>WAAF01009980.1:52474-64370 GCA_013400475.1 Tricholaema leucomelas | reverse complement strand
CCAGATCATCAATAAAGATACTGAACAGGACTGGGCCCAGCACTGATCCCTGGGGAACACCACTAGTGACAGCTGCCAACTGGATGTGGCACCATTCACCACAACTCTCTGGGCTCGGCCTTCCAGCCAGTTCCTGACCCAGCACAGAGTGAATTTGTCCAAGCCACGAGCTGCCAGTTTAGCCAGGAGCTTATTGTGGCAGACAGTGTCAAAAGCTTACTTCACCCTTGCTCAACACCCAGCTCCTCACAGCCACTAGTGACAGGACTCGAGTAGAAAAAAGGTCAGGCTGCTTGTACTTACACCCCTGCCAACTGGTCCAGGTCGTTGTTGATGAAGAATTTACAAAATAAATTATTATTGATTTTTTTTTTTTCCTTTCCTTTTTTTTTTTTATTAGTGAAGTATGAAAACAGGCAATAATTTTACAGACAGCAGGACTGGCACAATTGGTACATGGCATCATGCTGCAGCTTTTTGGAAATGAATATAAACTCTTTTTTTGTTCTTCTCCTTTTACCTAACAGAATAAATAAATATGATACACATTTGATTTCCTTAATAGTGAATTCTAAAGCACAAGGTCTTACACTACAGCTCAATTTTACAGCGATCTGTACAGTATATTACTTTGACTTCCTTTTTGTTCTCCGTTAAAAGCCTTTGTTCCTTTGCAAGATAGGTTTGACACACAAACACAGTTACACTTTGGAGCTAACTGTATGCCTTGGGTCAAAAGCTGGGTGGGGTGGGGGGAAATAAAGTGATTGCCTCCTGGTATGAGAAAATAAACCAAAAAGTTATTTTCCATCGCACGGACACGTCTCAAGTTCTGGTGTACGAGATGGCCCTGCTCAGTGGCTAGAGCAGCTAGAAAAGGCTTTGGCCATTCCTAGGGCACCAGATGCACTATTTAACTGACAGAGGGTTTAATGTGTGTTTGTCTTAGAGACCTTCCACAGAAGGCTTTCAGCTTGAAGATCAGACTGGTAAAGCCCCACATTGTCTGGGTTTGTGTATGAAAAATGGTGCATTCTTTAAAAATTCCTCTGAGGGCTATTTTGCCTTAGCTGTGGCATTGCTCCAAAGTGTAATCATTCCACTATGGTGTCACAGCAGTGAAGAGGGTTCTACTTTCCCTTGTCTCTGAGCCTGACTTTACAAATCCTAGGAGATTCCTCTGAAGCCACTGAGGTTGCATGACCTGAGACATGTCCTGGACTCTGTATAGGGTCCTGAGGCCACTCTCAGCATTGACATTAATGAGAACCTTCATTAGTGAGAGGCATCCATATATAAAAGAGGCGACATTAGCATCTCAGCTTTTAAAACTCTTCCCCAGGCAGCCTGAGAGCAGGGGACCATTCAGACATTGCTGCTATATGTGCAGCCAGGAATGGAGTAGCACATTGACAAAGTCCATGGAAAACAGAGGACATCAATCATGACGTGGTGGGAAAGTCACACGCATACAATAGAGCCGGGGTGGGGGGGGGCATTTTGCTTGTTTGGTCTTGCTTTTCTTGAAATGTATTTGTTTGGGGTTTGGTTTGGATTTTGGGTTGGGTTTTTTTTTCCTGATTGTTTATTTCACCAACCTTTCCTTATCCCTCTGCTACGGATTTGGGCTGAGAGCAGCCATGCTCAGCTTTCTTTCACTCTTTAGGAAAAAAAAACCCCAGAAGATGAATTATTTGGCTCTAGAACAGATCATAAAAAAGTCAGCAAGGGACACATGGAGGGGTAAGGAGGTAGGAAAAGAAAAATCAACATAGCTTGTAAAAAAACAGCAGGAAAATTCTGTAATTGACTTCCCCCCCTCCCACCCCCAAGCTTAATCGAGTCATGTTTCATAGCTGCTGTAATTAAACTGTGGTGGATTTGAACTTGCATTTCCTTTCCACAGAAGTTGATTTAATCCTTTACATATGAACTCTTCAGAAGTGTCCTGAAATTGCTCAGGATTGTCGTGTCAATGGAAGCACCACATGTGGCACACAGGGACAGAAATAGCTCCAGTTCCCTCTTCTGTATCCACCCATTTTGGTCTTTCTCCAGCAAAAATGGGCATCTGTTCAGTTGGCTGCGGTGGCAGCAGGAAGCTAGAGCTGGATAGAATTATTTACATGGGGAAATATCTAAATGAGAGATGAGATGCGGGGAGGAACTGCTTGTTGATGGTTATTCCCCTGTTTGGGAGAGTTGTTGTGTTTTCTGCAGGCTGCCATGGATTGAGTTCAAACCATTACAGGGACCAAATGATGATTTCCCATATTTGCCATCAAGGATATTTCCACTTGTTTGCCAGAATAAAATAAGAAGGGAAGAGGGAAAAAAGAGGCTCCCCTTCTGCTCCTCATCATCATTACTGGATGCTTTCTTACTGGCATTATTTACTGTTACTCCTGCACTGTTTAAATATCTCCCTGATTTTATTACAGCCTCCCAGGATGTTAGAGATTGGAAGAGACCCAAACAGATCGTCGAATCCAATCCCCCTGCCACAGCAGGACCATACAGTCTAGCTCAGGTCACAGAGGAACACATCCAGACAGGCCTTGAAAGGCTCCAGAGAAGGAGACTCCACAGCCTCTCTGGGAAGCCTGTGCCAGTGCTCTGGGACACTTAAAATAATGAAATTTCCTCTTGTGTTCACAGAATCACAGAATTAACCAGGTTGGAAAAGACCTCTAGGATCATCAAATCCAACTTATCCCCTAACCCTTCTGGCATGGCACTAAGTGTCTCATCCAGCCTCCTTTTAAGCATCTCCAGGAATGATGACTTCACCACCTCCCCAGACAGCCCATTCCAATGCCAATCACTCCTTCTGTGAAGAACTTCCTCCTAACATTCAGCCTAAACCTACCCTGGTGCAGTTTGAGACTGTGTCCTCTTGTTCTGTCACTGGGTGCCTGGGAGAAGAGACCAACCCCACCTGGTTACAACCTCCTTTCAGGTAGTTGTGGAGAGCACTAAGGTCTCCCTTGAGCCTCCTCTTCTCCAGGCTGAACACCTCCAGCTACCTCAGCTGCTCTTTGTAGGGTGTGTTGAGGTGGAACCTCCTGTGCTGCAGCATATTAATATCTCCCAGACTTTTCTTGCAGAGTAGAAGAAATTTAGCTGCAAATTCCTTCCCTGAATATTGTGACTTGCTTGGTCCTGAGTCCTGATCCTGCAAGAACCATAGCTAAAACCTTTAAAAATTTGGTAGGTAGGGGTTGGAGTCGTAGCTGACTCACCAAACCCAGGCAATGGAAGCAAAGTCATAGGAAGGGGAAAATAGTGGAAGAGGAAATCTCCAGGTGCATAATCTGTTTCAAAATAGGAATTAAGGAGGTTTCTCCCACACACCAATTTGTCTCCATCGCTGGTTTTAAAGGATTGGGTGTATGCTTTTTGCAGCCTCCATGCTATGCTGTGCATTTATTGACTTTCCCTCAGTGTACTAAAACAACCAGCTTGATCCTCTGCATTACAGAAGGGAAATTTTGCCTCTCCTTTATTACATTTATCTCCTTGCAGCTGAAACTGTACCGTGGATGCCCTGTTCTAGTACGAGGGTGGCACAGCAGTCAGAGAAGATAGATAGCAGCACTGCTTTTTTGCTGCATATTAGTTCATCCATAGGATGAAGCAGGGTCTCTGGGTTGTTCTTCAGGCATTGTATGCCTGTGGCAGAAGGAATTGTGTTATGTCCAACTGCAATGTATGTTACAATATATTAGATCTCTGCCTGGACAGTGAGGAGAGGGGAACTTCATGACATCTTGTTTCTGAGACTTCATCAACAGCCTCATTTTCCTAAACAGCTGGGGCTGGGGGGAAGGAAAAGGAACAAGCAGGTCTCACAATGCAAATCAGAGATTTGCAGTTCTTACTACCTGGGAAAAAAAGTCTTCTGGCTTGCAAAGTTCTAAGAGGAATGATGCAAAATCACCCTCATTTGATTTTCCAACTACATTTTTAGTCTTGAACTGGATGAGGAGGGGAGGTTCTCCCTGTGTTTGGTTGTTGAGGTTTTTTAGGGGTTGGGGGTGTTTTTTGTGGTTTTTTTGGGGGGGAGGTATTTTCTGTTTGAGGATTTTTGTGAGTTTGTTTGGTTTTTTTTTTTGTTGTTGTTGTTGTTGTTGCTTTGTTTTTGTTTTGTTTCTTGTCAGAAATAGCCCCAAAGCTCAGAAGCATTAGAAGCATATATGCAGGAATCACTTTGTACAGCTAGTTCATTATTAAACCTTTTTCAAGTGGAAGACTAAATTCTTTCTTCCCCACCCCCACCCCTTTTTTTTTTTCTTTCTAAATTATTTTTGACTTCAAAACAAAACATTAAACAAAACAAAACAAAAAATTAAACATCTCACTGCGGATGTTTAGTTTTGACCATGAGGAGATAAAAGCCAAACTTGCTATAAAACACTTCAGGGACATACAGGGTCCCTGAAGTGTGATAGAATCTATGATTCTATGATTCTATGACATAAAATACTTCAGGGACATCTACATTTAGGGCAATATTTTCTTACCCCTTTGTAGGTATTTTCATCCTGATTTAGAATGGGAGAAGTAATCTCCACACAAGAAATATCACTACTTGCCCTGATCCAGGACCAGCTGCATCTCAGTCAGCTGCTATGCCATGCACGGGCAGATGAGGATGACAATGAACAGTCATCCCTAGGGACAAGTGGAGATCTAGATGTTTCCTCACTGCTTTCTGAGATGTGCTGACCTCATCCTGATGTTTATGGTTTTATTATCAGGCCAGATGCTCTCTCTGGGAATTTTCAAGTAGCAGCTCCAAGCCTTCTGTGAGGATGTCAGCAATGCCCTGGGGAATGAAGAGGATGAGGCATCAGGGTTGGTTGAGATGCGTAAAGATGGTGCATGTTAAAATGAGTTTTTGCACCAAGGCATGAAGAGGAGTTTCCCTTCGTGGCTCAGTGGGGAAAATCTTGTTTCCCTCCAGAGGATCGTGGCAAATATAGTCCTGGATCAAGTGAGCTCATCTCCTGCACTCTCTCTCCCTGCCTTGCAAAAGCAGGGCATAAATCCAAGTGATTTGACCTTCTCGTGGCAGATGCTGTGGTATCCATCATGACCTATGGTAGGGCTGTGCCTGCCCTGATCTGAGCTGACATTTCCCTTTTCAGCGCCAAGGTCCCCGGGCAGAGGAGAAATGCCCATCTTTACCTGGGATGCCACAAGGGCAACTATGACCCTCTCTTTTCTGCCTGAAACACCCACTGACATGACCTGCAGCTTCATGGGCATCTTTTATTATTTAAAGAAGAGCTGAAGTCCAGATCTGACCTCACTGCCAGTTACCACACCCTTGTTCACTTGATCAGCTCCATCTAAATTGGCACCAGGGAACAATATCAGAAGGGGCGTTAAGTAAATCTGCAGTTGCTCTGCTCTGGCAAAGCAACTCCATAGCCTGGAAATAAGCTTAGGTTAGCAGGAGGCAGGAAAAATAAAGGTGAATATAACATTTTTGGGGAAGGAGGCAGAGAAAAATTAAAGTTTTGTTCTGTTGCCCCTCATTTCTTCAGCATGAGGTGGTAAGACCCTGAAAGGGGTTGCCCAGGATGGTGGTGGAAGCCCCATTCCTGGAGGTATTTAAGGCCAGGCTGGCTGAGGCTCCAGAGAGCCTGATGTAGTGTGAGGTATCCCTGCCCATGATGGAGGGGGTTGGAACTAGATGATCCTTGTGGTCCCTTCCAACCCTGACTGATTCTATGATTTGGCTGATGGTCTGCAAGAAAAACAGCTGAGACCTTCAGAGGATCTTTTTGGAGACAGTAAATGTACTTTGGTGGGTTTAATCTGATCAGTCTCCTTGAAGGTAGAGGATAAAAATCTGCTTCCTACAAATACATTTTGGATTGGGCAAAGTGAAGAACTCTGATGGCAACAGGGGCTGATTTGGCAAAACTGGGAAAACTAAAGCAGGAAAAAGCCCCCAGAATGAAGTATTTGGCACAAGAGAAATGTTTAACGAAGAGACTCTATTTTCCTTGGGAGCTGGTGCAGTTGGTGAGCTTTACTCTCCAAGATTCTGCTCCTGCTGCAACTTTCTAAGGAACAAAACACAATTTGCCAACAAACTTGGCTATTCTCACACCTCTATTTGCAGGAATTAGATGTGTTTTCAAGGAGCATTAGTGGAGTGGAAAACACTCTTTAGTGAGGTAATTTGGGCTCTGGTTTCTGCCCTATTATGAAGCAAGGGGAGAGGATCCGTAGGCCATGGGTCTACACTTCATGCTCAAATCAAGTATGGGACTGCTGATCACCTGCAGTGAATTAGCACAGCTTTGTCCAGTGTGTTGGTGGCAGACACAGCTGAGAACCTTAGGATGGAAACAGAAACTGGCTGGTAATATTAGAGCTTAGATCTGGACACCATCCCTCCCTAGCTGTGGCCTTTCAGTATCTTAAGGGGCCTACAAGAAAGCTGGGGAGGGACTTTTTAGGCTGTCAGGTAGTGATAGGACTGGGGGGAATGGAACAAAGCTAGAAATGGGTAGATTCAGACTGGATGTTAGGAAGAAATTGTTCACCATGAGGCTGGTGAGACCCTGGAAGGTGTTTCCCATGGATGTGGTGGAAGCCCCATCCCTGGAGATGTTTAAGGCCAGGCTGAATGAGGCTCTGGCTAGCCTGATCTAGGGTAGGATGTCCCTGCCCATGGCAGGGGGGTTGGAACTAGATGCTCCTTGTGGTCCCTTCCAACCCTGACTGATTGATTCTATGATGCTAATGTTCAGGATAACAGCAGCAGGTTTAAAGGAATTATTTGGTTTGGCAAACCTCCCATGATTTAAGTTGGCAGAAACATTGCCTCTCAACAAGGAAACCCACCCTAGGTTGAATGATGGATTTCCCATGAATTGAAGCTGAAACTATTCGCTAGAATGATTTTGTAGCTGGTGAATTTTGAATGCTTGCAAACTTGCCCTTTTTGCAAGCATCCCTTCCACCTCAGCTCCAGCGAATACAAAAAGAACATAAAGCCCCTGTTTATCACCTGCTTTGCCCCCAGCATTGTGGCATTTTCCTCTTGCTACACTTTCTGTTTTTGAAGCTGCAGGGCTTGAGAGTAGAATTTGGTGATCAGAGCTTTTTTTTTTTTTCCAGCCTCTTTTTTTTCTCCTAGACACAGCTTGCACTAATCAAGTTTTTCTCAAAGAACCATATAATTCATATTGTATGAACACTCCAGGAGTTCATACAACTGTTTTATTACTCTCTGTCATCAAAGTTAGCTCAAAATGCTGCCCCAAAAGAAAAAAAAAACACACCCATAATTTGTAAATAGAGGAGTTTGCACATCACTGGAGATCAAAGAGGCAACAATCTAGATCAGAAATAGTCCTGTGAATTTGGCTTGCATTCTCCTCCCCAGCCAGCAGCGTTTGGTTGATATTTTGTCCTCTGTCTTTCAACAAGTGCTTAAAATGTAAACAAAAGATGCTTGCCTTATAGGAAGTGCTTAAAAGGGAAATTCACCTTCATATCATTTTCCAACTGTTATAAAACCAGCTTGAGCAGAGAAGGGAGAAGTGGAGCGGTGAAGTGCATGATCGTTTCTCTTCGTCACAAACACCTTTGGGATGCTGACCCAAAAAAGAGCAACTAGCTACGGGCTGAAGGTAGGAAGATGGCTGGTTTGTAACTTTGACACTAGCTCCTAAAATTGAGAAGGAAAGGGAATAAAAGCGAAAGAGGTCACAGTTCTGTAACACTGACAGTAACACAGGGGTGCTGTCAACATTATACAAACTATATACAAGACAAAGCAGGGCTCTTTCTTCCACCAAAGAGCGCAACGACAACGCAAAAGGTGTGTGTAAGAGTTGGCACATTGTCACAGGGGTGAGGAAAGGGAGCTTCTCCTGAACATTACAGGCTCAGCTCACAGCAGCCCAGAGGACAGCTCATCTGTCTAAATGTACATCCTCTCACCCTTCCTCCTAAATATTTAGTGAAGACCAGGCCGGTAGCAGTGCCTGCTGCCATCGTGGGGCTAATAAGATGTCAATAAATGCAGACTTTTCCCTCAAAGGGAGCACCTTACTCCAGGAAGAGCTGAGGAGCAGTGGGGTTTCAAGGACTGACATGTCTAGTGCCAACCTCTGGTGCATCTTCTCGTGGGCAATGGTAGCTCATCTGGCAGTCAGTTGGGTAGGGTGTCAAGCCCGAGGGATGCTGCATGCTGCTTTGCCCGGAGCCTTAGGTTCTCAATACTTGTTGTTTTACTGTTCAGGCTTGGAAGGGAGCTGGAGGCCTGCAGGATGGGTGAGGACCAGACCTGTTGAGCATGGGAGAGTGACTGGTAATAGGACTGACAGTGCAGAGAGCTCAGCGGAGCCATGTTGACGTTCATGCCCAAGTAGGGCATGGCAGATGGTGTCCCCATTTCGAAGGAGGAGTAATGGACCAAGTTGTTGGTAGCTGCCATGTGCTGGCGGAATTGCTCCTGTAGGCGGAAGAGGCTCAGGGGCGAGGAGGAGTAGGAGTGAGTCTGAGCCAGGCCACTGCTCGATGAAGGCGTCATAGTCACGCTGATAGGGGACTCTGTGGCAGGAGACAGAGAGGTTAGAAGTTATTTCTACTGGCTGGATGCAAGTACTGCTCTGCACCCCAGCAGGATTCGAACTGCAGTATCAGCTTCTCTCTTGCATCAGGAGGGCAAACAGGAAGGGTTCTGTTAGCTCTGTTCTGCTCCCTACTTAGCATCTTACAGCATGGAAATGGAGCTGACCTCTTTGCTATGTCTTTCCTACTGCTGCTGGGCGCCATTCTCCCTGAGCTCTAAACTGAGCAGAAGGCTTTTGCTCTTTCTGTGCTCCTGCTACAGCAGACATCATGCCCTCTGTGAGTCCTCTTTAGTGCTGGAGACAAGAATACAAGCTGGACAGCCTACTGCAAGCACCCATGCCATATGGAATAGGGACATATGGAATGGGGTGTGTAAATAGGGCTGTGGTTAGAAGGTCAAGAGAGGTTCTCCTGCCCCTCTACTCTGCCTTGGTGAGGCCACATCTGGAGTACTGTGTTCAGTTCTAGGCACTCCAGTTCAAGCGGTACACGAAGCTGCTTGAGAGTGTCCAGCGAAGAGCCACAAAGATGATTAAAGGAAATGGAACATCTCTCTTACAAGGAGAGACTGAGGGAGCTGGGGGTCTTTAGCTTGGAGAAGAGGAGACTGAGAGGTGACCTCATCAGTGGTTATGAATATGTAAAGGGTGAGTGCAGGAGGATGGAGCCAAGCTCTGCTTGATGGTGCTTGATGACAGGGCAAGGGGCAATGGGTGGAAGTTGAGGCATAGGAAGTTTCATGGAGACATGAAGAGGACTTTTTTCCCTGTGAGGGTGACCAAACACTGCAACAGGCTGCCTAGGGGTGTTGTGGAGTCTCCCTCTCTTGAAATATTCAAAACCCACCTGGAAATGTTCCTGTGTGATCTGCTCTAGGCGACCCTACTCTGGTAGAGGGGTTGGACTGGATGAGCTTTCAAGGTCCCTTCCAGCCCCTGACATTCTATTATTCTATGATTCTATACCCATACACCAGTTTAACCCCTTGGAAATTCCAAATCCCATTCAGGATGCTGCTCCTCACCTGATTTTGGGCTTGCTCTCTTGCAGTTCAAAGCCTTGCTGTCCACACCAGGGCTCTTGTCCACTTTGGCCTCATCCAAGCTGCTCTTAAACTCCTCTTCTCTGTCAGTCTGGTCCTCAGGTGCTGACTCACTGGCCGACTGCTCCGACAGGGTAAGATTGAGGTCTGCACTTACTTCATTTGGGAGGCTCTGGACCTTCTCAGTGTCTGGGGTGGTGGCCTGGGTCTCCAGCACGGGTGGCTCAGTCTTTCCCTCACCACGGTTCCCTTCACAGTCCTTCTGCTTCTGCAGCTGTTCCTTCTGCAGGCTACGCTGCTTCTTCCGGAATTTGGCTCTCCGGTTCTTGAACCAAACCTTCAATGCCACAAACAGTAAGGGGGAAACTGGTGAGAATCCTGCTTCACACCAAACTCAACATCATTCAGTCTGAGGGCTTCAGGGAAGCCTTCAGCCTCCAGGCAACCCCAAGCAGTGGAACACCTCTGCTATGAGGATAGGTTGGGGGAGCTGGAGTCATTCAGCCTAGAGAAGAGAGACTCTGGGAGGACCTTATAGCTGCCTTCTGATACCTGAAGGGATCCTACTGGAAGGCTGGAGAGAGACTTTTGTGAAGGATGTTCACAAGAGGCAGCAGTTTTAAGCTGAGGGAGAGTAGTTTAGAGTGGGTGGATCTTTGGAAGAAGTTTTTTAGTACAAGGGTGGTTGGGACTCTGGAATAAGCTGCCCAGGGAGGCTGTGGTTGCCATAGCCTGGGGATGTTCAAGGCCAAGATGGACGAAGCCTTGAGCAGCCAAATCTAGTTGAGAGGTGTCCCTGCCCACAGAGGGGAGGTTGAAGTAGATGAACCCTAAGGTCCCTTCCAACCTAAGCTATGCTGTGATTCTATGATTCTGATTCTAAGTAATGAGGTACTGCAAGCCCACTATGCCCAAATGCCATTCCACTTGTTGGATCCTACCACTCTGCCTGTTTTAGTGCTTCTACAAACAGCACAATAAGTGAATCCCCCAAAATGCCCAGCCATTGTATCGATTCTTTAAGCTACTCAAATGGATGGTGGGGTGTTTTTTTGCTAAACTAGTCAGGTATTTGCATCCAACCAAAAAGTCTCATAGTCAAGTCTGATACCACTACATTGGCTTACAGCACAGAGATCTGTTGGTTAGTTTCTGAAGCCATTCATTTACATGTACACCAAAACTATGCCTGCAGCACACAAAACATGTCATTACAGGCTGTTATCTGGGAACTGAATATAGGGAAGGAGGGGAGAATCTGTACCTTTAAAGCTCAAATTCATGAACTGAAAGGAACATTTGCAAAGTTTTTTCAGTGTTGTTGGATTAGTTAGGGGAGGAAACAAAAATCTTTAAGATAAAAATGCACTGAAATTTATAGAAAATTTTCTACTCCTGCTGTTGTGTTAGGCCTGATAGACCCAAAATAGGCTTATACATATCTTGCCTTGCCTAGGCACGTTTTTCTGCTCCACCAGAGAGGCAAGCGTGGGAAACGGACACAAAAGAACCTGGAGCCAGAGAGTCTGGCCAGCCCAGGGTCCTGTGGTGTAAGGTACACACATGTAGCTTGTGCCTGCCTAGTGCTGGCCCTGTGCTTTTCCCAAATTAGGGAAAAGCAAGCCTGTGGCTTTGCCTAATATGGTATGGTTTAGCTAACTGCCATCCTGATTGGCTGTTCTTGTGTCTCAGGGGCAATTAATCTCGACCCACATTGATAAAAGGAGTCAGGCAGGTGAACGACCTGCTTTTGCTTCCCTCCTTTGCTCCCCTGCTCTTTGCTGTGCTCTCTCTGCTGTGCCCAGCCCTGCTGCTATTGCATCCTGCCTTATAGCTTGCCTGGTAAACTCCACTGCCGCGAGTTACCAGGAGCAGACCCCGGATGCCTGCACGCAATTGGCCTGTGTGGCCAGCGTGACATCATGCTGAGACTGCACCACATCTGCCTTCTGCACTTGATGGTCCTGCCTAGAATTCCTGGACATATATACAGATCACCCAGAAGAAGCCAGGAGATAAGCTCAGAGATTGTCTACATCCTTTCCCCAGAAGCCAGGAAGACTCAATTCTCAATGTCCAACAAGACAGAGTCCCCTGAAAGCATTTGGGCACTGTCTGGACTGTGGCTAGCCCCCATGAGGGTAATAATTTTGCAGATGACACTAAGCTGGGGGCAGATGTGACTGAGTTGGAGGGCAGAAGGGTTCTGCAGCGGGACCTTGACCGCCTGGACAGATGGGCAGAGTCCAA
>WAAF01009980.1:21520-52454 GCA_013400475.1 Tricholaema leucomelas | reverse complement strand
AGAGGCTGAGGGAGCTGGGGTTGTTTAGCCTGGAGAAGAGGAGGCTCAGGGGAGACCTTATTGCTGTCTACAACTACCTGAAGGGTGGTTGTGGCCAGGGGGAGGTTGCTCTCTTCTCTCAGGTGGCCAGCGCCAGAACGAGAGGACACAGCCTCAGGCTGCGCCAGGGGAAATTTAGGCTTGAGGTGAGGAGAAAGTTCTTCACTGAGAGAGTCATTGGCCACTGGAATGGGCTGCCCAGGGAGGTGGTGGAGTCGCCATCCCTGGAGCTGTTCAAAGCAGGGTTGGCCGTGGCACTTGGTGCCATGGTCTAGCCCTGAGCTCTGTGGTGAAGGGTTGGACTTGATGATCTGTGAGGTCTCTTCCAACCTTGGTGATACTGTGATACTGTGATAATAATAACCTGTGAGTAAATACTTAAATGCTTCTTTGTAATTCCCTAATGCCTTCTGCCATAGAGCAGAAAGATCTTGGGCTCATCTACTGGGCAAATGGCGTATTGACCGCAAGCGGCATTTGACCATGGGAATAGTCTCTTCCAGATCAATTAACGTTTATATATTTTGCTGGTTATATTAGATGTAGATATTAGCCACAGAATGTTTCCATGACTGTGTAAGAGCCGAAATATTATTAAAATCAGTGGTCAGGGGTGGTGAGAGTTCTGAGTATCAAAATGAATAAACAATATTAATTTTGGAAAAATATCATCTCGCATCACTTAATCTCCCCTCCCCAACACCTGCTTATTGACTTCACACTGAAGAACTTGCTGTTGAAGGCTTTTAAAGACCAGCAAGGCAAGAACCTTCCCACCAGCAGGTTGTGAAGCATATTGGACTAATTGAAACTAAAAAAACCCAAACAAACAAACAAACAAACAAAGATACCCCCAAACCCAAATCAAACCTTGGCCTGAGATGTTACAAATATTGACAACGTTGGAAAAGAGCAGCTGGAAATACTTGGGTTTCTGCTCTTCTGAGAAAACCAGGCAAGCCTTGCAAATAAGTAAACAAATAGGCTTCTGCTGAGATTTCTGAAATTCTCCCCAAAGAAATGTGAAAGAGCAAATGCAACCCAGTGCACACTGCAGACAGTCCTAAATGTAAAAAACGTGCATGTGGATTAAGAGTTTCTTTAGCAGATGTGTGACTTTGGATGATTTTATTCCCCCTTCCTCTGCCTTCAGGCACCTTTTTGGGGGTCTTACTGTCCCAAAATCTTTGGCTGCCCTGGCAGAATCTTGGAAGGTGAAGGTCAGCCCTCTTGGAACCCCCCACTGTATTCCTTTAACCATCTCCACTCATAGTTAGTACCTGAACTCTGGCTTCAGGTAGGTTTGTGCACATAGCCAGCCGCTCTCTCATCACCACATCTGGGTAGTGAGTCTTCTGGAAGGTCTTCTCCAGTGCCTCCAGCTGCTGGGCAGTGAAGGCTGTGCGGCTTCGCCTTTGTTTGCGGTGCTGGGATCCATAACGTGCCTCCAAAATAATGTCTTGAAATGTACAGCCGTTGGAAGACAAGAAAAGTGGCCAATTTAATTATTGGAATTTGTATGCTGACAGTTGAATACAGCACTTGCTAACAGCAGGCAAACTAGTCAAACTTTCTGCTTCCCATGGTTCTAGATCAAGTAAGACACACACACACACACACATTTTGCTGGCTAACTGAGGTGTTTGAGGAGGTAAAGCCTCTGATTAGAAATTCTATTATGGAGAGGCAGCCTCTTTCCATGATGGCTGTGCAAACTGTCAAGCATCCAAAGTTAAATTTGGTTACAACAAGCCATCTTGAGTACTGCATTCAGTTTTGGGCTCCCCAGTTTAAGAGGGACAGGGATCTGCTGGAGAAGGTCCAGCAGAGGGCTACGAGGATGGTTAGGAGACTGGAACACTGCCTGATGAGGAGAGGCTGAGGGACCTGAGACTTTGTAGTCTGGAGAAGAGAAGACTGAGAGAGGATTTAATGAATGTCTATAAATATCTGAGGGCTGAGGGTCAGGAGAAGGGGGACAGGCTCTGCTCACTTGCTCCCTGGGATAGGACAAAGAGCAATGGATGTAAGCTGCAGGACAGGAGGTTCCACTTCAACACGAGAGGGAACTTCTTGACTGTAAGTTTTGCAGAGCACTGGAATAGGCTCCCCAGAGAGGTTGTGGAGTCTTCTTTGGAGCCTTTCAAGGCCCATCTGGATGCTTTCCTCTGTGACCTGAGCTAGATTGTATGGTCCTGCTCTGATGCAAGGGTTGGACTTGATGATCTCTTTGGGTCCTATTCAACCCCTGACATCCTATGATCTACTCTAGCATTGGTGAGGCAGGACATGAAGATGCCCAGACCCCACTGTGGCATAAGCATCTCTCTTGAAGAAACAATAGTAAAACCAAGTTGGGGAGATTTACTGTCATAACTGGGAGAGGGGCCTAACTTTATCATAGAATTATAGAATGTATGGGGCTGGAAGGGACCTTGAAAGCTCATCTGGTCCAGCCCCCATGTCAGAGCAGGATCACCTAGAGCAGATCACACTGGAGTGCATTCAGATGGTTCTTGAATATCTCCAGATATTCAGACTCCACAACCTCCCTGGGCAGCCTGTTCCAGTGCTCTGTCACCCTCACAGGGAAAAAAATCTACCTCAGGTTCACATGGAACCTTCTATGCCTCAACTTCCACCCATTGCCCCTTGTCCTGTCACTGGGCATCACCGAGCAGAGCCTGGCTCCAGCCTCCTGGCACTCACCCCTTACATATTTATAAACATGAATGAGGTCACCCCTTAGTCTCCTCCTCTCCAAGCTAAAAAGCCTCAGCTCCCTCAAGCTCTCCTCATAAGGAAGATGTTCAACTTCCTTCATCATTTTTGTGGCTTTATGTGTTATGTTCTCCTTGAAGCTAAGGGCAGAGCTTTAGTAGGCTTCACTGCTGCCATAATGCTGTGCTGATTGGTGGGAAGGGTCCATGCAGCTCAAAGACAGCTGCCTCTACCTCCGCTGCATTAGTAGCCATGCATCTCTCCAGAAGCCAGGCTAAGCTGGTCCTTATTCAGTGTCTTATATAAAGCTCACTGTAGCCTTCAAAGGATATTGGAGTGCTTCTCTGGGCTCCAATTTAGGAAAGCATTTAAACCCATGTGCTTGTTTAGCTTGAAAAGATGTGCTTTACCAAGCTATGGACACTCACCAGCATCTGGGGTGGAAATGTCAGCCAGGACCAAGTCCAGCCCCGCTGACTGCAAGCCCAGAGCTCGTGTGATGAGTTCTTCTCAGTGGAGAAGCTATTCACAAGGTCTGACTTTGCAAACTATGCTTGCAAAATTGAGGGCAGAGAAGAAATTCAGACTGGGGAAAATCTGAGGCTGACAGTAAAGGGCTTATTATTTTCCCAGAGGCTTTGTTATTGCACAACACTTAGTGGGAGTACAAAGATCTTAAATCAATGAAAATAAGTTATTTTTAAATGAAAAAAAAATCCCTTATTATGCAAGTTGGGACATGCTGTGCTACAGTGCTGGAATTAATCTGGCAAGAGGTTTTCCTCTCAAAGAGGAAATGCAGAAAGAGCAATGTCTGGCATCATCTTTAATTCAGTTAAGAATGTGACTTCCAGTAGAAGGGAGGAACAGACACCCTAGGAAGCAAAACCCAACAGGGAGAAAAGTCGGCATCATCAGGCAGAGCAAGGCTCTTGCTGCTGTTTGTTTGTGCCTTTGTGACAATCGTGGCACGATTCTAAACAATAAAACAAAACCTGCTGTCAGACCAGCCCCAGAACCACACAGGCAGGTTCCAAATGCGTTGGGTAATGAGCGTGGCAAATCAGCTTTGCACCGCTCAAACATTCCTCTTCCCGACTTCCAGCAGTTCCATTCTAGGTCAGCATTTGCAGCGCCTTTCTGAGCCATTGCCAAGGCTGCGTGGGTTTGGCAACCTGGAAAAGACGTGATCAGGATAAAGGACTTTGGCCAACTACAATACAGTGTGGGTCACATACCAGAGACTTTTGTGTTCGAGGTATTGTAGCTCTTCAAGGCGTTAAAATGCTGGCACTACCTGCCGCTTTGGAGGCAAAGAGGCCATCCTTGGAACGCTCAGACACAGCTTACAGAGCAGCCAGGAGGTGTCCCAGAATGAGACATTGATGCTACCCCAGAAAGTTTTACAAAGCCACTGTTTGTGTTTGGAGTAGGAGAAGTCAGGATAAAGGACACTGGTTAAACACTCTACCTGCAGGCTGGAATACTCCTGAATTTCTAGAGTAGAGGTTAGACCTATTAGCTCCCTGGAGGCAGCAGCTCATGCATTAAGTTTGGCCACTCCAACGAGAGCCAGTCAGCAATTATTTTAATGTTTTAACTATGTTTTCAGGCTTTGTGCACGAAGGAGAATATAAATTGCAGGTGAGGCTTTGCAGCTACAATCAGAAACCTCTGTTTTCTGACTTAAGGTCATTTGCTTTTGTGCTGCTTTATTCTGGCTGTCCCTGGAAGGCAAATGAGATCTATAACCTGCGCTGAAAGATATTCAGAAGTAACGGGATGTGGAGCAACTGCAAAGAAACCAGCTTGTAGGTTTGTAATACTTACACTGCCAATGATAAGCAGAAAAGGGGACTGTGGGATTTCATTTGGAAAGCCTTTCAGGTGGGTTATTAATTTTAAAGATAAGAGGTCAGGAAACCAACTGAATCTCCTGGTCAAGAATATGAGAATAGCTTTCTTATTTTATGCTATTTTATTTTTAACCTCCCTCTACTTTCACACCAGACAGGGTCAAAGACATTCATGCTCTTCTGTAAAGGATACAGACGATCACAAAAATCTTTCAAGAGATCCTTACACCTTGGAAAGCTGCAGCTTGAGACCTAAAGTCTGAAAGGTGTATTGTGCAGTTCAGAACTGTCTGCTCTCATCTCACCACCTACACACTGAAAGGGTGAAGGGAGGAGTGGGTAGATAACCAGGACAAGGAAAGTGTCCACCTGACACTGGTTTGCAGCCCAGTAGCAAAGCCAGGATTAGGCTCTGGGTCTCCTTGACCACACTGCTTCTTTTTCAGTGAGAACACCACCCAGCTCTGCCTTGCATCCCCTAGAGGTACCACCGTTCACAGTGCACTGTCTGAGGAGCTGTGTTAACATGTGGTCACTGCTGGAAGCTGGGTAAAGGAACATTGCTGGTATGCGAGTCTCAGAGTTGGTTGTCGTTTGCTGAGCCAAAGAATCTGAGACTGTGCTGGTTTGAGGCTAATTGGAACATTTTAATGAGCAAAAGTAGATCATTGGTTGTAAAAAGAAAATATTGATGAAGTCTGTATTATTCATTGGTTTGTTGAGAGGGATAAAAAGCCAAAATGTAAAGAAAATATTGATGAAGTCTGTATTATTCACTGGTTTGTTGAGAGGGATAAAAAGCCAAAATGTAAAGAAAATATTGATGAAGTCTGTATTATTCACTGGTTTGTTGAGAGGTATAAAAAGCCAAAATGTAAAGAATTGGTCCCACTCTGGTCTGTGACGCTGGACCTATTAGCTTCCTCCTCACTCCCCTCTAATATCTCTCCCCTAATCTTGGCTAACACATAATAACGTAAGCTTTGCTGGTTGTTTTGTTTGTCTGCCTGGGAAAGCAGGGGAAGAAAGAAGGAGTAGCTTTGACACCCTTCTGGGCAGTTTCCTTTGTCCAGGAAGGAGTTTGGATTTCTGTATTATTTCTAATTTGCCTATAATTGTAAATACTTATAAATATATTCTGTATAGTTTCATCTTCCAAGCCCTCTGAGCTAGTCTGGTAACTTTCAATAGTGTGTGTGTGTGTGGGAGAGTTCATCACAGAGACCCATACTGTCATACTTTCATGGACTACCCATCTAGGAAGATTGCCTTAAATCTTCTGCATCCTTATTTTGGCTTAATTCCATCTATCTCTTAAATTAAGCCCACTAAAGTTTTCTGGGTAGGTATATTTTTTCCCACCTGCTTTAGGCTGGAATGAATCACTACACCTTTTTTCTTTTTGTTTTGTTTTGGGTTTGATTTGTCCTTTTTTTTTCTCATTTAGTTATCAGATGCCTAGAAAGATAGCTTAGAGCAGATGTGGAATGTACAGTCAGGGGAGACTGTTCTGTAGAATCACCTCTGCGGCAGCATTTTGATTTAGCTTCAATAGAGTGATTGTCAGGTCTGCTCTGTCACCACTGCATCCAAGCCCTGACTGGAACGGTGATGTTGCAGCTGTTGGCCATTTGCATTGCTGTAGCATTGGGTGGTCTCAGCCAGGTCTGAGTGTTTAGTGGTAGGGTGAAATGTAGAGCAAATCACAAAGTACTATCTGGGATTTCACCTCCTTGTAATGACAGTATCACTGTGGGGCTGTTATACTCATGGCTGATGCTCAGGTAGTCCACAGCAGCATCTCTTTTTCCCTGTTCCATATCAACTATGCTGTGTAAATAACCCTCTCTGGATGAAATGAGACTTTGAGCATAGAAAAACTCTTTTATGGAAAGGAAAATACAAAAGCAGCAGAGAGAAGGCCTGCAATAAAGCATCACCCAAGCCATGGTCTAGGATCCTTGTGAAGAAACAGGTCAAGATGGAACCCAAGGAAGACCCAAATGAAGATCATTTTCCAAAGTGTTTGGTAGGACAAGAAATGGAAAATAGCTACAAGAAAGAGCAACATGGAAGAACAAACTGTGGCCTGAGATGACAGAAGATGGTTGTTAGTGGATGGGGGTCCTGGGCCCTTTGGTGAGGGAGTGCAATACATTCTGTGCTGTTATTTACTAACACAAAGGTAATGTTTTTTTGTCACTTTGAGTCAATTTTCAGTGTCTTTTTAATTCTCTCTTTTTCAGTGTCATATAGTGGGGCTGCATCCCTTCTTATCCCTGGGCTCCCCAGCTGTTGGATGCCAGTCTGCAGCAAGGCACCCGAGAGCTTAGCCAGATGACCACTGTTCAGGAGCACCCCATCTCAGTTGGCTATGTCACACTGCAACTCCTGATTTGAATGAGCAGAGAGGCTCTTCAGAGGGACTTGATTAAGCTAGATCAATGGGCCAACATTAATGGGATGAGTTCCAACAAGGCCAAATGCCAAGTCCTGCACTTGGGTCACAACCACCCCAAGCAATGCTACAGGCTTGGGGCAGTGTGGCTGGAGAGCTGCCTGGAAGAAAGGCATCTGGGGGTTGTAATAGACAGGCAGTTGAATAGGAGCCAGCAGTGTGCCCAGGCAGCCAAGAAGGCCAATGGCATCCTGGCTTGGATTGAAAATGCTGTAGCCAGTAGGAGTCAGGAGGTGATTGTCCCCTTGGACTTGGCTCTGGTGAGGCCACACCTCGAGTATTGTGTTCAGTTTTGGGCACCGCAATACAAGAGAGATGTGGAGGTGCTGGAGCTGGTCCAGAGGAGGGCAACGAAGCTGGGGAAGGGCCTGGAGAATAAATCTTATAAGGAGTGACTGAGGAAGCTGGAAATGGTTAGTTTGAGGAAGAGGAGGCTGAGGGGAGACCTCATTGCTGTCTACAACTACATGAAGAGACACTGTGGAGAGGCTGCTGCTGGGCTCTTCTCACAGGTAATTGGAAACAGAACAAGGGGGAATGGCCTCAAGCTGAGACTGGGGAGGTTTAGATTGGACATTAGGAGAAAGTTTTTCATGGAGAGAGTGGTCAGGGACTGGAATGAGCTGCCCAGGGAGGTAGTGGAGTCACCCACCCTGGATGTGTTTAAGGGTGGTTTGGATGTGGTGCTTAGGGCTATGGTTTAAGGTGAATCTTGTAGAGTAGGGTTCTAGGTTGGACTTGGTGATGATGAGAGGCTTTTCCAACCTGGATGTTTCTGTGATTCTGTGAAGAGTTTCACTCACTGCAAACAGCACAGGTTTGTTGCTTGTTTTCTCTCAGGGAATGGCAGAAGCCATGAGTTGTTCTTACCAGCCAGTCTCTCTGCCAAGGTGAGGGCGTGCACCGAGGGCCTGTAGTCAGGAGCATGCTGGGCTTGCTGAGCTGCCTGCTGGTGGAGGTTGTACATGGCGCTCAGCGAATTCATGGCGTGGAGGGAGTAACCATTCACTCCATAGTGCTGCATGGTGACATAAACCTGAAAAACAGCGGCCAGAGGAGAGAGGTGCTTAGGAAAATGTCTACTGATGTCTCAGCAGACCTTTGGAAATTACAAGCTCACACTTAAACTGCTGCATCTGAGCCTCGCTTCCAAATACCCAACTCACAGGATCACAGGACGTTAGGGGTTGGAAGGGACCCAAAGAGATCGAGTCCAATTCTCCTGTCACAGCAGGACCATACACTCAAGCTCAGATCACAGAGGAACACATCCAGACAGGCCTTGAAAGGCTCCAGAGAAGGAGACTCCACAATCTCTCTGGGGAACCTGTTCCAGTGTTTTGCAAGACTTATCATCAAGAAGTTCCCCCTTGTGTTGATGTAGAACCTCCTGTGCTGCAGCTTACATCCATTGCTCCTTCTCCTATCGCAGGGAGCAAGTGAGCAGAGCCTGTCCCCCTCATCCTGACCCTCAGCCCTCAGATATTTATAAACATTTATTAAATCTCTCAGTCTTCTCTTTTCCAGACTGCAAAGCCTCAGGTCCGTCAGCTTCTCCTCATCAGGCGGTGCTCCAGTCCCCTAATCGTCCTCATAGCCCTCTGCTGGACCTTCTCCAGCAGATCTCTGTCCCTCTTAAACTGGGAAGTCCAAAACTGAACTCCAACAGGTTCGAGGACTAGAAATCAAAATACCTCCTGTAGAACTAAAACATTGTTGACATCACTCTGGTTTCCAAGCTTAGAGTCCAGTAAATGTAACTCATAATACGCTGGACAAAATAATGCAAAAAGGTTGGGGGCTTCGTTTGTTCTGGTTTTGGTTTTGTTTCTTACATACCATAATAAAGTTTATCATATCATTGTGACTTTCAATAAATTAGTCTAGCTCTATCCCAGGGCTACCCAGGATTTTGTCCCTGTCATTGTCTAGACTGGGCTGTTCCAGAATCCCATTGCTATAATGTCTGACAATCTGTCTTGCCTGAACCTGCTCATGCACAATTTGTTTCCATTTATTCTTCTTGAGGTTCTCCCTCACAAAACACAAATGATGCAGAAGGTGGTGTAAAATTAAATAAAATTTAAAAACACAAAACAATAAAATAAATATTAAAAATAAAATAACATAAATCATAGAATCAACCAGGGTGGAAGAGACCTCCAAGATCAGCCAGTCCAACCTAGCACCCAGCCCTATCCAGTCAACTAGACCATAGCACTAAGTGCCTCAGCCAGTCTTTTCCTGAACACCTCCAGGAATGGTGACTTCACCACCTCCCTGGGCAGCCCATTCCAATGGCAAATCACTCTCTCTGTGAAGAACTTCCTCCTAACATCCAGATTAGACCTCCCCTGGCAAAACCTGAGGCTGTGTCCCCTTGTTCTATGGCTAGTTGCCTGGCAGAAGAAACCAACCCCCATCTGGCTACAGCCTCCCTTCAGGCAGTTGTAGCCAGCAATGAGGTCCCCCCCGAGCCTCCTCTTCTTCAGGATAAACACCCCCATATTAAAATAAATAAAATATAACAAAATAACAAAATGTTATGGCTGAAGAAGGAATTAAGGTTTGCAATACTGACATGTCACAGCAAGAAAATTATTTCCAAAAACTAATGTTGGATTTTGTTTTCTCCGGTAGGCTCCACATGGAACTTCCTTACAGCTGTATTTCCTTACGGACCATCTGCAAAACCGAGCTAATATCAGCCTCAAAAGCTGTGTGATGCTTCAGTCCATCCCTGTTATAGCCTCAAAAGCTGTGTGATGCTTCAATCCATCCCTGTTATAAGTGACTGAGGGCCTCCAGGATACCATTTCCACTGTTTGTGCGACGTTAGAAAGGAAGGTGTGAAACGTTTGCTGCAAAATGCAGTTTTTAAAGCCCCATTTACATCGGCAAGTCATCATTTGGAAAAGTCAATACAAGGTATGAATGCTCAGAGAAAAGGGTCTGGCTGGGCTAACCTAAGGAAAGCAGACAGGTTATCTAGGTGACCTCTCTGAAAGCAGTTTGCTCACTGGAAGAAGGTGGTTCAAACCCCACAATTTCAGGAGAAGCCTGATGCATTGAACCATAGAAATTTAACTGAACCACTCCCTGTTGTATGTTCTGTGCTAAGGAAAGCCCTCCATTTCTGCTATAGAGGATTTATACCACGGAGCACAGAGTCTTGGAGAAGAGGGAGAGATAGAAATGAGTTGTTGCTGCTAACCCTCTTGCTCTGAATTCCTGTTTTCTCTCACACCACCTTGGTGTAGGAAGCACAAATGTAGAGTGACCTTGTTTAACATCCAAGCTGTCGCACGTGGGAAAACCAGATGAGGTTTGTACTATAGGGTCTGGAAACTATCTGGGGCACCCTTTGGCCTCACCCTGGCAAGCATCTCACCATAACAGTGCCCAGGAACAGAGGAAAGAAGCCATACAGGTCAAGTTTAGTCAAACACTGCCAGCTCAGGGATGGTACTTTCTGACTGTGAGGTTTTGTGGCACGAGTGTGAGTTCTGATTTTGGGGTTGTTTTCTCAAAGAAGCTGCAGTAATTATAAAACAAGAATGTGGGACTCTAGCACTTAGCCTCATTCCTATTTCCCTAAGGTCCCTTTTGCTCTGCCACTACATCATTTCAATGCCAAGAGTGCTGGATAAGAGTGGCAGACACATGTATGGTAACACCACAAAGGTCGGATACATGCTCCGGTCTATCTCCTTTGTGTCTCCTTGTTTGTCCACTTTGGAATCACTCTCCAATTCTTTCATTTAGACTTGTGTGCTAGTTTGAGCCTAGCTAGAATGTTTGGGTGAGAAGAATTAGATTACAGGCTGTGGAAGGAAAACAATGGTGATGTCTACTCTGCTCATAAGCTTGCTGAGATGCATAAGAACAAAAAGCAAAACACAGATAACCACTCTCACCTCTGCTGCTGGCTGAGCTGCATCTCTAACCTCACCCTCCATTTCTTTTCTAATCCACTTTGCTTCCTAACCCCCTGGCCGAACCTCCATTCTTCCTTGGGACTGAGGTAAGGTTGAGAGGGGTAGGGGGAAGGTGAAGGGACGGTTAAGAGCCCCTCCTGGGGACTCAGGTTTCTGGGAGGGCTGTTGTGTTTCTGTATTACCTTTTTTACCTTGTATATTTCTGTCTATAACTGTATATACTGTAAATATCTGCTTGTATATTGTGCTAGCTGTAAATATAAGCTTCATTCATATTTCCAGAGCTGGCTGAGTCTAGTCTGGGTGATTTCTAAAGTGTGTGTGTGGGGGGGGACACCCAAACCATCACAACTTGAAAGAAAAAAAAATATCAGTGGCTATCCAGCACCTACACAGAATTATAGAATGAGTATCTCACATTACAAGGAAACCCCATCCCATCTGATGACCCATGAAGAATATTGCCAGTCACTCTCTTAATTCTCACAACCTGTATAAGAAACAAACCAACCAAAAACCCCCAACCTGCCTCCTATTTCAAAGCACAAACAGAGAGGTTTTTATCTGAGTAGCTAATTTATTGAAAACTGTATTTAATGGTGCCTGGGACATATTTTTGTAGTTAGTTCAAGAAAGTAGGGAGTAGTAGATTTGATTTGGTTTACACTATCCAAGCAATTACCTCTTTCATTTTCAAAGTGTTTCAGTTCAAAATCTACCCTAATTTTAGGTAAAAAAAAAAACAACCACCACCATCACCCCAAAATGAACAAACAAAACCAGAAACAAGCAGAGAAACCCCAACCCAACAACAACTAAAACCACAAACCAAACCAACAGACAACCCTAAACCAAAATAATAAGCTTCATCTATACCCTGCTTTGGGTTTATTCACTCTCTCAGTGGAGAGAAACAATGATGTTCTAAGTTGAAGCACTATGAAAATGGAGATTTTTGGTTCAGATGCTGCCCTCAACACAAGAACACTGTAACTCTGCTCTAACCAAAAGCTTAGGGAAGACTTAAGCAGTGCCAACATGGTTTGCAGGTTGACTGATCAAGTTGAGTGACTTCACATATCAACAAAGAGACTTTGTTTGATGGATGCATGGAGAAATTACATCAGAGCTGTTCCTTCTCTGTTAGTGGCACACGCTAAGAGCACATCTCAGTGACCTGAGGCTTACATGTCCACAGAGGACATCTCACATTACATCTCCCCACCCCAGACACTACCTTGGGTGGTTTTGACAATGTCTATGACACAGCTTTCCCTCATCCTCGTCACAGTGTGTTTCTGAAGAGCATTGTCACACTCCAGCCTGCAGCAGAGCAGCACTCAGTGTGAACCTAGCTAGCTCCACTGGCAGTAGTGCTCAGCTGCCCATTGTCAGTGAGACCATCACAGTCAGCTGGTGAGTTGTTCACTGCTTTGCTTTGGTGGTCCAAGAGCAGGACTGGCTTTTCTGGTCAATGAAGGTAGCAAAGCAGAATTTTACTGCTGTCTTTTGCCTCCTTCCTTCCCACTCTCTGACTTGTGAACTGGCTGGTGCCATGATTTCAGGTAGAGCTGGCCATTCCCACCAGCTTTGGCCAACTTGGTGGTGGTCTCAAAGCTTAGAATCATAGAATAGTTTTGGTTGGAAAAGACCTCTAAGATCATCAAGTCCAACCATCAACTTAAGACCACCATGGCCCAGAGTGTCATGCCCACAGGCTTCTTGAACACTTCCTGGGCAACCTATTCTAATGCCTGACCACTCTGTCAGTAAAGAAATATATAAATACACATATAAAAAATTACATGTACCTCACCAGCAAAGGTGCAGTAGTCACAATACACAGGAAGGCAGTCCTCAAGAGCAGAAGGAAAGGGAGCTAGAAAAGGCAAAGGCAAGGCCAAAACAAGAGGTTCTAGCAGAAGGCTTCCCACTTCGTATTAGGTTCCTGTGCGTTTCATGAAAACCATTTGAGGACACAGAACCTATTAACTGCCCTGGGCTGCTGCCAGACCTCAATAGATGCTGAAGAATTCACATTGGGGCTCAGCCTTGCCAGGAGAGACATGGGAGGCCAAGTGTCTTTGACTCCCAACTCACAGAAATGTCTGTTTCTTTTCTAATCCTCCTTGCACAACGTTGGTTGTGTACCAAGCTGGCACATTAAGGGAAAAATGAAGAAGGGGAGGAGGGGAATTTTCCCATGCTGTACAGTCTTCTGAGGACACTGCCAAGGATGTTATGTCTGGAGCCCAGTATTTCCACTGAAACACTTGCTCCAGGAAGATTTTTGTTTGATTGTTAAAACAAACATTCGATTGTTTGCTTTCGTGTGTACATGTGTGTCTGATCAAACTCTTCTGGGTGGCCTAGTGTGTTAGTCTGAAGCTAGCTAGAATGTTTTGGTGAGAAGAACTAGATTACAGGCTGTGAAAGGGAAACAATGGTGATGTCTACTTCACTCATAGGCTTGCTGAGAGGTATACGAGCAAGAATCCAAACATAGATAAGGGAGTCGCTCTTTGTCTGGGCTGTGGGCTGCATTTCTCTCTAACCTCACTTTCCATCTCTCTGGTTAATCCACTTTGCTTCCTAACCACCTGGCTGACCTCCATTCTTCCTTGGGGCACAAGGCAACGTCTGGGGTAAGGTAGGGGAGTGGGAGAAGGTGGAAGGGCAGTTGGGAGCCTCTCCTGGGGACTCAGGTTTCTGGGAGGGCTGTTGTGTTTCTGTATTACATTTACCTTGTGTATTTCTGTCTATAACTGTATATACTGTAAATATCTGCTTGTATATTGTGCTAGCTGTAAATATAAGCTTCATTCATATTTCCAGAGCTGGCTGAGTCTAGTCTGGGGGATTTCCAAAGTGTGGGGGGGAGCAGGGAACACCCAAACCACCACACCTAGGAAAAGGTACATAAAATAAAAGATAAAGGAATTAAAAAGCAGAGGACTTAATGGTGGACTTGGGATGGGAGTCAGCACTCAAAGTTTTAGGGATCCCTGCCTGGCACACTGTGGTGCAGATGACAGGCAGAACTTCCCACCCACTTGTGCAGCAAAGGTAGCATCCCCTCCTCCAAGAAAAAAAAAAACCGAAAGAACAAGAGGGAATTTACTGGGTGAGCAAAGTTAACTGAGGCCAGAAACAGCTCCTGTTCAACTGTCAGCTGTGTACAAGCTCCAGCCCCAATAAATTAAATATTTAAAAGACATCATGCAGCAATTTTTTGTAATGGAGAAGGCCATTCATCAAGCCGCTGCTGTGTTTCACAAGCTGTCGAATAGTGCTTACACTGGTTAAAATAATCTTTATATTTCATTAAGCAACCAAATAAGCTGATCCCTTCCCACTGGCTCTATAGATGGCTTTCATTTTCAAAATCTGCAGATGCATCTTTTATGTCTCTGGGTAGCTGGAGGGCCTCAGGGACAGTCACAGCTGGGAGAAGGATGAGAGTGAAGTTTTGAGCTCCTGCTTTGTTGAAGGATATGGGCTTGAGCAGTGGTTGGTAAAGCTGGAGGGTAGCATAGGTTCATCCTAAATTTGGACATTGGCGATCACTGCAGAGTTGGGAGTGGTGGAGAAGAGACAGGAAGCTGAGGAAAGGTGCAGGAGTCAGAATCATAGAATCAACCAGGTTGGAAGAGATCTCCAAGATCATCCAGTCCAACCTAGCACCCAGCCATAGCCAATCAACTAGATTGGCACTAAGTGCCCCATCCAGTCTTTTCTTGAACATGTCCAGGGACAGAGACTCCACCACCTCCCTGGGCAGCCCATTCCAATGGCAAATCACTCTCTGTGAAGAACTTCCTCCTAACATCCAGCCTATACCTCTCGTGGCATAACTTGAGACTGTGTCCCCTCATTCTGTTGCTGGTTGCCTGGCAGAAGGGACAGATCCTCACCTGGCTACAACCTCCCTTCAGGTAGGAAACCAGTAGGTGAGAGCAAACTGTCTCCGTGGAGTGATGCCAGCCTGGGTTTGCTCTTGCTGAGAGCATCCAGGATCAGAGCAGGGGGATAAATGCCTCCAAACAGTCCCTGGGACGTGGTACTTCCTGAGGTTTCTTTCTGCACAGCCTTTCAGTGCCACGTCAGTGACTCTGCCATCTCCAGCATCAGCAGTCTTGCTACTCTCTCACAACTACCTGTTTTGCAGCACCAGGCTATGAAGTCTGCACCATTATCTGTGCCAAACCCAGCTGAGGCTCCTGCTCCTTCTGCTTTTACAATCCTGTCATTACTGCCTCAGTCTCAACAACTCTCCTATGACTTTTACCTCTCACTTAAATTTTTGCCATGAAAGCTCACAGATGCTGTGCTCAGTTTGCTTCCCAAGCTTGTAGACCTTTCAAACTGCAGGGGCTGCATCCTGCCGGGATCCAGCCCCACCAAGAGGACTGGGAGTTCCCATTACCTTTAACTGCAGCTGGCAGTGAGAAATCCAAGTTTCTCCATTTGCTGTGTTGCTTAGCGGCCAAATGATGCAGGTCTGTGCCCATCCCAGAGTAATCCAGAAAGCAGACCCCTTTTTTATTCAGCTGCTGCTGTTAAATCTGATGTAAAACAATGTGCACATTTACCAGCTGAGAGTGTGAGCCTTGTTATCCAAGAGCAGAACTGCAGCAGACCTCCCATCTATTCCTTCCTGGTAGTGGCCTCCAAAATCTCAACTTCCCATTAAGTCACATAGCACAAGAGCAGTGTAATTCATTATACACCACTTAAAAGTGAGTGCACAGGTGAAATCAAGCCATGGGATTTAATATGATCATCTTTGCCTTCTTGACTTTTGTATGAGGTTTTAAAGTTTCTCTACACAACTGGTAACTGATTTTGTATCCTGGCACAAAGCTCCAGTCTGAGACAAGATGCAAAGAAGAGAGAACCATGCATTTCCCTGCCAGGTGAAAACTCCTCTTCCTAGCAGCTTGTGTCTGGGAACAATAATGCATCTTTTTAAAATGAGGAAAAGTTCCATGTGACAAAACATGCATATCAAGGAATTAAAACAAAGCAAATGAACAACAACAACAAAGACAGAACAAACAAGCAGAAAAAAACATAAACCACATGCTTCAGCTGTGTTAACTGCACTAAAGAATTTAAGATCAGAGATATTTTCTTCTCAGTCCTCATTTTACCCCCTTAGTCCCTTCATAAAAATGTCCTGAGTCCAGACCTGGCTTTACCTACCAGCCACACACAAAGTCTTTAACAAAACCACGGAACTGACAAAACTTATTAAGGGAGAAATGTTTGACCCCTGCAGCCTGTAAGCTCAAATGTTACTTGTGCTGGCCACAGAGCTCCTGTCAATGCTGGAGAGCTTTTCCCTGTGTTGAGCTGTCCTGAATAAAGACATCCATGGCAGATCTGGAGGAAAGGAGTTTTAAACTAAGACAGTGGTTTTACTCAAGTGCACTAGTCTGGAGTGAACACGCTCCTTTTCTCTACCAAAGTCTAAACTGAGTAAGGGAGGAATGTTCTTCAGTAGCTTATTCTGTCTGGTTGTCCCAGGTAGAAATGAAAAGCTGCCTAGAATGTGGCACTTGCCCCTCTCAAGCAGACACCATTGGGCAAAATGAGTTTGAGGTTGGATGGGAGACTTGAAGCTTTGCAGGGGTATGGATGATTTTCTCCTCTCTCTTTAGTTGATCTCTCTTAGTGCCGAGTCTCAAATTCAAAATAGTACTGAGACTGAAATTGCATTGACCTATACAAGATGCTCAGGTGACATCGAGTGGGATAATAATATCTGTGACTTTCAAAGACTAATTTTTTAATAGAGAAGAAGAAGAAGAAGATGATGATATCAGAATCTGACTTTGACTATTGGGCACTGTAAATCTTATGCTATCTTTCCTTCAAATGTGACCAGAAATGGGGAGGGTGGGTGATGGTGGATTTTATGAGACCTTCTTTCCACTGGAAATTAACAATACTGAAAAAGTCACATCTGCATTTTGGCAATTCGTTGGTAAAAGTGAATTGCAATACCATAGTTCGTTACCTAGTGAAGAGAGATGCACTAGAGATGCATTTGATATTTAGAAGAGCTGGACACCACCTGAGGTCTGTGCTCCGATTGCAAGACACAGCTTGAACGTGGGAAAAGCACCAGTTAAAAGATATTGTGAAAGAAAAGTCTGGTGTTCTTCTCTAGTGTTTGCAGTCCTGCAGGATTAAAAAAATAAGAAAATAGGAGCAGCTCTGTATGGTAGACAGGAAAGCTGTGGTCCTCAGTGCCTGTTCAGGCGGTGTGAACCTCCACCTGTGCTTATGCAAAGCACAGGGACCTGCTGGTCATCACTAACGGGGAGTAACTGCAAAAGGATTGTGCTGACAAATGTCCCCCTTATTACTGCTGGCAACAAACACCACTGACAACGACATTACAACAAAATTTTCACTCCCTCCCCCTGCTGGAGCTGTTCTACTTAACGATTTTATGATTTGGGTCCTTATTCAGAAACACTTCAAATCAGCAAGATAAAGAATGAATCTCTGTCTCTCTTTATCTGACAGTCTAGTAAATTAGGCTCACTTTATACATAGACATTGGGTTTATATGTATTTGGCACTAAATTAATTACATACCTGGGGGGTTCTGAATAAATGATGCTTGCAAGAGGGTTTTTTACCAATTTTTTTCCCTCTAAATCTTTAAGATATATTGAAGTCCAAAATCATGTAAGATAATAACCAGTACATTATAAACCAGTTTTGTTTCTCACATAGGATTGCTGAATGTCTAAGGAAGCAAGCTCACCTTTGCAGTGGGTTAAATATAAATCATTTGAAGTATTGCAACACACCACATTGTCTTACTCAAACATCAAAATCCAAGCAACACACGCCATAAAAAGAGGCTTCCAAAGGACTTTTCATACCAGTGAAATAAAGGAATTGAGAACAACCCTAAAAGGACTTTTCATGCCCATAAAATAAAGGAATTGAGAACAATGCTGGAAGAAAAAAAAAAATAATCAAGTTTCTCCATTTCTGTAATATTTTTACACCTATGTAAATCCCTGGATTGATGTGTAGTTGATTTCTCAGTGCAGAATGAGCTCTTAATTAGACCTGAACTAGTTGAAAGTGTTGCAAGCCACCAAAAGCAAAACCTAACTGATTACATCAATTCTGGCAGCTCACGTTTAGCTGCTTCTGCTGACCTTGCTATAAATGAAAAAAGATCTTTTCATTAGAATAAGTAGCTGAAATTTGGAAATATTTCCAGTGAGGAGCATTGCCACTGCTTGTGTGTAGACAAAAATAATTGCCTGTGCCAGAGCTGCATTGCTGAGAATTGCAGCAACTGTACTGGCAACACTCATTTATTTGTAGCAGAAGTGTAATGGAATGTGAAGAGAGTTGGTAAGTTTGAAAAACCAATCCTCACAACATCCTTCTGAGATGGGGAAGTTCTGTTGCAGGGCCCTACAAACTCAGACAGCAAGTTGCAAGTGGCTGAGGTAACAAGCTTTGCCTGCAGAGGTAACTCTCATCAGTTGCTGTGATTTTTGTTTTAACGCTTTTGTGACTTCATGATTTCCACTCCCTCAAAGACCCAGATAACAGAACCAAGTGATTGACTAGACAGATCCCAGCAAAAGACTTCCCAGTGTCACTCTGCATAGAAGCATGCTTCAAAGGGCAATCTCACAAAGTCCAGAATGGAATTAAATAAAGACATGCTCACAGTCTTTACTTATAAGTCAGTTTTAAGGCTTGGAGCTCAGCAATTTGCAATGTAGAGCTGGGACTGGGATCACTACGCATCACTGTGGTGCTAAATCTCTTGCTTGCCACGATTTACACATGACAACCAGTGCTTACAGATCAAACTGGGACAAATGCAGATCACTTTTCTCCTTCAGAGCCATGCTCAGCCCTCAGTAAAACCTCTTGCTGTCAATATTGAAGCAGAAACATTTTCCTGGGCAAATGAGAAAAGCTTTTAATATGAACATCACTTTGGCTCTAGTTTCAGGATCCGCTCACAGCTCAGTCAACAGAGGAAAAAAAAACAAACAAAACAACACCCACACACAAAAATATATTTCTTATGATTAATAGTACAACAGGAATGAAACCCTGCAGCCCAGATTGACCCTGAGGAGTGTGGGTACCTACAGCCTTGCTCTGTCAGCATTGCTGCCACACACTTGACGTTCGGGGATGTGAAAGGCAACCGCATCACACTGCAGCCAGGTTCTTCCGGACCCATGCTGCCTATCGCTCTCACACCCAGGGACCTGACTGCCATCTGCCTACAGATCAGCCCTGACTTTAGGACTCAGAGTAATCTTAAAGTGCTATACAATCAAACTATTGAATTCACAAACATGCCTCAACCCTTCCAATACAAGCATGTTTTTGGCGTAGTTGTATTTGCTCATGGTTTGTCTGGCTCAGCCCTTCCTCTCACTTCTGCAGAGGTGGCTTTCCTTGAGAAGCATCATCTCATTTGCCTTAACACCGATAGAGGGGATTTTCCAAACTGGACATTGCAAGAGATCTAAACTTCCCAAACTCTGCCCCTTTTCAAGGATGCTGGCATTCTGAGGGGAGGCTCGCTCCTTGCTCTCTGCCCCCAAAGCAGTGTTGCCTGTGACACATTTGACCTAGGCATGAACGAACTGGCTTGAAGGCAGCATCATGACACTGCTGATGGGGATTCAGGAATCTCCACCATCCCTGTAAGATAGAACAGTATGCTGAAGCATTTCACCCATTATATGGTGTCATTAACAAGGCAAGGGACTGCAGTTCTCTGTTGAAGTACGTTTTTAAGCCTGTGACATTACTGAACGGGACCCATCTGTTCTGAGCACCACAATTGCAACACTGATCTCACAGTCTAGCCCCAAGCCGTAACAGGGGAGATCACTCACTTCAAGAAGTGCTGGCAGAGGACAGCCCTGACAGATAAGCTTTGTAAAGATTTGCTGAGGCAGTTAAAGACTATCCTGCTGTTCGAGGGATCTGCCAGTCTGGGACAGCAGAAGAAAATGTGTCCATGTTCTGGATGCTCCCGGTTTAATGCCTCAGCTGAGATCATCGGATGATAGGATGTTAGGGGCTGGAAGAGACCCAAAGAGATCATCGAGTCCAACCCCCCTGCCACAGCAGGACCATGCAATCTAGCTCAGGTCACACAGGAACACATCCAGACAGGCCTTGAAAGGCTCCAGAGAAGAAGACTCCACGACCTCCCTGGGTAGCCTATTCCAGTGCTCTGTGACCCTTACAGTCAAAAAGTTCCCCCTTGTGTTGAGGTGGAACCTCTTTTTCTGCACAGGCAGTGACTGGGATAAAGCATGGAGTGAGGGCAATTTCTCCGTGAGCCGTCACTATTCATCAGGTAAATGTAGGTTTGAGTGGTAAATTCAAGCTGTAAGTTCTGGGTGCTAAGCTGAGAGCAGTTAGATACACATACAAGGAGCACAGCATCGTGCCTTTGTGAAGTGCAGTGGTTTGTACTGCATCACTGGAGTTTGACCTACTTGGCAAAAAATTACTTTCCCGGGTGCTCTTGCAGATGGTTAGCTGAAAAGCTGCTAGGCTATGACACTGTGTGCAATATTGTTTGAAGCTGATTTTAGAGGGAGAAAAAAAAATAAGAAAAAATGCAAAATTTGAAGGAGAGAGAAGCTGAAAGCCCAGGATGATTTTGCAGGTACAGAGTGACAGTCCCTGAATCTGCCCCTGCAGATAATACTTAGAGCACTCAAAACCACAGTCGCAAAACACATTGAGGCTTTTGTTTCTGCTCAGATGAAGATCAGCTAACAAAACCAAACCCCAAAACCCAAAAATCAACAACCAACACACAAACCAAAAAAAACCCTCAGACAAATCCTACCTTGGTCAAAAAAAAGAAAAAAAACCAACCAAACCCAAAACCTGAGAAGCAGCTCCAGCAAGCCATGCAATTGCAGGACACTTCTAGAACCCTAAGTGCACATGACAGATGTTTGAGTTTTCCTTCTGTACAGCTGATAACACTCATTTTTTACCTATGATTAAGATGGTTGTTTAAATGCAATGGTTTTACAAGGAGGAGTATGATACTTTAAAACAGGGCCACAAACTGGAGCTGGCAGCAGAGGCACCAGGGTCTGGGGAGCACCATGGTGCACGTAATGCTACTTTCCCGTAAGCAGTTGGATCCATACGTTGAATTAAGCATAGTTGCCAAGGTAAGCAGTGGATTTTGGCTGCCAGCAGGTGATTTGTGCTTTAAAGGGGCTGCATGCTGCAAAGCAGGCAGAGCAGCCAAATATCCATTGGGGTTTGCTGGGAGATGTGCAGTCCTTTAGCAGAGGCATGTTTACCCACCTCAGCCTAATGCATGCCATGAGCATACAGAGGTGCTTCCTATTTGCTCCCCTCTGGTGCTCCATACTGTTGGCATCAAACAGCTGGAGACATCAGGCTTCTGCAGTTGTCTGGGCAGAAGCATTTTCTAACACCAGAGATCCACTAGTTCACCTCTCCCAGACAAACCATTCCATTGTTTTGGGTTTTTTTTTTTAATCCCATTAGAGTTACCAAGAATCACCCTACATCCCCATCCTTGGAGTTTTAACATCTGCAGAATTCAAAGCATCATTTCTCATGTGCTTGCTCTAGTCATACAGAGGCTGCATTTGATCCTAGAAGTTGTGCCAGCAGCTACCAGGAAGAAATGACATTTGTAATGTAACTCACCCACAATTCCTGGCTGTAAGCACATATTTGCCATCATTTGTAGAACTGCTAGTCCAAAACAAATTAAATTTCTGTAACTTTTGGACTGCAACAGACCGGTAGGGAAGGACCTAGGGCACAGCTAACCTCAGTGCTCCCTGGATATTTAATTTCATTTCATAATTCTCCACCCTCTTTGCAAGATTTTGATGGATGCTACTCTAAAATGGTTCGTTTTTCAGCAGCTGCATGGAACTGGAATTTTTAGGCTTTACTGAAGCCTAAAATTCTTCAGTATTTTTCCTACCTCTACGATTTTGCCAAATTAAGCAAGGCAGCTACAAATATTTCTGTTTGAGTGTGAATGGTAGAAGTCAGTACTCAACATTTTGAAAAGATTTAAACTCAACTGACAAAGCCTCAGCAGAAGCAGTTCCACCTTGACAAAATGCGTTTTAGTTTGCCCCTGAACAAAAAAACACTGGAAAAATAACTGCTGCCTCCAAAAACACGGACTGCTTCCAGTAAAGGGCTGAGCAAAGGCGTTACCAGCAAAACCAGTAGGTAGCCATATCAGAATAGCTTGGTCTTAGACCTTCTCTGCAGCACCTTTGCTGGTTCTGATGGTGGTAGAAGGGGAAAGAAACTCTGTTCGCTTTGGCTTCTTTTCATGCAATTCTCCTCTTTCTCAGCAGAGTGTTCTTTTAGCTAGTACAGACACAAGGAACGGAACTCACTGCAGTCACTGCCTCTATGATTGCATTGTGCAAAACTTGCCTGGCCAGATTGTCCTCCTCTCTCACCTGTGGGAAGCTTCTCGGACTCTATTTCTTTGATGCAGGTAGAGACCCCGGCACTAAGAAAAAACAAATCCGCTCGGCTCGGTCAGAGCTCCGTCTTCCGAGATGACAATAATGTCACTGCAGGAGCCTGCTGATTCATATGAGCATGAGAAGACCGTCCCACGGAGTCACCAAGATCTCTTTAAATTAGCAAGGAAAGCAGAAAAGCCAATCTAAACTGGCATGCTGTGTACTGACACATTCAAGTATGTTGGTGTAATCTAATACAACCTCTCATCAGTCACAGGGTAACTCAGAGTTGAAGTCACTTTTACCCTTTCAGCAATTTTCTGCCTTTACAGTTTTTAGTTAGAATGGAAAAGCTGAACATAGAAACACAGTCTGAAAGCCAAAGGGTTTTAAATCCAAGTCTGTCTGGGGCAAAGGAAGAACCAGAATTGATTTAGACTGACTTACTCCTGGGTGAAATGCGAGCATAGAAGGCAAAAGCTAAAGTGCTGCCTCTAAGATGTGGTTAAGGAAAACAAGCAGCAGTGAGAAACTGCAGATTCACTCCGTTCCCCAATTGCATGGGGAATAAGGGAGGAACAGGGAGAGTGTAAATCCTCTCCTTCTCGGGTTGAACTCCATCTTCCATTTCCTGGGACAGGCAGAGCAGGGGGACAGGCAGAGCATGCGGACAGCCTCGTCTGCATTGGGGCATCCCTTGGGTCTCAGCCTTTGCCTTCCGTCGAGGACAAGATTGACGTCTCGTGGGACCACGAGGAACTCAGCACTAACTGGGGACGCTGGGCAACCAGTCTACTTCGGGTTAGCTCTTCAAGGGTTAGAATATCACATAAGGGAAGGAAAAAAACAGCAGGGATTGCTTGAGAAGCTGGTTAAGAGTGCAGGAGGTTATCCCACAGCCCAACTCATTGAGCGCTCAGTCTCTGGGACCTGCCGGAAGGCGGTCCCCACACAGAGCCAAGAGCAGATTTCGCTTCTCATTTGCTTTGTGCTTCGTGCCTAAGTCAGAGGGAAAAAGGACTGCCTTTGGGGAAGCGGGAGGCTACTTCAGACAAAACTGTTATCCATTAACATCCAATTATCACTTGGTCCAAGCCATTAATTATAAATCAGCCTCCTAATTGGGATAATTATCTCTCTGCTACTTAATGTAGTATGACTGATGCGTTTGGAAAGAAGGTAATCAGTCCATTTGTTTAGCGCTAGGCGAACAAATCCAACTCTCCTGGTTTAATTTCAGCCTTAGCATTCCACCCCCCTCGGCCCCCCCATCAACATTAAAAGCTCTTTACAGTCCCATTAATTGTTTGGGAATCACGGCGGGGATAGGCACACGCAGGTCCTCGGGGCTTTCGGGAGATACGACCGGACCCGCCGCTTGCCCGCGGACACAGACTCACACCCCGGGGGGGCATCGTTGGGGTTTGGGGAGGGAGTTAATTAGAGGGGATGGCTTAGACCCACAGGTGCGATAGCTCCGGAGGATGTGGGGGGCTCCGCACCTCCTGATTCTCCCCCAGCCCCTTGCTAACGGGCCTCGCTTTTATAAACCGTTTCGGGGAGAGCGGAAAAAAACTTTTCCTCCTTCTAAATTTTCTCCCGCTTGCCCCGGATGTCTTATTAATGCTAGTTGCTCGGCGAGCCGCCGATAGCTGCGGGACATGATTAGATATTTATTGCTGTCATTTACATGGAAAACTTGAGCTAACCAAGTGGAACAGGAGAGGGTTGCCGGAGGGGATGGGATGGGGCGGAGGAGGGGAGAGTTCTTTTTCTCCGGCACTGGAAGCCGGTGCTGGAGCGCGGGATACAGTCGGAGCCAGGCCGGCTGGAGCAGCGAGGACGGAGGGGGATCCGCAGAGCTCCTCTTTCAGAAACTCCTCCCCGGGTCCCAGGTTTTGGTATAGTTTAGCTCAGTCCTCGTTTCGTTTTGAAAGCGATCGGACAGTACTTTGTACACGCTTCCCGCAGGGAAACGGGGGTGTTGTCCTCTCCCTTCTGCTTCCGAACTCGTCGAGGCCACTCTCGGGAACACCAAAGACAGTCTGGGGTGCACCAACCCCTGTCTATGTCGTTCGCCTTCCCACCCCCCACCTCCCCACAGCTGCCGAGGTCCTCGCCTGGAAGTAAATGAAAAGAGCAGCCTGGGAAAGCTGCGGCCGTGGGGATTGGAGTGGTCCCGTGGGGAGCGTTGCTTGCCCCTTCTACTCCGCCACAAAAATGAGCAGCCACACAGTCTCACAGCCAAACCTCATCTCGGAATAAAAACTTCCCCGAGGGCCTGGTTTTGGACTAGAGAAGCCTGCGCCTCCTCGCTTTCTTTGAGCTAAAGGACCCCATGTCTGTTCCCATAGCTCCTTTCTCAAGGCGGGACCCCTCCCCGACTCGGGCAGGGTGACCGTAGCCCCCTGCAAGAAAGACGTGTGCCCCGTGCCGTGAGCAGCCGGCAGCGAACTGGGACAGAGACTTTCCTCTGCTCAAGTGCTACCCGCGACGGAGTCTTCTCCCCCTCCCCCGCTTCCCGATCTGTTATCCCATGGCCCGAGGGGCAGCTCTGGCGGAGATATATGAGATCTCTCCCGGTAAAAATATGCATGCTGATCCCCATTTGGTTAGCCCCGTAATGGAGGTGTAAATAGGTTTCGACTGCGAAGCCCTTAATTTATCAAGTCAGCCTGACAGCGCAGGTCCGGGATTTATATACCTCTTGGAGCGTGAGAGCACGGAAGGGAGGCGGCACAGACGGCCCCCCCAGCCCCTTGCAAAGCAGGTCTTCGTCTGTTTTGCAGTCTAACCTCTCAAAGGACTGCTGTGCGGGTATAATTTTTCCCCTATAAAGGTTTTTGTAGCACTGCAGGAGTCTTGCCGTCTCTTCCGCACTCAACTTCCACTCGTACCAAAAAAAAAACAACCAAAAACCCCCACCCAAACAAAAAAACCCATCCCCAGAGCTGTCCTCTAAGCGCGGCCATGGTCCGGCCTCTTGTGATCCCAGCCCCGCTCGGGGAGGTTTCTGCCTCCAGCGAGCTCTCACCGGGCTGCGCAGCTCATCGAAACTTGATTATGCAAATGGAGAGGGAAAGTTGCGCTCCCCGCCGCTCGGAGCCTGGCAGACGGAGGGATGTAGGTCCCTCAGCTTTCCCTCCGCCGGATAGTACCCTTCTTTCCCACACCGGAACGGACCCAAGGTCCCAGCACAATCCCCGTCTTGCTTGAGCGAGGTCCTGGGCTGTGAGTTGGAGTTTAGCCTTGCCCCCCCTCCCCTTTTATTTTTTTCAGATGAGAAAATGGAATATTCGCCAACCAAACGGGGAACGGAAAATTGTAAAAAAGGACAGGAGATGATGGGACTTGCTCTGAAGCTTAAGCTGGGCTTCCCCTCCTCCTCATCCCTGCTACTCTACTGGGCGTTGAGTTCCCCATGGAGAGACTCCCTCACTTCTCAAACAATCCCCAAAGTCGCCTTATTTCTCCCCCTGTTCCCCTGGCGCACCCGGACCCGCGCTGCCCGGGGCTTTTTTGCTCATGTAAACGTGCGGGGGGTTCTTACCTGGGCCACTCCGCCTGCTGTGGGAGCGGTTCCACGCGTGGGAGCGCGGGGAACGGGCGCGGCGCTGCGCCCCGTCCCGCCCTAAGCCATCCGCGCTGCGCGCTGTCTGCGCGCTGCCTCCGCGCCCGGCGCAGCTGCCATCTACCGGGAGGCAGTATTGAAGAAGGATTTTTAAAAGGAGCTTCATAGCGACCCGGGAGCTACCCAGCAAGATTTTCAATGGTCCTCTACCCTGTCAATCAAAACTGGGCTGCTGATACACCCCCTGCCTCCCCCCCCCATTCCCTCTCCACAACACTTCTTACCAGTCATTTACTCCAAGCCGAGGTGTAAACGCCTAATTAAATCCTTGGGAGCGGATGGATGCCGGTGGAGGGAGGAGGGCTAGATCCAGACCGGGGTAGGGGTGATGGATTCTGTAAGGAACAGGGGAGGGAAGTCATGCCCCACTCCCGTCCTCCGCGCCCCCTGCTTAGCATCACGATGGAGCAGATCCTGAAGTTTCTCTCCCCCGACAGCCCTTGTGCTGGTAGAGGATAATTTCCCAGTGTTAACTACAGAACGGCCGCGCCCCCCCACCCTCTTCCCGGGCCCCTCGCTGTTCCAGCTCAGTTAGCTGTACCCCTCGACTGCTCTTTTAAAGCGGATGGGGTCAGGGGAGACACAACATAGAGAGATAAAATTAGGAATAATGGAAGGAGCCTAGAGAAGCCGAGGGGCAGCAGGTCTGAAGCCCGCCCCATCGAGAAAGCTCCGCTCCGGAGGCCAGGAGCGCACAGGAGCATTTGCAGGGACAGGAGTGGACGGGGAAGGCAGAGAGAAAGCAAAGTGGTCAGAGGGGGAGCGACCTGTGAGCGAGTCCCCCACTTTTAACTATATATTTTTAAAATATACATACTTTTCCACCTCCCCTCCCTCCCCCCACCCCCCCCCCCCCCCCCTTTTTTTTTTGAGTGTGCGTTTGTGTGTGTGAAAAGAGGAAAATCAGCTTTTCATTTCATTTACTTCTTTCTCTGCGGGATTTCCTCAGGTACCCTCCCGTCCAGCGGTCGGGCTGGTTATCTGGCAGAGCTCACTAACTGGAGCGGTGGTTGTGTTTGCTTTTCAGCTTTGCCATGCCTTCGCAGCAGAAAGAGCAGTTTAAAGCCTTTAGAGAGATTGCTAATAGATGCCAGTTCCTTGCCTTTAGATTCTCTCCCAGCCCAGGAGGATTTAGGATGGGATTGGGAGACGAGACGCCATTTCAGGCTCCAAAACACCCTGTTTTAAAATGACTGCGGGTAAGAGGATTAAAACAATAATACCCTTCTCTTCTTGAAGGTTTTTTTTTCCCCTTCTCTCCCTCCTATAGAAAAGATTTCTTCTCCCAGAGCAAAACCGTTTAGACAGGAATTAAGGGAACAAGAAAGAATAAGGGGAGTGGGGGGGAAGAAGAGGACCTTTTAATTTGAGCTTGATATTTTTTACAAATTCTGACCAAAGAGGGAAAAAAAATAAAAGGAGATTGATCCGGCTAAGAACACCAGAAGGCTCCAAGTGTCACTTTCTTGCATTTATTTTTATTGTGTGTGTATGTATATATGCACACACATATTGCATATATATGTATGCGATTGTCTCGGGAAAGAAAAGTATGGGGTGAATCTATTGACATCTATTTCAGCCTTAGTTCCTCCAAAGTCTCAGTTGCTCTCCACGAAGGAAGGGAGCCCCTGGCACCTCCTTTTCCCCGCACCTTCTAATTAAAAAGCACCTGCTTTGGGCCGGGAAACCCGGTTTGGCGAAAATCGGCACTTTAATTGCCATTACCTTTTTTCGGGGTGCCGTGCCAGGGCTGGCCTGGGCATCAACCTACAAATCCCACAGAGAATTGACCTTTTTGGTGTTGTTTTTTGTTTGTTGTTTGGTTTTTCTGGGGGGGCGTGAGGGGGTGGGGTGACTCTACAAAGGAACGCTTCCCCGAGTTTGCCGGCACGTTCCCTATTCCGCTAGTCACAACGATTTGAAAGCGGTACGACAAGGAGCGGGCAGGCGATGCTTCCCAAAATTCAGCGAAACCCTAGGGAGCCGCCCCTTGCCCCCCCAAACCCTGGATGAGAGCAGCCCCCAGACCTGTAGCTCGCAGGTTCTGGGGCACAAATTCGTAGCGCCGGGGTGCAAAACCTGTCCGAGTCACCGACAAACTTTGCCGGGCTCTTCCGTTTAAGTGCAGAGGGAAAGGTGTGTGCCTGAGGGGGGAAGCTGTGCCCGGCGGGGTTGGGGAGTAGCGGGGAGGAAGCGAATCTCCTCCGTTGTTTCTGAACTGTCGCTTGTAGCCCAGGCACAAATCCCAACCCCTCCGACCGCGGTGTCACCATTGTCTCTCCTTTCTGCTCGCCGAGCTATTAAGAACAGGAGATTTTGTGATTGTTTCGATGAAAAAAAAATTCCTTGGTTTTAATTCCCCCCCTTTCCCTCCTCCTCGAAGAATTAATATGAATTTTCCTGTCTTCAGGAAATCTTTCCAACCTTTCCAGTGATGGGATTTCTGCTGTTTAACCAGCCCCTATAAATAAATAATTGCGTCCAACTCAGCGCTTCTTCGCAGAAACGAGTAAAAAGTGGATTTAGGGCAGCTCGGAGAAGTAACCCCAGTTTCGTCCGCAGAGACGATTTATCACATTTACCCCCCGCCCCGAGCTATCGATGTGGGCAAAGCAGCAGCAAATCGGTACCAGTTGTGCCGAAATTACAGGAGTTTGGTCTCCAAAACGCAGGGAACCGAGGGAGGGATGATAGCTGAGGTGGGAGGGGGAAGTCACCCTCGGAAAGAGGTGGTTTGCAGCGGGGCGTCCCCCCACGATCCACCTTCTCCCTTTCCAGTCGCCCGGCGGCTCCGCAAAAACTTGCGGCCGACATCGACCCCGCGCTCAGGCTGGGTTGGGCTCGGAATGGCTATTTCCGTCCTCGTCAGAAAAATAGCAATCATAACAGTGATAACAATAACTAAAAAAAACTCAAATCAATCAATCATCAAACAAACAAACAACAACAAAGTACAGAAAAATCAAAACAGTAGGGGAGAAGGGGGCAGAAATCGGGCAAATTTTTGTGTGCAAGTTTTGCACGGCAGAACAAGATGAAATATGACAATACATAAACGTCCCACCTTTCCTTGATCCTGCAGTTCAGGATGGGACGGGAGAATTTTGTTAGTTCTCCAAGTGGAGAGGACATTTCAACTTTCCGTGATATTAACCGTCATATTTTGGCTAAACGGTTGGGGTCTATACATGCACCAGAAATTCCCTTCCCAAGAGCATTTTTAATGTCCTTTCTAGCAGACCCGGGAATTTCGGGCTCCCATGTTGGCTCTGAGTACTCTCACCTGCATGACGGGGAGGGCAGCTGCTACTCTTAATTAGAAAGCTGCCTTGTTTTGGGGGGGAAGCGGGGGAAGAAAAAAAATAATCAGTGTGACGATCGGGGCATAACGTTGCAAGAAAACTGTGCTTTCCCCCGTTTATTTAGAAACACATGTAATTTCTCTGACCCGGGTATTTTACACATCACCCCCTTCTACCATTCACACTCCTCCCCCCCCCCCCCCCCCATGCTCATCACACAGAATCGCGTGTTTGCATTTGCACAGAAATCATGACTGTTTCCTTTAGAGCAACTACGATCAAAGCCAGGCTGGTTATGTTTTAAACAGTTAATGCATTAACTGCCTCTTTCTCTCCCTCTTTATTTTGTGTTTAGGTGTTGGATGGAGGGTTTTTGGGGTGTTGTTTTTTTTTTTTGGGGGGGGGGGGAGTGGTTGTTGATTGGGTTGGGTTGTTTGGTTGTTTTTATCGTGTTTGGTTTTTTTTTCCCCCAGTCATTTCTATCACACCTCTTAGGAAAGTAAACTGTACTAGAGATGTGGACATTCAATTTTAGGGTGAATAAGGAGAAATAAAGCTCCATCGTTGGAAGACAGACAAGGAAGAAAACTGCAAGCACTGTCATGTCCTCAGCCCTGGATCTACAAAGATATAGTGCAAGACGATTCCTCCTTGCCTCAAATTATAATGGAAACAAGGTCTTAAAATAGCTACTTAACTAAATCAAGGCCACTTTGCTGGGTTTTGTTTTGGGGTGCTTTTGGGTTTGGCTTTTTTTTTTTTGTTTCGGTACGGGGCATCTTTTGGGGGTTTGAAATGTTCCAGACATTGTCCAGTACTTTGTCCCCGACGCCAACCGCATTCGTGTGAGACCGAAAGGGGATTAACTTGTGAACTTTTAAAAATCAGAACTTAAATGAGAGGCAAATCTAGGCCACAGCTCATTGTGGGAACCGTTTCTTAAGCAATTAAAGCGAGAAGAAATTCCTCGCAGCCTTTTTCCTTAAAGCAGCTTTCTGAAGGATTTAAGGAGGACTAGTGTCCGGTCCATCAAGAAAGATTTAAACTGCACAGTGATATAGAAAATCTCCACTTGCTCTTATTTAAAGGGGCACTATCACCATTTCCATAAGACCCTTGACATTGTTTCTTTAATCTTGTTTATAAACTTAAACAGATTTAAAAAGTTTTTTATTTTTTTTCCTCTTCCCTGCCTCCTTTTTTTCCCCCCATGAATTCATTGAAAATATATTTGATGCAGTATTTGAAAAGAAACCCAAACAGGCTCACTTTTAAGGATTTTCTGTTACTAAAAAGTCTCAAGCCACAGCTTGCCACATTTCTCCTTTTGCTCTTGGAGGTTTGGAGCAAAGTAAGATTAGTGGGAAGAGGAATTTATATTTCCCCCCACCCCCTCCAGGGTCAACTATGCAATAAAAGTTCCTTTCTCCCCAAATTAGGAGGACACAAAGCACCTTCCCCCCCACC
>WAAF01009980.1:20166-21483 GCA_013400475.1 Tricholaema leucomelas | reverse complement strand
CCACCCCCATCCCCCGTCTTTGCACCAAATCGACTCAAACATTCATGCAGTGTTTGCGATTTAGCACATTTTGCCTTGACTGAGAGCAGAATTATATCCTAAGCAGCCTCCTGCAATGTCAGGCTTCTTTCTTTTATTCCCTGCCTTCTCTTTCTCTGCCCCACTACACTTGTGCTCTCTCCTGACTGTTGTGGCTGGTTCCTACCCATATTTAGAGGTCAACCAGTATTTCTTACAGCTTTTCCAACGTGAGCTACTTGGTAAGGTTTTCTGCACAGCACTAAAAAAATACCTGCTGACCTTATTCCAGCAAAACCAGTTGTTCCCCCTTAAGTCTTAAAAAGAAAAAAGGGGGGGGGGGCGGCTGGGGAGGGAAGTGAACACCTTGGAGTCACCAAAGCTTTTGGTGCTTATAGCTAATTAATAGCCCTAATGATATTTTTCTTCAAGTCCATGAATACATTATGTTTGCAATCCAGAAAGGTGTTAGCCCCATTCAAGGGTACTTCAACATCTGCTCATTTAAGGGCAATTAATCATTTTGATATATGGTTTAAAATTGACTGCTTCCAAGGGACTGGTGGTTTTGTGGTTTTTTTTTTTTTTGACAAGAATAACAAAGCAATTTGCCAGGAGCCATCTTCTGGACATGTTATTAGCAGAGCCTTCATCTTAAAGAGGGGTTAAAAAAAAAATCCTCCGATTTAGGTACCTGCTTTAAAGGGAACTCAACACCTGCTCTCCCCTGCTTGCTTTCTTATGCTTTCTGCAGTTCCTCATCGAGCCTTTCATTCCTGTGACAAGAGTTAGAGATCTCTTCCATCTCGGACCTGAAGTTTATACCTTGATTTCAGAGGCACGTGGGTTTATAATTTTGCCCCTCAAGGAGAGAGTGAGCTGAACATCACAAAATACAGAGCAAGCTTAGCTCCTCTTCCTGTTTCTACTCTTTCTTAATTGTCATAATGACTAGGATTTTTGTGTTTAAGTCAAAATACTTCACATTCCCTCACTGGCTTCATCCTTCTCTCAAAAGCAGCCAGAGGATTTTTTAAATGGTTTTGGGTTGTTTTTTTTTTCCTGTTTGTTTGAGAGTTTTCTGGGTTTTATTGTTTGTTCGTTCGGTTTTGTTATTAGCTGCAATTTGCAACTGTAATAAGCCATCCCTGCTTTAAAAAAAAAAAAATTAGAAATACCTGTAAGGAATCAAATCTTCCAAGAGTATTAGGTGAAAACAGCCAAAGAGATCAATTTTCTCAGGCTCTGGTTCCTGGTAAAAGTGTTAGCTGAGAGAATGTAAAGGGGAAGTCTCTCCCG
>WAAF01009980.1:166-15166 GCA_013400475.1 Tricholaema leucomelas | reverse complement strand
AACCCATTTATTGACTTAAACAGGTAATTTCCAAAGCCAGAACATCATCCTGAGCAGTCACTGCTGGTGCATGGTTTTCTCTCTCTTTTTTTTTTTCCCTTTTTATTTGTAATTTAAAAATAAAAGTCTTTTTCCTTGCAGACAGATAATTCTTTAAACTTGGGTAATTTCAAGGGTGAATCATCTTAATATAAATGTACCTGTCACTCGTTGAAATAGAAGCATATTCTGGCCTTTCAATAAGGCCACTTCTGCAGTCCCACACTGGGGAAAAATCAAAAATTGCTGGGAACTGATAATGCATTCCTCCAGCTCCACAGCCCTGATGGAGTTCAGTCAGGCCAAATACCCTGGCTGTTTTGTTTTTTTTTTGTGTGTGTGTGTATTTATTTTACCTCTGGTTTGTTTTGAAGGTCATATGATGCAAAGATGTTGGAGAGAAAATGCTTACTGTTTAAAGAGGTTTGTCCCTAGACCACAGCAGGCTGCTGCTGCTGCTGCTGCTGGCAAGAGCCCCACAAGGAAAGGAAAATGCTACCAAGCTGGTGCAGAGGAGGGAAAGGCTTTTGCCTCTTCTCCCAAATCACAAAGGTTTTGCTGTCCTGCAGATTCACATGTCCTTTTTGCAGCTGATAGAGCTATTAATAGTGAAATAATCTCAGGGAGATGAAATGTGCATGCATTATGATGTCTGGGAGGATGGTCTCAGAGTGGACAAGTGATATTGCTCTAGCCATGGGGGCAAGGGCTGCCTGGATAAATACTCAGCCTTCAGATGCACAAGAAACAGGTGAGATCTATACTCCACATTAGCCTAAGGTATTATTCATCCTCCTGGTCAGCTCCTGCAAACCAGGAGGATGCAGTAAGAAGGAGCAAGCACTAAGAAGGAGCAGCCAGCATGAGGAGAAACCCTCCTACAGAGGTGCAGCTATCCAAGCATGCATTGCCCGTCCTAAGATGCTCTTCCTACCCATCCCACCACTTGTATCCACTTTGCAATCTACTACGTCAATGACCCCCCCTAATGTCCCCACCTGGAGTACTGTGTACAGTTCTGGAGCCCTCAACACAAGAAGGACATCGAACTGTTGGAGCGACTACAGAGGAGGGCCACGAAGATGCTCAGAGGGCTGGAGCAGCTCTGCTAGGAGGACAGGATATTATAAGAGTTGGGGCTTTTCAGCCTGGAGAAGAGAAGGCTTTGAGGAGACCTTGGAGTAGCCTTCCAGTATCTGAAGGGGGTCTACAGGAGTACTGGGGAGGGACTATTTACAAGGTCTTGTAATCACAGGACAAGGAGGAATGGGCTGGCAGAAGGGAGACTTCAACTAGATGTTAGGAAGAAGTTCTTTGCAGTGAGGGCGGTGAGACACTGGCACAGGTTGCTCAGGGAGGTTGTGGCTGCTCCCTCCCTGGAGATGTTCAAGGCCAGGTTGAATGAGGCCTTGAGTGACCTGTTCTAGTGGGAGGTGTCCCTGCCTATAATGGGGGCTTGGAAATGGATGATCTTCAAGGTCCTTTCCTACCTAAACCGTTCTATGATTCTATTATTCTATAATGTGGTCACTTTGGGGTCAAACAGCCCACTCAGGATCTTGTCCCCATATTACAGTCCCTTCTAGGAGCAGGAGTGGAACACCAGCTTTAGGAAGCCTCCTAACCTGTAGGATGCATTCTGTGCCTCCCAGTTTGTGAGTTGCTGATGGGGTTTTGTACCTCTGTTTTGCTCCAACACAAGGATGGAAAATCCTCAGGCAGCCTGTCAGTTTGCACATCTGAAGCAAGCAGAAGAGTTTGCTGTGAGATCTGATGAATGACTTTTGTGTGGCTGGTTGAATGGAGCCTGGCTAGTGGGAGCCAATGGTGACTTTACCCTGGCTTGAAGAAATGTTGCTTTATTCATATAAGACCACTCTCATTTTGCTATTTGTTGGGAGGTTCATTTGTTTGTTTGATTTTAAACTAATTTTTGCTGGGTTTTCAGGTGAGTTGGGTTTTCTGTTTGTTTGGGGTACTTTTGTTGTTATTTTTTTGGTTTTGTAGTTTAATTTGGGTGTTTTGCTTGTTGTTCACTTCCAAATGTTGACTGAATCCACTACTCAGAGTGCCTAATGTGTTCTCATAGGTACTTTTCCTGTGTGGGCTCAGCATTCCCTTTGACTTTCAAACAAACTTCTCAACCAGCTATTAGGTACCAAGCCAAATGAGCAAAAAGGTGTTTGATTTAAAACATATATATGTGTGTATATACACATATATACACCTGTATATACATATACTTAGAATGATAGAATGGTTTAAGTTGGAAGGGACCTCAAAGACCTTCCAGTTCCAAACCCTCGCCATAGGCAGGGACACCTCCCACTAGAACAGGTCACTCAAGGCCTCATCCAACCTGGCCTTGAACACCTCCAGGGAGGGAGCAGCCACAACCTCCCTGAGCAACCTGTGCCAGTGTCTCACCACCCTCACTGCAAAGAACTTCTTCCTAACATCTAGTTGAAATCTCCCTTCTGCCAGCCCATTCCTCCTTGTCCTGTCATTACAAGACCTTGTAAATAGTCCCTCCCCAGTGCTCCTGTAGACTCCTGTTCTAGTTTGAGCCTAGCTAGAATGTTTTGGTGGAAAGAACTAGATAATAGGCTGAGAAATGAAAACAATGGTGAGGTCTACTTCGCTTACAGTCTTGCTGAGATGTGTAGAAAGGAAAAGCAAAACAAAAGATAAAGCCACTTGCTTGTTCTCTTCGCTCGGAGCTTTGCCTGCTGCGGAGCTCGGTCTGCTGGCTGAACTCCATCTTGCTTTCTAGCCCCACCCTCCATTTGCTTTGCTGGTTCACCTTTGCTTCTTTATCCTCTTGGCCGAACCTCCATTCTTCCTTGGGACTGGGGTAAGGTTGAGAGGGGTAGGGGGAAGGTGAGGGGTGGTTGAGAGCCCCTCCTGGGGACTCAGGTTTCTGGGAGGGAAGTTGTGTCTGTATTACCTTTTTACCTTGTATATTTCTGTCTATAACTGTATATACTGTAAATATCTGCTTGTACGTTGTGCCAGCTGTAAATATAAGCTTCATTCAAATTTCCAGAGCTGGCTGAGTCTAGTCTGGGTGATTTCTAAAGTGTGTGTGTGTGGGGAACACCCAAACCATCACAACCCCCTTCAGATACTGGAAGGCTACTCCAAGGTCTCCTCAAAGCCTTCCCTTCTCCAAGCTGAAAAGCCCCAACTCTTATATCCTGTCCTCCTAGCAGAGCTGCTCCAGCCCTCTGAGCATCTTCGTGGCCCTCCTCTGTTCTCGCTCCAACAGTTCGATGTCCTTGTGCTGGGGGCTCCAGAACTGCACACAGTACTCCAGGTATATATATGTGTGTGTGTATATGTATATATATATATATATACACACACACATATACATACATATATGCACACACATATGCATACACATACAAAACTACACACACACAGATGTGTATGTGTGTGTGTATCTATAGGTACTCACGCTGAAACACATGCATGAGTGCATGTGCGTAAGCTACTCTCCAGGTTGTATCATTTATAATCTGAAATATCTTTTGATAGTCACAGACCTTCAGAAACATTGATTTTCTAGAAAAACAAAAATCTTGTAGTGTGATAGTGACAAGAGGTTTTTTTTAGGGCTTGTTTTGGGTAAGTATTCTTTTAATGAAATCTGAGTTTCTGTTTTGAAGAAAAGAGATGAATTCTTTCTCTCCATACAAGCAAGGATGCTTCTTTTTTCTTTCTGGCACTACTGTGCAGTTCACACAGCCTGAGGTTCACAGGAGAAGGAGCCTTTGACTTTGCAGGTCAGTGTGGGGCTGCATGAGGAGGAACTTTTTCATGGTGAGAGTGACAGAAAGCTGGAACAGGCTGCCCAGGGAGGTTGTGGAGTCTCCCTCTCTGGAGATATTCAAAACCCACCTGGATATGTTCCTGTGTGATCTGGTATAGGTGATCCTGCTCTGGCAGGGGCTTTGGACTGGATGATCTTTTGAGGTCCCTTCCAGCCCCTGACACCCTATGATTCTATGAGGAGGAATTTTTTCACTGTGAGGGTGACAGAACACTAGAACAGGCCACCCTAGAATTTTTTCACTGTGAGGGTGACGGAACACTAGAACAGGCCACCCTAGGAGGTTGTGGAGTCCCTCTCTGGAGATATTCAAAACCCACTTGGATGCATTCCTGTGTGATCTGCTCTAAGTGATCCTGCTGTGGCAGGGGCTTTGGACTGGATGAGCTTTCGAGGTTCCTTCCAGCCTCTGACACTATGTGATTCTGTTATCTCCCAGTGATAGGTGCCAGCATGTCTGTAGCAGTGCTATGGCTTCTTTTCATCAGAGTTTGCTGATGGTGGTCCAAGTTTCACCCAGGAGAAGTGGTGCCCAAACCCTGCTGAGATCTTGCCTTCTCCTTGCCTTTCTCTTGCCAACCCGAGCCAAACTTTGCTGATTTCGGAGCAAAGGCGCTGGCAGGAGGCTGGGAGGTGGTGGTTCAGGCTGTCTCACCCCCTCTGCTCCCATCCACTGTTCTCACTAGAGGTCTGGCCATCTTGCATTCACAGCGTGTCCAGCAAAGTTTGTGTCAGGGGGTTTAAACTTTAGATTTGTGTGACCAAGGAATTCCCAATTCTGTTGCATGTGTTCCCCTGTCTCTCCCTCTCCCCACTGTCTTTCTCTTGGCTGTGAAACAGCACAAGGAGACTCTTTGTATGCTCCTAATCCTGAAGCAACACAGCTTTAGCAACATCCAGGGATAAAAGCACCATCAAACCACAACTTTATGGGGGCAAATCTCCTCTAATCCCTCGCTTTAGCTAAACAAAGCTTCTTGCCCTAATCCGCTATTGCTTAAAAAAAAAAAAAAGGCTCAGATTTTGTTTTTAGTAAGAAGATGATCCAAAGGACTAATTTTAAGAGAGACTAACCAACTCTGACAGCTTTTAAAATAGGCGACAAGAAAATAGATGCAAACTTCCCTCTCAATTCAAGGGTTTTCAGGCTATGCAATAAGAAAAATATCCAGGGTTTAACTGCTTCTCTTTAAGCTCACTCTCATTGTATTAAATGCTCTGACCAACTCAGATTCAAATCAGCAGGCCTAAATGCCATTTGATCTTTAAAAGGAGAGTTAAAAAGTGTGCATATTATTCCCAGGAAGGCAGTCCACGGAAAATCAATTATCATAAACAAGGATTATATTACACACACGGTCAATATGGAAAAACAAACATGATGCTGATAATGGGCTGTTGAAGTGGCTCACATCTGAAGCCACTCTCTGAGCTGTGGTAAAGGTAGTTCTTTATTAATTTAAGGGTGGTTGCGTGTAAGTGTGGTCGTGAGGAGTGGCTGATCTCTTAAACAATCAGGCCAAGCTTTCACTCCAAATCTAAACCAAAACTTGACTTTTGTATCCTTTTACTTTCTTTTTTTTTTTTTTTTTTGATTTCTTGCAGGAGGTAGGAGAAGTGCTGCAGTTTGGTTTGACATCTTCAGTGTGTGTGTGTGTGTGTGGTTTAGCGCTGCTTGTCTTCAGAGCTCAAACAATGCTGGTCTTGGGGAATCATGGGGAACCACAGTGGAACACCAGGGACCCTCCTCATTTGATTCTCAATAGTAAGCAGGTGCCCCTTCTCACTCCCATCTCACTCCTGGGGTGTTACAGCAAACCAGTTTGACTCTTGGGTTTCTTCCTCTGGTTTATATCTCTGTGCTTGGCACAGCGGGGATTTTTGGGTTTCAATCAATATCCAGTCTGGCATCCAGAAATCTGCTGGGGAGATAAAGAAGGTGAAGAGTGAGGTTGTTATGGCATTCTGATTTAATCCTTACTGATGATGGAGGAGCCAAAGAAATCTGCAACCATGTTTTCCCATCATGTCTGATACAGCCTGAACACCTTGGTGATACAAGGAGGGGACATTACCATAGCTTTGCCCCCTCAGTGAACTTGGACAGGGAGGGAGGGATGCAAAAAGTTGCCCACTTGTCCACTCCTGTGATGCAACCTTGCCCCAGAGCAGAGATGGGACCTTTCCTCATCACAAATCCTTCTTTCAAGCTGGCTGAAGAGTAGCAAAAAACCAAGAAAACATTTCTGTCCCCAGGGGAATTTCCAGCGCTTCAAAATGTGGTTCACTGCAATTCCCATGGGAAGTCAAAATGATCTGCGGACAGTTGTGCTGCCACGACGTCAGACAACATGAGTGAATACCAAACATGGCACAAATGTGGCACTAAACAGAACTGAAGTGCAGGAGTATCTTAACATAAGATAAAACTAGAAGTTAAATAAAGTGAGGGAACTCCCCAGCATGTGGAAACTTGCTGAAATGAAGCACTTTTGATGCTCACTCTGCTGGGAGGGCCAGGGCAGATTCTTTGGGTGTTGCCCCATTGTGGAAAGCTGTTGAGCACGACATGTTTTCACCACGTGTTGGCTGATCACAGGCAGATGGGGAGTGGCATTCAGAGCATCCCTTTTGGCCTTGGCTCATGAAGGAGCCCCAGACTCCTCCTTGCTGCTCATTGCCACCTGCACTGATGGCTATGGACCCTGTTTTGCTTCTGAGGAAAGCCATCGTTGGCCTCCAGGACACTCTACCTGACAGTATCCTGTGCTGGATACTGTCCTGATACCAGGCACACTTGACCCACCGTGCATCGATGAGAAGGAGTTTATTTCCCTCTGGCCCCTGGCTGCCTGGGTGTTGGAGCTTTGTCCTCGACCAGAGAGACGTGTATAATCTTTGGCTAAGCTCCCCCAAGCCCCCCAGCTCCTCTCTGCTCAGCCACACTGAAAGGGCCCTTTTGAAGTCTGCCCTGCGTTGCGGGGTGTGTTTGCCTGTGGATGATGTATGAAACCAGTAAACACCATTTCTGGACAAAAATCTCCAAAGTCCATATCCTTTCAGCCTGAAAGTTTCCCTTTCTCATTGACCTGTGCCCAGAAGTGACTCCTGATTTGAATAGCAAATAGTAGCTGTCTTTCCCTCCACAGCTAAGCCGTTTTCTTTTCTTCCTCCCAAAGCAAGGTGGGATCTTTTCATGATGCCCTTCAGAATGGCTATGTCACTGCAGAGTGGAAGGGGAGACAGCAGAACTGGCAGGTGCTAAAAAGAGCCCCCATCCTGGCTCATACAAAGAGTATGTAACCCTTTTTTTCCTACACAGGCACAGGCAGTTGTGGTTTTCAACCAGGCAATGATGCTGCTGCTGGAGAAGTGTTGTGGCGCAAGGCTGGGATATTTTGGAAGCAGACTTTGGTTTGGCCAGTGTGGCACTGAGCCACTCAGCAGCAAGTTGGCTTTACATCTTATTGCCACCTGCTGATTTTGTTGTGCTATTCAGCACCAGACACGAATAGGGAAACCTGGTTGGAAAAGAAGGATGATCACAGGACCACAGGATGTCAGGGGTTGGAAGGGACCCAAAGAGATCATCGAGTCCAACAACCCTGCCACAGCAGGACCATACAATCTAGCTCAGGTCACAAAGGAACACATCCAGACAGACCTTGAAAGGCTCCAGAGAAGGAGACTCCACAACCTCTCTGGGGAGCCTGTGCCAGTGCTCTGGGACACTTCCAGTCAAGAAGTTCCCCCTTGTGTTGAGGTGGAACCTCCTGTGATGCAGCTTCCATCCATTGCTCCTTGTCCTATGCCAGGGAGCAAGTGAGCAGAGCCTATCCCCCCTCTCCTGACCCTCAGACCTCAGATATTTATAAACATGTATTAAATCCCCTCTCAGTCGTCTCTTCTCCAGACTAAACAGTCCCAAGTTCCTCAGCCTCTCCTCATAAGGCAGAAGTAGGATCAGTAGGAAACTTCAACATTTTGAAGCTCAGAGTATGCCCAGAGCAAATTTACATTCCCCTCATCTTAGCCTGTGCTGCAGGACAGGGGTGGGCTGGTGGGTTGGGGCTAGTAGCCCATTATCAGGTCCGGCAGATCAAGTGTCTGCTGGGACAAAGCTTCTGAAAGGCAGTAACAGTTTTCTTTTTCAATATGCTTCTCCTCCTCACCGGCCTTTGGAAAAGCTGTGACACGCCCTGGGGGATGCAGCCTTGATGCTGAGGCTTTCCCCCTTTCCCAAAACAGCTGTGGGAAGTTAGGAGGTAAAAGGGACTTGGAAGAGCTGGGCAGAGAGTTGTGAAGACCATGAAATGTTTTCCATCCTTCTGATGGAGCAGCCTGGGAGAGTTTCCACAGGTCACTGATACTTTGCCTTTCAGTGTTCTTCCACTGGAGCAGGACAATGGGAAAAGGGCCTTCATTTGCTTTTGTGCTAATGAAGTCAAACAAGCATCAGGGAATTTGCACTGGGGTTTGATCTGTATTAAAAAAAAAAAAAGAGAGACAGTTCTTTGGGTAAAGCTTATCCCAGAAAGCATCTGGCAGACTGAGGCCATCTTCTTTGTTTTCAAAAGTTGGACAGCAACTAGGAGAGGGGGATTTTTGTCCTCAGATTTAGATTTGAATCTATGTTTTTCCCCTGCTCAGGGAGAAATGGTGGGCTGTGGGAACACTTGGTTGGGCTCATTGCTGGTAATCAATGTGCTGGACTCTCCACTTTGACTTTCAATCAAGCTGCAGAAAGGGACTTTTATAGCATTTTAGAAGTCTGAAAACCAGAAAGGTAATGTGTGACATTTTGCTTTCTTTATCTTCCTTATCTCTTGACTTAAAAGTGCAAGCAATGGACAAAGGCACTGAATAACCTGTTTGGAACATTTTGAGGTTTGATGCAATTATTCTGCATGCTGAGATGTTTGGTAAGATTGTACAACCCACTCCTTGTCTATATGAACCTGGCTGAAATCTGGGGACACTGAAATCTGTGACACTACCACAGCAATATCACTTCTATTTATCACCTGAATGAAGTGACAGGCAGCAGAGTTTTGTCCCCACATTTTGAGTCTGGAGCCCAGAGCATCCAGCTTTCTTCTTCAGCCTTTTCTACTCTCTATTGCTTTTCCTAACATTTGATGTGAATAGCTCATAAAACCCCCTGCAAACAGCAAGCAAGCAGCAAACCCAAACATGTCCCCATTGCAGCAAATGCTGGAAGAAATAAATTCAGCTGAAAAATCCCTCTCTTGGTTTTTTGTTATATTTCTTTCTCTTGGATAAGGCAAAAGAAAGGGGTGGGGGGGAAATTAAAATCCCTTGGTTGCAAAAATGCCTTCAGTCAAGTTCTCTCTCTTACTGACAGCTCAGTTCCAGCTACAGGAGTCTTAATGATATTTTGGCCATAATGCCAAGAGAAGCAAGAAAGCCCCTTCAGACACTAGGAGCTTTCACCCGACTGGAGCAGTAAGTAGACAGCTGAAATGTATCTTTGAACCCAGGCAGGGACAAATAGCTTGTTGTAGCAGCCCTCCTCGTCTCTGCATCCAGCTCTCTGCACTGGCACAGCAGTCATTGGTGGTGTGTACGCTGGGTGGCTGGGGGCTGTTGCTCACAGGGTAGCTAGGAAGGGAGGATGCAGGCTTGATGATGCCTGGTGCTCCTCTCACTGGGGTATCTCATCCATCTGGCCTGGGGTGTGTTGACAGCACATGGTAGGGAGATGCCTTTGCTCTATTAAACGTTAGGGGTTGTGCAGATGCCCCATGGCTGCAAAGCTGACTCTGGTCACTGGCAACATGTTTCCAAAAGTTCTTGTGGCAGGAAAGTGTCTAGACTTGCCCTGGCTGGCAACCAGTGTCACTGATGTGTGTTTCAATGGGCTGTGATAACTTCACAGGCTTAAGATTTGTAAGCAGTAGGGAGGCGATTGTCCCCTTGGACATGGTTTTGGTGAAGCCACACCTCCAGTGTTGTGTTCAGTTTGGGGCACTGCAATACAAGTGAGATGTCGAAGTGCTGGAGTGGGTCCAGAGGAAGGCAATGAAGCTGGGGAAGGGCCTAGAGAATAAATCTTATGAGAAGCAACTGAAGGAGCTGAGAATGGTTAGTGTGAGGAAAAGGAGGCTGGGGGGAGACCTCATTGATGTCTACAACTACCTGAAGGGACATTGTGGAGAGGCTGCTGCTGGGCTCTTCTCACAGGTAGCTGGAGACAGAACAAGGAGGAATGGCCTCAAGCTGAGCCTGGGGAGGTTTAGATTGGATATTAGGAGAAAGTTTTTCATGGAGTGGTCAGGCACAGGCATAAGCTGCCCAGGGAGGTGGTGAGTCACTCACCCTGGGTGTGTTTAAGGGTGGTTTGGATGTGGTGCTTAGGGCTATGGTTTAAGGTGAATCTTGTAGAGCAGGGTTCTAGGTTGGACTTGGTGATGATGAGAGGCTTTTCTAACCTGGATGTTTCTGTGATTCTGTGATTCAATTGAGGTTGAGATATGGGAGAGTGATCAACTTTCTTCTTAAATGTGGGGTCTTCCAGGACCCTTAGCTTCCCACTAGTCCAGGTGGACCTGTCTCCTGTCTTGCAGATTGAATCAACCACACAAACCTTCAGTAGTTGTACCTGGGAAACATGCCTGTTCTCAACTCCCCCAAAACCTGCAGACTGTTTGTGATGGTGACTCTGTCCTTGGAGCAACTCTGAGGCAACACAAGATTGTCCTCATAGATGTTCATCATCGCAGGGACAATGGCAAAGTGCATTGTTCTGGAGACTGTGTGGTTCATCCTGCACCTCTGCCCTAAGAGGATCTCAGAGATATCCCCTCTTCTGCCCAAACCTTGTGTCCTTCTCAGGGTTGAAGGCAACCCCAAGAAACCTGGGGAAGATATTTAGAAATGCCATCCTTGTGCTTCCTGATTGCAGCACTGCAGCACCAAGCACAGTCTCACCTGTGCTGGGTTTGACAGCCAGCTGGGATGCTCAGTTAGTAGGCCACCTGTACATGTGAAGCCCTATTCTGAGGGGGACTGTGTCATGCTGACATAGGAAGCTTCATTTAAACATGAAGAGAATTTTTTTTCACTGTGAGGGTGACAGAACACTGGAACAAGCTGCCCAGGGGGGTTGTGGAGTCTCCCTCCTGGCAGACTGGCTGCATTCTTGTGTGTTCTGGTATGGGTGATCCTGCTCTGGTGGAGGGTTGGACTGGATGATCTTTTGAGGTCCCTTCCAGCCCCTGACATTCTATGATTCTAATTCTGTGCTCCAAAGGATTTGGGTGATCATTGAAAGTAATTTTCAGAACTGATCTTTTACCCCTTAATCAAATCCATACAGTTTAGTTGCCTTTAAACCCCAACTAGAGCCATTTGCAGCTGTCTCTTGGCTATTGGCTGATCCTAAGTAATCAGCACTAATGTTTGAGCATCAAAATCACTTGCAAAGTTGCAGTCTGGCAAAGTCATCTGGTTGAAATCTGTCATTAATTATTATCCACTGGAAGTTTCTCTCTGGACAGCTCTGATGCTGTGTTGCATTATCACAAAGAGCTGATCACATTAAACTAATTACAGGGAATAGCTGATAAAAATTTCTCTTCAATCTGCGATTTTATTTATTTTAGGCATTTTTTTTTTCAGTCTGAATCTAGGTCATTCTCCAAGACCTTGATTTTGGAAAGTCCCTGGCAGCAGTTGCTGGCTAGGTTAAAATATTTGTAAATCTGTATATCTTTTGTTGCTCCTGTTAGGAATGAATAGGCAGGGATTTGCTAGTTGGGCTCAAATTCACCATTGTTTTAGAGGCACTAAGTACTGTTCCCATGTACTGCTTACCCCACGTGGGGTGGATAAGAGGGGCTTTCACATATTCAAGCTTGCCAAGTCAGTTTTTCCTAGTCAGGGTTACCTTTAAATCAACAGAATTTGTTTTCCATTCTTAGACTTGGGCATACCAAGAGAATGCCAATCTGATCTGTAGGAGCAGTGAGACAAGGCTTTCCAGGCTACTAATGCTTCTTCAGTAGCAAGTTGTGAACTGAAAATGGCCTCTGTGCAGATTGATCCCTGCCTGTGTCCTTCAAGGCACCTGCAGACAGATAGGGCAGCTTGTGAGGCCAAGATCAGGCAGCACAGGGGAACCTCATCTTGAGTACTGTGTTCAGTTTTGGACTCCCCAGTTTAGGAGGAACAGGGATCTGCTGGAGAAGGTCCAGCAGAGGGCTACAAGGATGATTAGGGGACTGGAACACTGCCTGGTGAGGAGAGGCTGAAGGACCTGAGGCTGTTTAGTCTGCAGAAGAAAAGACTGAAAGGGGATTTAATAAATGTTTATAAATGTTGAAGTTTCCTACTGATCCTACTTCTGCCTTATGAGGAGAGGCTGAGGAACTTGGGACTGTTTAGTCTGGAGAAGAGAAGACTGAGAGGGGATTTAATACATGTTTATAAATATCTGAGGGCTGGGGGTCAGGAGCACGGGGACAGGCTCTTCTCACTTGCTCCCTGGCATAGGACAAGGGACAATGGATGGAAGCTGCAGCACAGGAGGTTCCACCTCAACACAAGGGGGAACTTCTTGACTGGAAGTGTCCCAGAGCACTGGCACAGGCTCCCCAGAGAGGTTGTGGAGTCTCCTTCTCTGGAGCCTTTCAAGGCCTGTCTGGATATGTTGGACTAGATGATCTCTTTGGGTCCCTTCCAACCCCTGACATCCTGTGACCCTGTGAACTCCCTGATCAGGAGGTTTGTGCTTCTGTGCTGAACAGCAAATGAACTGGAAAAAATTGTGAGACATGGGGATGGTGAGCTTCAGCTCTGCCTTAGTTTCCTTGCAGTCACAGATAACAGTTTCTATGGTAGGAAGGAGAGAAATCCTGGTGTTCTCCTCTCAGAGTTGGAATCCATTTGCTTTGGATAAGGTTTTTTTAATTTTTTTTTTTTTTTCAGTTGTTACTTGGCTACTTCCAAAGTTTGGAGCACACAGGTCAAAAGTCTTTTCCTTTAACTTCAACAGTCTGATGTTACATCTTATGCTCCCAATCTGCTATGAGACCTGGACAGCAGCTCCTCTGCCATGACAGGTTAGCTTTGTTCACTTGTGTTTTCCTTCCCCTGTGGATTTAAGGGAAATGAAGAGTTTGCTTCTTAGTGTTTATAAAGCCTGGTGAGAACATTGCTTTCCCATTACCTCCATACCTCAACAATTATTTTCCTGTAACGTGATGTAATTTATAGCTTGAGCTCACTGCCAGGTCCCTAGGATGTAACTTGGTATGACTGCCTCCATCTATGCAAACAGGAGCAACTGGAGTCCTTCCCTTAGGGCTTACTCAAATACACTATATTTAATAAGAGTTAATCCCTTTAACACAGTTGCTGGCCTTGCCTTTTAAAATTGGATTAAGAGCGATGCACTATAGAGAGTTTTTAATGCCAATGAACTCAACCTGTTCTAGAAAATGGAAGTTGTAAACATGGTACGGATGCTTCCCAAGGAATTGGCCTTGGGAAGAGCTGCACAATGGCCTTTTTTTCACAAGTTTATCTTGGCAGAACCTGGAGGCAAATCTGCAGACAGATGAGCAAGGCTATGAAGAGTTCAGCTGTTTCTCTGCCACTCTCTCAGAGGCTGTGCTAGTTTGAGCCTAGCTAGAATGTTTTGGTGAGAGGGAGTAGATCATAGGCTATGAAATGAAAACAATGGTGATGTCTACTTCACTCATGGTCTTGCTGAGATGTGTAAAAAGGAAAAGCAAAACATAGATAAAGTCACTTGCACTTCACTCTGGGCTTTGCTCTTGGCTCTTCACCTGCTGGGGAGCTCGGGGCTGCTGGCTGAACTCCATCTTACTCTCTAACCTCACCATCCGTTTGCTTTGGGCTGATTCACCTTGCTTCTTAACCCCCCTGGCCGAACCTCCATTCTTCCTTGGGACTGGGATAAGGTTGAGAGGGGTAGGGGGAAGGTGAGGGGGTGGTTGAGAGCCCCTCCTGGGGACTCAGGTTTCTGGGAGGGCTGTTGTGTTTCTGTATTACTTTTACCTTGTGTATTTCTGTCTATAGCTGTATCTACTGTAAATATCTGCTTGTACATTGTGCCAGCTGTAAATATAAGCTTCATTCAAATTTCCAGAGCTGGCTGAGTCTAGTCTGGGTGATTTCTAAAGTGTGGGGAGGGCGAGGGACACCCAAACCATCACAGAGGCATAGTTAAAGGGCAGAGATAACACTCCTAGTGCAAGTGTGCTGAGGAGGAAAAGGACCACATCTAAGAGCCTGGAGAACCCATGCCCTACAAGTGACCTTAAGATTGGATAAAACAGATGCAGGTCTGAAGTATTACTGGAGAGCAAACGTGAAGCAAATACTGTGTGTGGTGTTGACAAAGGGTGGTGAGACCTATGGGTTAAAAAGACCTGTAGAAGAAATAGCTCTCATTCTCCTGGAAAGAGCTTTGAGGAAAAAAAAGATCTTAAGGCTCAAGCTTTTAGATGAGTTTTTAGAAAGCTTTAGATATTCTTCTATGCCATATTTGAGGTCCAAATGTCTTAACTATGAATTTTAAATATGAGAGTGTTCAGATTTGAGCTTGAACAGATAAATGAGGGTTTAGCTTGCTCTTTTCACTCAGGCTGTTTTCCTGAACTCCAATTTACTCCTCTCCACTGCACTGAAGTTTCAGAGAAAAGAAAAATAACTAAATGGTTATATAGGTGCCTGGATTTCAGATGTAAATGGGGCAGGATGGAGGCTCTACTCTGTACAATACCATATGGAAGTCCTGGTGGATAACAAGTTGTCCATGGGACAGCAATGTGCCCTTCTGGCCAAGAGGGCCAATGAGATCCCGGGGTCCATTAAGAATAAGTAGATCGAGGGAGGTTCTCCTCCCCCTCTCCTCTGCCCTGGTGAGACCTCATCTTGAGTACTGCCTTCAGTTTTGGGCTCCCCACTTTACGAAGGACAGGGATCTGCTGGAGAAAGTTCAGCAGAGGGCTACAAGGATGATTAGGGAACTGGGGCACTGCCTGATGAGGAGAGGCTGAGGGACTTGGGGCTGTTTAGTCCGGAGAAGAGAAGACTGAGAGGGGATTTAATACATGTTTATAAATATCTGAGGGCTG
>WAAF01009979.1:0-84691 GCA_013400475.1 Tricholaema leucomelas | reverse complement strand
AGCAGGAAAGAGTTCTCTCTGTGCCCTTCCTGCCTGGTAATGCCACAGGTAAGATTTTTATGTGTCGCTGGTCTGTATAGGCAGGGAAATTACTGCCAATGACACAAAAACTATTCTGAACATCTCCCAGCTGCAAAGTTCCACTTTACACTGATCAACAATATTGCTGAGAGGAGAGTGGACTTCAGCACAACATGTTAATAAAATACAACTCTTCAAGCTTGTAGGGTGTGTCAGTGCTACAAACTACTGCCTTAAGAATTGTTAAGACTCTTGGGTTCTTTTTGCACTAACAGCATTTTCAGGAAGCAGCTATGGGAGACTGCAATGTCAGGAAAGAGCTGAGATGCAATAGTGATATATAGATTTTTCTGTGTACAAAAGATGAATCTGGTTGGGATTTTACTTTTTCCCTCTAAATCCTTAAGGAGGTGAAAATAGACCAAATGCAGGTGTGATTTAGTAATTTTGAAGGGGAAATCTTTCTGCCTTTTCATGCAGAGTAGAAATTGTTTCCCTGAGATGTCGGTCTGATGCAAGAAACAAGAAGAACAGACAGTGTTCCACTTGATGCACATCTGGAGCACAGCATATTGAATTAAGAGCAGAGGGAATTACTTCCATTTTAATCTTCTGCATTTCATTTTACCCCTTTATAGGTTTCCTTAGTTACTTATGAGCACCAGCTCCTCAACAGCATTACCCAAGGAAAATGCCTGATCAGCTTCCCAGTCAAAACACCTTCTTGTGCTGTCTTAGATCTAGCCTGGCAATTTTATATAGAAGAATCCATATTGTAGTAGCAAGGTTAATCTAAGTCTTGTAGGGATTAGACTCACTTTAGAGTCTTTGGTGATTGTGCTGAAAATCAGGATTCCCACACATATCCTTAAAATTCATTCTTTCTACAGAGGAACTTTTGTTAAAAGTTGTTGCCTTGCGCTGAATCAGCAATACCATAACCCAAACAAGAGAAAAGCTTGAGAAGATCTTCTGAAGAACATCCAAGTCAGATTTCTTTCACTTGCACTAAATGCTGTCCTTCCTATAATCACAGAATCAACCAAGTTGGAAGAGACCTCCAAGATCAACTGGACCAACCTAGCACCCAGCCCTATCCAATCAACTAGACCATGGCACTAAGTGCCTCAGACAGGCTTTGCTTGAACACCTCCAGGGACGGCAACTCCACCACCTCCCTGGGCAGCCCATTCCAATGCCAATCACTCTCTCTGCCAACAACTTCCTCCTAACATCCAGCCTAGACCTCCTCCACCACGACTTGAGACTGTGTCCCCTTGTTCTGTTGCTGGTTGCCTGGCAGAAGAGACCAACCCCACCTGGCTACAGCCTCCCTTCAGGTAGTTGTAGACAGCAGTGAGGTCATCTTTGAGCCTCCTCTTCTCCAGGCTAACCAACCCCAGCTCCCTCAGCCTCTCCTCATAAGGTTTGTGTTCCAGGCCTATTTAGATGAGTTTTTTTCTTTCATGGAGGTGGTTATCTGCTTTTTGTCAAGTTGATCCCCAATTAGTTTTGCACTTATAACCTTACACTTTGCAGACCTATTCCATCAGCCTCTTTCTGTAGATTTAGGAGATTGCAGCACTCCAACATGCTCCTCAGTTTCTCATATGCAACAGTTCAGGCACAAAGCTTTCAAGACAGCTGTTTTGCAACTGTGACCTACTTCCTCCCCATCATCATATGCTTTTTCCACATTCCCTCTCCTTCCACTAATCCCTTTCCCTCCTCTGCAGGGATATGACAACATATGGGAGTGCTAAATGACTCATCAAAATTACAGCCCACCATCAGCAATTCTTTCCCTTGTGCATCTTCCACTACAGCTATGAAGAGTTCTTGAATAAGCATCTACATGGGAACAGAGTTTTCCACTGCCTTCCAGCACCCTGCTGATGGCTGAGTAACAGCAGTTTTCCCATTCTCATCTTTAGTAAACCAAAAATTGTTCCTGAATGCAGACTTCCTAAAATGAGTGCACACTACTCCACTGGCTCCTTTAAACAAATGGGGACAATTCCAGTTCCTGCTTTGGGAGGATGAGGTTCTTGACTAACTCAGCAATAAAAACTCACACAGTGAGCCAGGGCTTGGAAAAGAAACAAGAGCATCAAACTGTTTTCTGGTGTCCATATCATGATGTGCTATGAGTCACCATAGCTGGGTATCTAGGAGGTTCTTAGAATTGTTCACTTCTGTGCTAGTTTGAGCCCAGCTGGGATATTTTGGTGAGAAGAATTAGATTATAAGCTGTGAAAAGGAAACAATGGTGATGTCTACTGCACTCACAGGCTTGCTGAGATGTATAAGAACAAGAAGATAAACACGGATAACAGAGTTTGCTCTCTGTCTCTGGGACTGCATGAACTTTTCTCTCTAACCTGCTGTCTGTGTGACTAATCTTTCTGTTTCCTAACCCCCGTGGCCAACCCAAACTCACCTTGAACATATGGCAAAGTCTGGGCAAAGGTAGAGGGGTGGGAGAAGGTGGAAGGGTGGTTGGGAGCCCCTCCTGGGGACTCTGGTTTCTGGGAGGGCTGTTGTGTTTCTGTGTTACCTTTTTAACTTGTCTATTTCTGTCTATAGCTGTAGATACTGTAAATATCTGCTTGTATATTGTGCTAAGCTGTAAATATAGCTTCATTCATCCAATTCCCAGAGAGACTGAGTCTAATCTGGGTGATTTTAAGTGTGGGAGGGTGGGTAACACCCAAACCATCACAACTTCCGTCTCTGCTCCCCAGGCAGTAAGACGCAACACTCAGGAATGACTAACAGAGTGCTTTCCTGCAGACAGAGGCGAGACTGACAAGAGTGGATTAGGGGACCAGAGCATCAAAAGAACACTGAAGCAATGCCTTGAGATGGCACAGGGTATTGACAGATTCATATAGCTTTCACAGAGCTGTCTACAAGCCAATATCAGTCCAGCTGTGGCAGTGTGGTAGAGCCTGGTTTTTTTTCATTACCTTCATTTGTATCATTGCCCTCTATTCTATTAATGCACTTCTTTTCCCCTAGGAACTTCAAAACAGCAAAGTTCCTCTGCTTGTGAGGATTCTGAAATACTAAGCTGTTTGTGAAAGCGTCTAGAGTAGCAGCCTCTCTGTGAGCTCTGCTGCAGTAACAAACCCAGCACATACATCATGCTCACATGCTCTGGGCACATCTGCTAAGCAAAAGAACTTCTTCAGTTTAGGGCTGGGCTGTACTTGAGCTTTCAGTGCATGTCACTGCTGGACACAAGCATGCCATTGTATTGCCATTTGCTTTGGTTCAGAACATACACAATCTTTATTTACCATCAAATATTCTTCTGCCTTGGCAACTATCACAGCTAATGTGCCCTTGGTATTCTGCCCTGCTGGCAGAAGGGCTTTTTACTGCTTTTATAGCATAGGATTGCCTGCCCCTACTTCACATCTTCTGTGGACACAAACATCTGAATAATTTTGCTTGAATTCACAGCAAAGCTCACTGATAAGAAAGACTATTTGCATTTTCTGAAGAGTTCACTTTTACTTGCAGGGCTTCTTGGTTTAATCTGTGCTGAACTCAGGTAGTCAAGCAGTCTGTCTTAGATGTGCATTTGTGTCACAGTCAACAAGGTCAACAATCTGAGTTTGGTCTTGCAGTTACATTATCTTTCCCAGAGCATTCCAGCTGCTCTGAAGTCTTTGGATTCATTGATGGGAATCCAAAGAAATCATAGAATCGTAGAATCAAATAGGTTGGAAGAGACCTTCAGCATCATCCTGTCCAACCTAGCACCCAACCCTAGCCAATCAACCAGACCATGGTACTAAGTGCCTCAGCCAGGCTTTGCTTAAACACCTCTAGGGACAGTGACTCCACCACCTCCCTGGGCAGCCCATTCCAATGCCAATCACTCTCTCTGGCAACAACTTCCTCCTAACATCCAGCCTAAACCTGCCCCAGCACAAGTTGCGACTGTGTCCCCTTGTCCTGTGGCTGGTTTGCCTGGGAGAAGAGACCAACCCCCACCTGGCTACAGCCTCCCTTCAGGTAGTTTAGACAGCATAATACCTTATTTGAATCCCAAAATGTAATTTTTATTTATTTGTTTAATGTTTGATTGGCTGAACACTTGTCACTTGTACTTGACAAGTGGCATGTATGCTGTTATGGAAGGTGAACTGGGAGTTACTTATCCATGTAATTAACACAATGCTTGGATACTAAATTTCCTTAACATGTAAACTGCAACTCAAGGCATACAAATATAATGGACCAGAGTGAACAGTATAGCTCTTAGAGATATTGTAGTTCCTCTTACAGAATCACAGAATTTCTTAGATTGGAAAAGACCTTCAAGATCATCAAGTCCAATCATTAGTTTCACACCGACAATCCTTGACAAAACCAAATCCCTCAGCACAAACATCTAATCACTATGAATCGCTATGGCTGGAAAGGACCACCAGGAGCATCCAGTCCAACCTTCATCTCAGCATCCTTCATCACCAGATCATAGCCTCAAGCACCACACCCACTCTCACTTTAAACACCTCCAGGGATGGTGACTCCACCACCTCCCTGGGCAGCCTGTTCCAGTGCCTGACCACCCACTCAGTAAAGAACTTCCTCCCAACATCCAACCTAAACCTCTCCTGACACAACTTGAGGCCATTTCCTCTTGTCCTATCATTAGTAATTTGGGAGAAGAGACCAGGTCAATCCTCATTACAGCCTCCTTTCAGCTAGCTGTAGAGCTCTTACATGCATATTACACAAGTATATTACACAAGCTTTTAGTCTGTATGTAGACAGCTTCTTGTAAGTAAGCAGACTTTTCTGATAGAAAATACATCTCACGTAACTCAATTAACCTAAGCTTTCCTAAACATATAGGCTAGGATCTAACACCTTTATGAAAATAGTGTAAAATGACAAATATTCAGTCTTGTTATTTAGATGAAATTTTTACTACCCTGTATTCTGCTGCAGTATGCTTTTATATTTCACAAGTCAAATATATTTGTAGTGCTACACAAAGAAACAAGTACAGCATCATGACTTTGTTCCATCCCTGAGAATCACTGCAGTGCTGCAGCAAGGCTGGCTAAATATTATTGGTCCTAGTTTTCTCTATCTTATTCATCCTGTTGTCAGCGTGTTTTGAAAGCACTACCACAGGAATTAACTACAAACTCCCTGAAATACACATCGATTTTGCCACTATCTTCAATGGCTTAAAAAAAAAAGCCCACTCTAGCTACACTTCTACAACTACCTGAGGGGTGGTTGCAGCCAGAAGGAGGTTGCTCTCTTCTCTCAGGCAGCCAGCACCAGAACAAGAGGACACAGCCTCGAGCTGCACCGAGGGAAATTTAGGCTCGAGGTGAGGAGAAAGTTCTTCACTGAGAGAGTCATTGGCTACTGGAATGGGCTGCCCAGGGAGGTGGCGGAGTCGCCGTCCCTGGAGCTGTTCAAGGCAGGATTGGACGTGGCACTTGGTGCCATGGTCTAGCCTTGAGCTCTGTGCTAACAGCTTGGACTTGATCATCTATGAGGTCTCCTCCAACCTTGGTGATACTGTGATAGCTCTGCCTGCATTGCTTTTTCACCCTGGCTTAGCACAGCCCACTCTCACAAGCCCCCTTTCACAGACAGACAGGAAAGAAACACAAAATAACTCTGGGTTAAGGAATTTAATGAGCTGATCCAATGCACGATTACCTTTGCCTATTTTCAGAATCATACAGCAAAAGCAGAAAGAGCAGCAGAAGCCATCGATAAAACAGTTCCCCCCACCCAAGCACCCAGCCCAGCAGAAAAGACCAACATGCCAAACCAGGAAATCTGATGCAGCAGCTGGAACAGGGAGCCTCTCATGTTGCAATCTGAACTTCAAGGCCCCGTGATACTGTGCTCCAAACAGCAGTTTCATTTTGAAGCTGGCATATGGCAGTGTGGCACTGAATACACCTCAGCAGATTCAACTCAACCCACGACACTTTGCAAAGTGTTCACACAAATTGCTCTCTAGCAGTTTTTACCCAAAGGTAATACTTAAAAAAAACACTTGTCATTAGTTCTAACTGAGACCCAGGAAAGCCTGGAGAATATCACCACTTTATCCTGCCTAGAAAACACTTACCTCAGATAAGTGACCCTCTGCTCCAAATAAAATGTCTTCTGTAACCTGTTAGAGACAAATTATTAAGTACACAGCAGATACATGCTATATAAACAGTAAGATTTCAATGCAACTTAAAGAATCATATAGCACATTAAAAGTTAAATAAGTTGAACAATTACATAATAACATAATTTTGCTTCACACACATGAAACATTTCAACTGAATTTATATGGAGCAGTGGCAGCCACCCAATGCTTAAAGCTAAAGTTGAATACATTTTATTAAAGCCTGTCTTTGGCTTCCATGTTAAAACTCACAAAGAACACAGCTACCCAAACTGAAGGACTAAATACAGATTGAAACAAAGTTTTTACCAAGCTCTTAAGGAGCTATACATCATTGAAGTGTCTACAGAATGTTTTTTTTTGGCACAAACCCTGTAAATGATTTTGGGCAAGAGAAACAAGAGACCTCACTGATGTTCTGTACTGGTTAACACACATCAACTATAGACAGTTCCTTGTTCAAAACTTGCTTCATCTGTAAAGTCTGTAAGAAATTAGCCAACATTTCATTGACTGGCTGAGAATAAAAGGAATTTGATGACAACATTATTGGAAAATCATTAATATTTATTGCACATAATAGTACTGATGATCCTTAAATAAACTGATGCAGTGGCACTGCTTTGGTAGGGCAATATTTAGTCTCACAGGTGCGTACATACGTAACAAAGTGCAAAATCATTACTCTGCCATATGGGTATTGTTATCTGGAAAGAGGCTGCTCAGGTTTCTTAATACTAATTTCTGTAATATTAATTTCTGTAATACTAATTTCTGTAATACTAATTTTCTAGTTATATTTTTACTGCAAAATACACATAACACTATGAGACACTATGATCCCTAGCTAAAGAGTTAGCTTTTTTACCAGTAGACACTACCCAGCAGTACCAAATGTAGCTAAGAGGCATCTTACTGCACAACAGAATGTGTGACTGTATAACAGTGATCTGATCTTTGTGTACAGACCAGTTACCAGTCACCAAAGATATCCTTTCCAGATTGAATCAATACAAAATACAGACACTGGCTTTCACTGGTGCTTAATGCTGACATTTCAAATAAAGATGAAGTTTAAAGTTTCTAAACTATTTTTGAAGCTCCACTAATACAGTGTTTAATTAAGGCTCATATGCATATACAGTTTATTTAGCTTTCTAATGGTTTTGTTCTTCTCACACTGCACATTGGTCTTCTGCACCACAGGCTATCTCAATACATAGTGATGAGTTACAGCCTGCTGACAGAGGGGTTTTTTTGGTGGTTGCTGTCCATTAAACTCTGAAACATGTTGTATTGTATCCTATAATTACTATTATTTTAATGACAGACACCACATTAAATATTGGGTTTTTTTAGTGATAATTCACTTAGTGTGACTTGGAACATTCAGTATCTTTTATAAAAGTGAATCAAACAAAGGTTTTGCAATCAGAGAACATCTTCCCAACACCAGAGTGATCTACAAAAGACCCCAAAACATCATCCCAGGTGGTAATATTGAAGTTGTTAGAGGTAAGAAAAAGACAGCAGCCCTGATGCTTACCCCTGATTTCCATTTCTTTTATGGTGGAAAAAGTATGAAATAATCTACAAAGAACTCTGATGGAATAACTACCAAAACCGCTGACTTACAAAAGGTAACACTACTCAATTTTGGGTTTTACCTTGTAACTTTAATCACCTCAATTTTCTTGAAATCTAGGTAGGTGTTTCTTCCCTTCATAGAGATTAAGAGGAAGCACTGCACAGCATGCCAGACAGCAGAAGAAGAAAAAAGGATAGGTCAGGAACTCAAGCCTGCAGGTGCACACATACTCATATTCATCAAGACACTTAGCGCTAGGCAGGTCCCAGCACACACACGTCTCTATTAGCTGTCATCAGTGCTTCTGGTGTTATGAAAAGGTTTTACTTACACACACATTACCAACAAGCCAAAAAAAATAAAGGAAGACATCATAAGAAGTGGAACAAGCAGGAGTTAATGTTTAAAAAGAAATCATAGAATCAACCAGGTTGGAAGAGACCTCCAAGCTTATCCAGTTCAACCTAGCACCCAGCCCTAGCCAATGAACTAGACCATGGCCCTTCCAAAGGGTTCCTTCCAGTACTTGAAGGGAACCTGCAAGAAAGGTGTTCCAAAAAAGATTGAATGGGACACTTATTGCCATGGTCCAGTTGACTGGATAGGCCTGGGTGAAAGGTTGGACTGGATGATCTTGGAGGTCTCTTCCAGCCTGGTTGGTTCTATGATTCTAAATGCCTCATCCAGGCTTTTCTTGAACACCTCCAGGGATGGCAACTCCCCCACCTCCCTGGGCAGCCCATTCCAATGGCAATCACCCTCTCTGGGAAGAACTTCCTCCTAACATCCAGCCTAGACCTGCTCCAGCACAACTTGAGACTGTGTCCTCTTGTTCTGTTGCTGTATTTTAGAAATCACCCAGATACCTAACTATGTAATAACGGTCATAGCAATTTCCAACTCACCTGTCATTTGGGCATAAAAAAATGGCAGTCACTATAAAAATATGGAATGTTTCTGGGATGAAAACAAGAACTCATTTTTAATTCCTCAGAGACTTGGTAGAAAATCAATCCAAATTAGTCAAAAAAAAACCCAAACCAAACTACAACTGCAATGATAGGGTGCTCACATTTCATCAAAATAGCTACCAGCTGGAGATACATGCTTATATGAAAAATTCAAGAATCTATATCAAATGCACTAGACAACAAGCTGACTTTCATATGATTGAGGCTATTGTCTATAGCTCTGCTTCAGCACTTTTAAGTTACCATTACATAATGAGTTATCAGTAGTTGTGAGGAGCACACCTGAATTTTTAAGTAACTCTGAGCAACTTCTGGAGCCCCCAGCACAAGAAGGACATGGAACTGCTGGAGCCAGTCCAGAGGAGAGCCACGAAGATGATCAGAGGGCTGCAGCAGCTCTGCTATGAGGACAGGCTGAGAGAGTTGGGGCTCTGCAGCCTGGAGAAGAGAAGGCTTCGAGGAGACCTTAGAGTGGCTTTGCAGTATCTGAAGGGAGCCTACAGGAAGGCTGGGGAGGGACTATTGACAAGGTCTGGTAATGTCAGGACGAGGGGGAATGGGTTTAAACTGGCAGAGGGGAGATTTAGACTGGATGTTAGGAGGAAGTTCTTCACAGTGAGGGTGGTAAGACACTGGCACAGGTTGCCCAGGGAGGTTGTGGATGCTTCCTCCCTGGAGGTGTTTAAGGCCAGGCTGGATGAGGCCTTGAGCAGCCTGCTCTAGTGGGAGGTGTCCCTGCCTGTGGCAGGGGGTTGGAGCTGGATGATCCTTGAGGTCCCTTCCAACCTAAACCATTCTATGATTCTATGATTCTATATACAGGACAATGTTTGCTGGCCTCATATTGTTTAGTTTTGACCAAAAAATTAGTAGTGATGTGTGGTGGTAGGCTTGATGGGGCAAACATGGGCTTATGCATGGTGGCCTGCCCAGACACATTCCTGTGTTCCCCTGCTCCACCTATGCTGGAGAAGGCAACTGTGGGAGGGGAGGGCGAAAGCCCTGGCTACACCTAATATGGTGAGGCTTAGCAAAGTGCCATTCCAACTGGCTAATCTATGTCCAGTGCCCCACTAGTTGCAGGCTGGATATTGATAAAAGGGATAAACAGCTCACATGGGGCTGCTGCTGCTGCCTCATTTTGCATCCTGAATTTGCCTAGACTGTTTACCAGGAACAGGCTTCAAATGCCTGCATGCAGTCGACTTGTATAGACCCCCAGCATGACATCGTGCTGAGACTGCACATCACAAGACATCCTGCCTGCACCTGAAAGTCTGCTGCTAAGACTAGAAGTCCTGGAGATACCCAGGTCGTCCAGAGAAGCCAGGAGACAAGGTCAGAGAATGTCTGTCTCCTTCCCCCAGAAGTCTGGGAAGAATCAAGTCTCAGCAGCCAACAAGGCAGAGTTCCACATGCTCTGGGTACTGTCTGATTTATACTTTGTGAATAAACACTTAGAAGCCTCTTCCAGTATAATACTTGTGTTTGGCACTTTAAGCAATAAGTGCTCTAGTTTTGCCTGTGCCTTGTGTGTATAAGTTTCCAACCTGTGCATTTTTTAAACCTGTGAATAAGTTTCTGGCAAGTTTTACTGTTAATAAACAGTTTTCATAGTTATTAACAATCATCACCTGATGAATAATCATACAGATTATTAATTTTGCATAATCCTTCACATGATGTTCCAATAAGATGAACTGCCAAAGCATATGATTGTCTTCCCTGGTTATCTGTCCATGTTACAAAGGAAATCTGATTTACTGGATTATTGTGGGATGCCAGAGTCTGCCACATAAGCTGGGAAAAAAATAACTTGTACTGTCTTAGAAAACACAGTTATGAAGACTATAAAGTACCTGCTGACAGTTAATAAACCTGTGCTTGCACACGACAGTAAAATATTGTGCTAGTTTGAGCCTAGTTAGACTGTTTTGGTGAGAAGAACTAGATTACAGGCTGTGAAAACAATGGTGATGTCTACTTCACTCATAGGCTTGCTGAGATGTATAAGAACAAGAACAAAACCACAGATAACAGAGTTGCTCTCTGTCTGGGGTTTCGGCTGAACTTCTCTCTCTCTAACCTAACCTGCCATCTACGTGACTAATCCATTTTGCTTCCTAAGCCCCCTGGCCAAACCTCCACATTTCACCTATATCATTGCGCCATAAAGTAAATCAATCACCTGGGAATCACAGATCATAGAATCATAGAATCAACCAGGTTGGAAAAGACCTCCAAGATCACCCAGTCCAGCCTATCACCCAACCCTAGCCAATCAACTAGACCACATCACTAAGTGCTTCACCCAGTCTTTTCTTGAACACCTCCAGAGATGGCTCCCCAGTTTAAGAGGGACAGGGATAAGCTGGAGGAGGTCCATCGGAGGGCTACAAGGATGATTAGGGGACAGGAGAGCATGGCTTATGAGGAGAGGCTGAGGGACCTGGGGCTTTTTAGCCTGGAGAAAAGAAGACTTAGAGGGGATCTGATAAATGTATCTGAGGGCTGGCCAGGAGCGGGGGGACAAGCTCTGCTCACTTGCACCCTGTGATAGGACAAGGAGCAATGGGTGTAAGTTGCAGCAAAAGAGGTTCCACCTCTACACAAGGAGGAACTTCTTTACTGTGAGGGTCACAGAGCACTGGAACAGGCTCCCCAGGAAGGTCGTGGAGTCTCCTTCTCTGGAGACTTTCAAAGCCTGTCTGGATGTGTTCCTCTGTGATCTGTGTTAGGTAGTATTGTCCTGCTCCGGCAGGGGGGTTGGATTCGATGATCTCTTTGGGTCTCTTTCAACCCCTAACATCCTATGATCCTATGACCACCAACCTGGGCAGCCCATTCCAATGCCAATCACTCTCTCTGGCAAGAACTTCCTCCTAACGTCCAGCCTAGACCTCCTCTGGAACAACTCGAGACTGTGTGTCCTTGTTCTGTGGCTGATTGCCTGGGAGAAGAGACCAACCCCCACCTGGCTACAACCTCCCATTCTTGTTTGTTTGTTCATCAGTGATACTTGTGAATGCAGAGGGTAATAATACCATATGTGCATATATGCCTTGGAAGGCACATTTCAGCACTTTTACCTATCAGCTTCTGAATAGATTTTGGCATGTTCTTAAAATGGAGTTTGTTCATGATACCAAGATCGGTCAGATCCTGGGCAAAGGCATTTATACCACAAAGTTTGAGCACCTAGATGAAGAGCCAAAATCAGAAAGATAGTGTTCCTAGATTCCCTTTATAGTTGATAGAGAGAAAATTACCAAAAAGCTGCAAATATGCTTTCCTCTTCCATTAAACAATATAAGGAAACCCTGCACCTCTCTCCAAAACCAGGAATCACCTCTCTTCAGCTGCCTACACCCATAAGTAAAAGGAGGGAAAACAAATCAAAACTGCATCTGACCACTGGAGGGGGGAAAAAAACCTCACTATGCAGAGTCTGTCTGTACACCTTTTTCTGTAGGAACAGCCTGCAAGTATTATTAAAGCCCAAATTAAAACCAAATATTACTGAGAGGAAATTTTACAGTAAGGCAAAATTTCCACTGAGTCTCAGGGAGTATAAACACGAAATTAGGTGTCAGCTTTCAAGATAATGCACAGTTCAGTGGTCTTAACATCAGGAGCAACTAAGCCCACCAGTTTTGTGAGTCAAACTCCAAGGTAATAAAACTGAAAATTCCTGTTGGAAGGTTCTTTTGCCACAGCAGTGCTGTTTGGTGACAAAGCTTTTTTAAACAGCTTATTTACCTTGGCAGTGCAGTTAAAAGATTATCAAGTAGCTGTACATTTTTCAAGCAAGGCTGGCATTCCAGAGCACAACATGAAAGCTTGAAGGAAATTTGCCAAACCATTTAAGCCCTGTGATTTTTTTTCCTCCTTCTAGTATTTGTTGGATGTCTGGAGCCGACCAGAATCTGAGCTAGGAAGCCTTTGAGCATTTCACTAGGGAAGAAAATAGTACTCTCCACTTCAGCTGGTACAGATCCATTCTAACAAGACAGCAGAACTAACTCCCAGTGAAATTCATCAGTGTGATGAGGAACAGCTGATCATTTGTGTTAAATACTTAATATTTTTTCCCCTTAAATCCTGATGTAAATTCTGTATTTATTGCCTGAATAATTTCTGCATTTTAGAAAGACTGATGATGAAAGGAAAAGGGCTGAAGGGCTTCTGAGAGCTTAATAAGCTATTTTATTCATGTTCCAATCTGGAGGCCAGATGTTAAGCTCTTACTTAACCTGCCCCACTGACCTGTCACCCAGATTCAACTCCTGTCAAAAGGAAAACAAGCACTTGAATATATAACTGTATATATAACTTGAAATATAACTGTAGAATATTTCAGATACCTTTTTAAGCTCACTGTGTTTGGGGCAGTGAAGAATGTCCCATTCTCTGTCCTTTGGAAAGTGATTTTTTCTCTTTTCAAAATCAGATGGGCCATCAGCAGTCATCTCCATCTTATCCATTTCATTTTCCTCCTCCTCAAAAGCACAGCAACTGCTTTCTTTCAATTGAAGCCCTTGGATCAACAGCTGACAGGCCTCCAAGTCAGCTTCCCACACTCTTTGTAGCAGCTGGCTCCCGCAGCTGAAATAGAAGCCAAAAGAAATTAAAACTGCTGTTCAGGGAGAATAGTTGCTATTTCAAGTAACAGTTGGGGTGACTGTTTATTATTAGATAAAGAAAAACAACAACAAAAAAACCCCCAGCATCTCAGATATTTCCATAGATGTAGCACAAGCTATTTCAAACTGAAAATCAATCAAATTGTGTTCATATTACAAAGCCAATGCCATAAAAAAACCTTTGTGCTAAAACGTTGTTTCCAATTCTACAGTCCACACTGGCTGCATGTGGACTTTCTCCTGAATGGACACAAGTCCAGGGGTGTTGTCATTGCAACTAAAGCTTCCTTCATGCTATCACATAGACACTTCTTACTAGAAGCAATTATATGGTTTCCCTGCATTTGATGTAGAAGCACATGTATGAGCAACCACATTATTTACTGCATCAGAAGCACATGTATGAGCAATCACACTACTGACTGCATCAGAAGCACATGTATGAACAATCACAGTACTGACTGCATCAGAAGCACATGTATGAACAATCACACTACTGACTGCATCAGAAGCACATGTATGAACAACCACATTATTTACTGCATCAGAAGCACATGTATGAGCAATCACACTACTTACTGCATCAGAAGAACATGTATGAACAATCACACTACTGACTGCATCAGAAGAACATGTATGCCCTTTGCCCTATCATTGGATGTCACTGATAAGATTCTGGATCCATCCTCCCATCACTCACCCTTTGCCTCTTTATAAACATGAATGAAGTCACCCCTCAGTCTCTTCTCCACGGTAAAGAGCCCTAGCTCACTCAGCCTTTCCTATTAAGGGAGATGTTCCACTCCCTTCAGCATTTTAGTGGCTCTGCATTGGACTCTTTGAAGCTGTTTCCTGTCCCTTTCCTCCTATGCAGACTGGATTCCTTTCCCTCTTCCGCTTTCCCGTCCACATCCTACACACTTAAGCACAGTCTCACTGTTGTTTGTTAATGTGTGTATAGTTCCTGGGGCTCATTTCTACTGAGCCTTTTCCCCAGGAGTGTATTTCAATATATGAATATCATAAAATAATACAGATGATGACTAAATCATTCCCAAACAACTTCTGAGGAAAGATAACTTAATGGGTTTGCAGGTTTTTTGGACACTTTCTCAAACCAAGTGGTTCACTCGAATCAAGTTGACTGTAAATAGTTTTGGGCACAACCAAGTGGATTGTGTCAGGTTATTTCTAGTGGGAGGTGTCACTGCCTGCGGCGGGGGGTTAGAACCAGATGATCCTTGAGGTCCCTTCCAACCTAGACCATTCTATGATTCTATGACTGCATCAGAAGCACATATATGAACAATCACATCATTTACTGCATCAAAAGAACATGTATGAACAATCACACTATTTACTGCTGTAATGGGTTAGGAAACTCTCCCCTGCTACTTGAAATTACCCAAACTCAGAGGGTTTGGAAGTAATGTGAAGCTATATTTGCAGCACTGCAAAATGTACAAGTATATATACACAATATATACAAGGATTTATGATTGCATACAGGTTAGAAATAATACAGTAACAACACCAAGGTTGGAAGACACCTCATAGATCATCAAGTCCAAGCCGTTAGGACAGAGCTCAAGGCTAGACCATGGCACCAAGTGCCACTTCTAATCCTGCCTTGAACAGCTCCAGGGATGGCGACTCCACCACCTCCCTGGGCAGCCCATTCCAGCAGCCAATGACTCTCTCACTGAAGAACTTTCTCCTCACCTCAAGCCTAAATTTCCCCCGGCGCAGCTTGAGGCTGTGTCCTCTTGTTCTGGTGCTGGCTGCCTGAGAGAAGAGAGCAACCTCCTCCTGGCTACAACCACCCCTCAGGTAGTTGTAGACAGCAATAAGGTCTGCCCTGAGTCTCCTCTTCTCCAGGCTAAACAATCCCAGCTCCCTNTCTGTTTGGCTGCTCTCCAGCCACTCCGACCCCAGCCTGTAGCTCTGCATGGGGTTGTTGTGGCCAAAGTGCAGCCCCTGGCACTTGGACTTATTGAATGCCATCCCCTTGGACTCTGCCCATCTGTCCAGGTGGTCAAGGTCCCGCTGCAGAGCCCTTCTGCCCTCCAGCCCAGCCACATCAGCCCCCAGCTTGATGTCATCTGCAAACTTGCTGATGACTGACTCAACACTCTTTTCGGAACAAGACACTGATTACTCAAATTGCTCTGCTTGGAAAAGATGTGGTCACATCTCCACTAAAGGTGTAACAAATATATACTGTGTCTAAGGAACCAAAAGATTAAGCGCTCTTCTAAAATAGAGCAGATCAGTGGCAGAGCCTGGGATAGAACCCAGAAGAGCTGATTCCCATGGCAATACACGCTTCCAGACAGACTTGAATGCTAATATCTAATAACCACAATATTTTTTTCACAGTTCTTTTCAAATTCTACCACTTACTATATAATTGTAAGCAATTACAAGTAACTGAAAGAAGGAGAATAACTATTTGATTTTAACTTCTAAATTAAATATGAGCTTATCTTTTATTCTAAATGAAGGATAAAGGAGTTGCACTGCTTGCAATGAATTTATTCATCTAACAAAGGTACATTTTTAACTCTACAAACTCTGCAACATAAGAAGCTGTAAAATTAATATAGCAACAGTTTGAGACTGAGAGGGAAACGAAGCTGCAGAAGCCGAGCTATATGATCTGTATCAGTATATATATGTTTATTGAAGGCAGAATGATAGAGTCCAAAAATCAGTCTCCTCCAAGGACTTCAGAGTATTACTAATTAGAAAAGCAAAAACTCTTCACTTCACACACTTCTGTGTTCCATACAGGCAGCACTTCCTCTAACAAGTCAGACAAAAAGAATACCCTACTTGACAGCCTCATTATCATGGTTACACAGTCAAAACATTTCCCTACAGACAAACATAAGCCCATTTACTTGCTTTTGGGGAAAATAACCTGTTGTTTGCAGTTATATATGGCTTATTATTAAAGGCTCATAAAACACACCAGAGACTTTAATCCTAATTTCCAGTGGACAGCTTGTTTTGGCTATTCAACTTAATGAAGAGCTCTACTGACAAAACTAGGGCAGAGATAGTGATCTGTGTGGAGAGGATTAATGGCACATATAAAAGTAAAGCATAACAGTGCCTGGGCTGCCCTTATTCAGCCATGACTCAGCTCGTTGGTCAACATACTTTGGATTGTGCCTAGGTTTTATGCTCATTTTAGTAATCAGCAATCACACAGCATACTGCTAATAGCTTGCATTTAAGGGTATCTTTGTTATGTCATTGTATCTGTAAAAATCTAATATATCTTAAACTAAGACACTAGGATGTTACACTGAACTTTTCAGCTGACATCAATGAATGAGCATGTACTTGTATACTCTCAACAAACCTAAGCCCAAGGATCCTGCATCTTTCAGTCTGCATTCCCAGACTCAGGAGCTAGAAACTTGGCTACAGCCTCCCTTCAGGTAGTTGTAGACAGCATTGAGGTCACCCTTGAGCCTCCTCTTCTCCATGCTAAACAACCCCAGCTCCCTCCGCTGCTCCTCACAGGGCTGTGCTCCAGCCCCCTCACCAGCCTTTTTGCCCTTCTCTAGACACGTTCAAGCACCTTCACATCATTCTTAAACTGAGTGGCCCAGAACTGGACACTAACAGAAAAACAAGCAAAATAAAACCAAAACTGAGTAGATGGTAAAAGATTGGGAGCAACCTTGACATTAAGGGTTAGTAGTTAAGTTTGATGCAACAAGAGCAAACCCACAAAAACAGTCATTGCAGTGGCAACAGCACTTTGAATGGATGAGAGTAGGGCATTACTGCTTTTGTCAAGTCAGAGCCAGGAAAAAATATGTTGAAGTAAGTGAGACACCAGATTCAACACTAGTAATTTTTTGCCTGGACAGATAGCTGAGGCAGGTCTTATCTCAAGGATATCAAGCATAAAGAATCTACAAGAGCCACCCTAAGTTGACTTGAAGAATGTCTGAGACATCCACAGCAACATAAAAGGACACAGCAGGAAGAATTCTGGATTAGGTCAAGTTGATGATGATGAAAGAGCTATCAGAGAAACAGCTGTTTATGAAAAGGAGAAAACAAATGTGAACCATGGAGGTCTCTTCAGAAAGTGGCAGTTGAAACTGTAATTGTAGACGCCTTCACTAAATCTCAAATATTTTTCTAGGAATGAACACAGAAGACCAAAGGGTACAAGAAAACTAGAAAATATCTTCAATCTACATGTAATGTTGGGTGAAATTCAGAGGGCTGCAGCAGCTCTGCTATGAGGACAGGCTGAGAGAGTTGGGGATCTTCAGCCTGGAGAAGAGAAGGCTTCGAGGAGACCTTAGAGTGGCTTTCCAGTATCTGAAGGGAGCCTACAGGAAGGCTGGGGAGGGACTAATGACAAGGTCTGGTAATGTCAGGACGAGGGGGAATGGGTTTAAACTGGCAGAGGGGAGATTTAGACTGGATGTTAGGAGGAAGTTCTTTACAGTGAGGGTGGTAAGACACTGGAATGGGTTGCCCAGGGAGGTTGTGGATGCTTCCTCCCTGGAGGCGTTTAAGGCCAGGCTGGATGAGGCCTTGAGCAGCCTGCTCCAGTGGGAGGTGTCCCTGCCTATGGCAGGGGGTTGGAGCTGGATGATCCTTGAGGTCCCTTCCAACCTAAACCATTCTATGATTCTATGAAATTCATGCTGAGACTCATATTCAGCAAGGACTCTCTTTCTCTTCCTTGAAGCCCAAAGAACACTGGTCCTCTGTCTTTTCACAAGACTCTCAGAGATATCAATGAGTGCTCTCCGTGTGGCTCTCACTGCAAAGTTATTCTAAAGCTATTTATAGTGCTAACTAAAACTACAAGAATATGACTTTCCTATTGAGGGCTCTGCATACAGACAAAAGGCACATTCAGTTCCTGAACATTATAGCCTAAACGAAAACATGCCCATGTAAAAATAGCCAAAAGATTTTGTATGAAATCCTATTAAAAACCAAACCCACAAAGTGCCTCTGAATCTCCTGAAAAGCAAATCAGAAACAACACAAGGAGATGTCTCTAGTTTTTAAAAATACTCCTTGGAGAATGAATTACTAAAAGTGATTTGTAACACCCTGAGGTCAACAGTGTGTGTTGATAAAAGATGTTGCATACCTTAATGGAAATCCCTGAAAGAAGCCAAGAGTGTGAGAATGAAGTTAAAAGGCCATACAGAAAGTCATCATCATGGAGTCATCATAGAATCAACCAGGTTGGAAGAGACCTCCAAGATCATCCAGTCCAACCTAGCACCCAGCCCTATCCAGTCAACCAGACCATGGCCCTAAGTGCCTCAGCCAGGCTTTTCCTGAACACCTCCAGGGACAGTGACTCCACCACCTCCCTGGGCAGCCCATTCCAATGCCAATCACTCTCTCTGCCAACAACTTCCTCCTAACATCCAGCCCATACCTCCCCCACCACAACTTGAGACTGTGTCCCCTTGTTCTGTAGCTGCCTGCCTGGCAGAAGAGACCAACCCCCACCTGGCTACAGCCTCCCTTCAGGTAGTTGCAGGCAGCAATGAGGTCTGCCCTGAGCCTCCTCTTCTGCAGGCTGCACACCCCCAGCTCCCTCAGCCTCTCCTCACAGGGCTGTGTTCCAGGCCTCTCACCAGCTTCGTCGCCATCCTCTGGGCATGTTCCAGTATCTCAACATCTCTCTTCTGTTTACAAACTGCATAAACGACTGCCAATTTATGAGAGGAAATTAATGACCACTAAGAAGAATAATTAGCTTCTTTCTAATAGGTGAGCCACACTAAGGTACAGGTTCAGGAAAGTTTGTACTTACCTTTTCCCAGTAACATGTGTTAACAATGCATTCACTGACCCTAAAAGTGGCTTTCTCTGACAAGAAAGCAAATGAAATGCAACAAAAATAGTCTGGCAGGAACAACAGGGATTTTCATCACACCAGTTAAAACGACTGCAAAGATTTGAGGCTTGCAGAAAAAAGGAAAAACAACTCAAAAGACTTTGTTCTATATCCCCATTCTTTATTGATCTATTGTACAAACTAGGGAAAGTTTCTCTGTATTTTGGTCACTCGTTTCTATATATTCTTTGCACCACAGGGAAGGAACCAGCTCTTCCTACACTACATTTAGTTCTGCCTTTGTAGCTTTTTATAGGCAACAGCCATGCAGTGAATAAGAGTCAAGTAAAGGAAATGATAGAGCAATGAAGGAAAGCAACCATAATTCACAGTATCACACAGTATCACAGTATCACCAAGGTTGGAAGAGACCTCACAGATCATGAAGTCCAACCCTTTACCACAGAGCTCAAGGCTAGACCATGGCACCAAGTGCCACTTCCAATCCTGCCTTCAACAGCTCCAGGGACGGCGACTCCACCACCTCCCTGGGCAGCCCATGCCAGTACCCAATGCCTCTCTCAGTGAAGAACTTTCTCCTCACCTCGAGCCTAAACTTCCCCCGGCGCAGCCTGAGGCTGTGTCCTCTCGTTCTGGCACTGGCCACCTGAGAGAAGAGAGCAACCTCCTCCTGGCTACAACCACCCCTCAGGTAGCTGTAGACAGCAATAAGGTCACCCCTGAGCCTCCTCTTCTCCAGGCTAAACAATCCCAGCTCCCTCAGCCTCTCCTCGTAGGGCTGTGCTCGAGGCCTCTCACCAGCCTCGTTGCCCTTCTCTGGACACGTTCAAGCATCTCAATGTCCCTCTTAAACTGGGGGGCCCAGAACTGGACACAGTACTCAAGGTGTGGTCTAACCAGTGCAGAGCATAGGGGCAGAATGACCTCCCTGCTGACCACACCATTCCTGATGCAGGCCAGGATGCCATTGGCTCTCTTGGCCACCTGGGCACACTGCTGGCTCATGTTCAGGCGGGTATCAATCAGCACCATTCTGTTAGCAGAATTTTACTCCTCTCCTTTGGTTTATCACAGTAATTCACAATCCTGCATTAACAGTCCTTGTTGTTTTTAACAAATACTTATTGCTTCAGGAACATGTTTGTCATGGAGGGACTGCAGGCCTGAAAAATAGGCTTATTTCTATTCCTCACTTTGCTTTTGCCTTGCCTGGACATGTTCGCCTACCCCAGACAGAGGCACACAGGGGGGACAATAGGCCTGGCGCCACAGTGTCTGGCCTGCTCAGGGCCCAGGCGGTAAACACGTTGCATAAGCCCACGCGCTTAGCCTGTGGCTCACTCATGCTCTCCCCATATTTGGGGGTACCGCACCTGTGGACCTTTCCAAAGTTGGTATGTCCTGGCCTGCTGCCAGAAGCCTATTGGACAGTGTTATGGCCAACAAACCCACCAATCTCGACACATATCTTATAAATGGGGCAATCTAGGTAAACAAGAGGCCTTTTGCCACCCTCTCCATTCTTCTCCCATCTGCCTTCTGCCTGAGGCCATTGCCTTTGTCCCACGACACCCTGCACCGATCCAGCGGATGATCAAACGAGGCGTTCCTGGCAGCCTGCTGCCTTAGCCTGCTGCTTCAGCCCGATCCTGCTCGTGGGACCTTCTCAGACAATGTGCCCCAGACTCGAATTGGTCTATTAGCCCCACGGGAATCAACTCCATGACTTTCGTCATACATATATTTGGGGACCGCAGATACTAAGACTTCCGACTAGTGAGTACTCAAACTCTCTTAATTCAAGTTGCAAAGGACCTTTATTAACTCTACTAGCGGCACTGTATGCCGCAAGACTCTCTGATTGGAGCTTCTCTAAACCCAATTGTTTACTTCAACTGTAAATAGACATTCTGTGGAGTGATTTTACTAACAGTGTACAAAGGAGTTGTGTGGGTTGATTGTATGTAAGTTTGGGGGAAATTCTTTGTATATATTAATAAATTAGTTAATAACATTCAAATCGGCCTCGGATCTCCCCAAATCCAAATTCAAACCCCTTGACAACGATGTTTTGCTCTTCTCTTTCATATAAAAAACAGAGTTTCCAACCTAACCAGTTCTTGATCTTCACCCTTACCTGTTATATTTTAGGTATCTACCATCAATCTGCTGAACAAATCACGGACCCTCATTGGGTCAAATGAGGCTCTAAGGAGAGGGAGGTACTGTGCTAGTTTGAAGCAAGCTAGAATGTTTTGGTGAGAAGAATTAGATCATAGGCTGAGAAATGAAAACAATGGTGAGGTCTACTTCCCTCACAGCCTTGCTGAGATGTGTAGAAAGGAAAAGCAAAACATTAGATAAAGTCACTCGCTTGCTCTCTTCGCTCGGAGCTTTGCCTGCTGGGGAGCTCGGGGCTGCTGGCTGAACTCCATCTTGCTTTCTAACCTCACCCTCCATTTGCTTTGGCTGATTCACCTTTGCTTCTTAATCCTCTTGGCCGAGCCTCCATTCTTCCTTGGGACTGGGGTAAGGTTGAGAGGAGTAGGGGGAAGGTGAGGGGGTGGTTGAGAGCTCCTCCTGGGGACTCAGGTTTCTGGGAGGGGAGTTGTGTTTCTGTATTACCTTTTTACCTTGTCTATTTCTGTCTATAACTGTATATACTGTAAATATCTGCTTGTACATTGTGCTAGCTGTACATATAAGCTTCATTCAAATTTCCAGAGCCAACTGAGTCTAGTCTGGGTGATTTCTAAAGTGTGGGGGGGCAGGGGACACCCAAACCATCACAGGTACATAGCTCCCTTTTCCCTGGCTGTTTGGTGTGCAGGAGTAGACTGATAAGGGAGAGCATATACGTAAGGCTAATCAGGTAATAGGTCTCTGCTGATGAACATAAGAGAGATGATGATAGAGGAAAAGGAACAAAGAAAACCTGCACTCTGCCCAAACAATAATTTCTTTACCCCTTGGTCTGTACACTAGAAATTCACTTTTTCTAAATACCTCAAATCAAAACCTTTTGGTTTTCACTTGTTGCAAGTCCCCTAATCCTATCAGACCCTTCATACAACTTTCATTCCACAACCCAATTCGTTGCATTGTTTCTTTTCCCCAGTCTCTTCAGGAGCTGAAAGTCTGTCTCATCAACTGACTTCATACTGTTCCCATCACACAGTGGCACCCCAGTGTAGGAGACATTCTTCCTACTCTCTTATTTCAAACCTCACTGAAAACACTTGCTTGCTGTTCAACACGGTTATTGCATTTCTCCATATAAAAACAAGACTCAGTCTGAGGAGGTCAGGAAACTTCACCCTCCCTTTTCAGAAGACAACTTGCTCTAACACTAGCTAGAACTCCTAGGCAAAGGTGGATGCTTACAGTACTTTTCTCTGGCACAAGCAATTTACTTCTCCGACCTTACCTTTTCCTTATAAAACATGAAATAAGATCTAGAAAACAAGTAGCTGACCCTCTTCAAACGTGAATGTTTTACCTTCTAGATCATAGAATCATAGAATCAACCAGGTTGGAAGAGACCTCCAAGACCATCCAGTCCAACCTAGCACCCAGCCCTAGCCAGTCACCTAGACCATGGCACTAAGTGCCTCAGCCAGGCTTCACTTGAACACCTCCAGGGACGGTGACTCCACCACCTCCCTGGGCAGCCCATTCCAATGCCAATCACTCTCTCTGGCAACAACTTCCTCCTAACATCCAGCCTATACTTCCCCCGGCACAACTTGAGGCTGTGTCCCCTTGTTCTGTTGCTGGTTGCCTGGCAGAAGAGACCATCCCCCACCTGGCTACAACCTCCCTTCAGGTAGTTGTAGACTACCCTGAGCTTCCTCTTCTCCAGAGCCCACAAAAATGACTCTCATAATTTCCATTTAACTTTTATGCTTCTACATTTTTAATATCTAAAAGTTTTGCTCTGTGATGACTTAATATTGGGATTGGGAGCTAGGACTTCTTGGCTTTGTGAGCAAAGAAAGCAACAATTTGATGCCTTCCACTGTAGACACCCTACCTTTAGTACAAAATTATGCTTACAGAATGGAACTGAAGTGGAATAAAGCACTTCATAAGGAAAAATGCCACAGTGGAATGCAACCACTCAAATGCTGCACAATCACCTTCAGATTGCTGCAGATTGCTGCAGATTGCTACAGCCTGCTGCACAGATCTTGCTTCTTTCATATATCTCTGCTCCTGTTTAAACTTTCACTCCAGGGACAGTGTATCTGTGCAGGTCTGGCAACTGGGACAACCTCCACAGGTCCTTATGTTTCTCTCATTGTATTTTGATTCTCATTCCTATTTTCTCACTCCTCTGTGCTGTTAGCTAACAGGTAGCACTGTCATTTCAACACTTTTGGTAGCTCCAGGCAGTTTTTAGACAAAGATCTTATGAAAGAATGTACACATGATGAACATATGTTGCACTACAGAACTAATCAGCTAAGAAGAGCTAAATCATGTGGGTTTCTGAGTATTACGTTCCACTTTTAATTGCATTGATTTATCCTTGAGTGAAGGACTTAATTGTACATGAAGATGGATGGAAAGATGTGCATATATGAAGGAAAAAACCTTTTTGAACTTGTATAAACACTTATCATTTAACATAATTGCAGTGACAGCGAAGAAAAACCAACATACCATGCAACTATATTTCACAGTGCTACAAAATGAAAGACGGTTTCCATAGAATCATAGCATCAACCAGGTTGGAAGAGACCTCCAAGATCATCCAGTCCAACCTAGCACCCAGCCCTAGACAATCAACTACATCACGGCACTAAGAGCCTCAGCCAGACTTTTCTTCAACACCTCCAGGGATGGCAACTCCACCACCTCCCTGGGCAGCCCATTCCAATGCCAATCACTCTGTCTGGCAAGAATTTTCTCCTAACATTCAGCCTAGACCTCCCCCACCACAACTTGAGACTGTGTTCCCAAACAGAAGTTGCTGGTTGCCTGGCAGAGGAGACCAACTGCCACCTGGCTACAGCCTCTCTTCAGGTAGTTGTAGACAGCAATGAGGTCACCCCTGAGCCTCCTCTTCTGCAGGCTGCACACCCCCAGCTCCCTCAGCCTCTCCTCACAGGGCTGTGTTCCAGGCCCCTCACCAGCTTCGTCGCCCTTCTCTGGACACGTTCCAGCACCTCAACATCTCTTGAATTTTCAAACATGCATACCAAATTGTCAAAGCAGGTTTAAAAAAGGGGAGCTGTGAGTTGAGGCATTTTCTGGTTTGGACTTGTAGGTGAATTATTTCTATCAGCTGCTGAAATACATTATTGAGAATACAATCTTTACTGTAGAAGGCAAGGAAAAACACACATGAGGAGGGAGGGCTGAGAAGCAAACCACTGCCCACGAGCAACTGCAAGTGAGATCAGCATATCTGTTCTCCTTCTAGAATTCAAATTTTCTCTCTAGTTCCATAGATTCTGATTTAAAGTTATATGCAATGCATCAAAATATTTCTCCTGTTGAGAGTCATTAATTCTCACATTAATATTTTAAACCGGTTTGGGGCATTTTGTACATATGCATAATGAGGTTATGCCACTGACTCTATAAACTGCATCATTCCAAAACAAATTGATAAATGCATTCTATTATGATGGATGGATTCTAAAATTCCTAAAGAAATTTCTCAGACCTTTTATATGCTATTAATTTCAACTCACTTCATAGGACAGCTCTTAAAAAAATTCCTTCTCATTAACACATTTTGATTTTTTTCCACAGAATCATAGAATCAACCAAGTTGGAAGAGACCTCCAAGATCATCCAGTCCAACCTAGCACCCAGACCTAGCCAATCAGCCAGACCATGGCACTAAGTGCCTCAGCCAGGCTTTGCTTGAACACCTCCAGGGACAGCAACTCCACCACCTCCCTGGGCAGCCCATTCCAATGTCAATCACTCCCTTTGGCAAGAACTTCCTCCTAACATCCAGCCTAGACCTCCCCTGGCACAACTTGAGACTGTGTCCACTTGTTCTGTTGCTGCTTGCCTGGGAGACCAACCCCCACTTTGCTACTGCCTCCCTTCATGTAGCTGTAGACAGCAATGAGGTCTCACCCCTTATCCTCCTCTTCTCCAGCTTAAACAACCCCAGCTCCTCAGCATCTCCTCATAGGGCTGTGTTCCAGATCTCTCACCAGCTTCACTGCCCTTCTCTGGATGCATTCCAGTAGCTCAACATCTCAGAACTGCACACAGTAATCAAGGTGTGGCCTGACCAGTGCTGAGTACAGGGGAAGAATCGCCGCCCTTATCCTGCTGGCCACACTGTTTCTGATCCAGGCCAGGATGCCATTGGCTCTCCTGGCCACACTGCTGGCTCACGTTCACCAACAACCTACCAGTACCCCCAGGCCCCTTTTTTCCTGGCTGCTCTCCAGCCACTCTGTCCCCAGCTAAAGACAGTGCCACTCCCTACTCCCCACAACATGCTAAACCAGATCTAGTTTGAGCAGAGCTTAATCACAGGACATTTGGAAACAAGCTTATAAATTCATATTTGGTTGTTGTGGCCCAAGTGTAGAACCCTGCACTTGGCCTTGTTAAATCTCATCCCATTGGCCTCTGCCCACCCATCCATAGTAAGAAGCTAATAACAACAAATGAGAAACACTAACGCAAAAACACAGTGAACAGAAAAAAAATACACAGAAATATCTTACAGCGTTTTGTGTAAAACGTTTGGGTGTGTTTTTTAATGAAGCTACACTCATTATCCACAAATTCTTCCATTCAGTGAAACACTGAATCCAGGATACTAAAGGGATAGAAGCTAAACTGAAATAGTCTGCTAAGAATCATGACATCTTTCCCTGGTCCATAGGAATAAACCCTGGCATGGGCATCCTAACGACAGAACAATCACCTTGCATTTTAGGTCAAACTTATACATGTCTTCATTTTTGTTCCTGAAAGGCTCATTCAAAACAAGGAGAAAGAACAGGGTTTTTTTAGTGCTTAAAACCTATAATGGATATTTGATTAGTGTTATTTTAAAAGAAAAAAAGGAAGGAAGAAAAGATAGCAGACATTACTGACCATTTTTGTTGTTTTCCCTTCAGTCCTCTAGACACTTATTTTACCCAGCAGAAAAACTTTAATCACAGCCTGCCATCTTTCTATCAATATTCCATGTCACTGTGTTACACTTAAATTATCTCCACTGGAAACACAAAATGATAGACTGCTGCAGCTGTTGGTTTTCACTTCGGTCCTTAATGTAAGGTGGATGCAGGAATGGGATTGACATGTCAAAGGCAGGAAATTAAGTAATTTACAAGGGAAGAAGGAAGGCATCTTGCTGCAAGAATTTACTACTCAGTATTGTACCTACATTTATTGTACAGTTTATTTTAATATATTACCTAATCTGAAATGTGAAATTGTACTACCTGCTTTCAGGGCTATTTATTTCTCTTTGTAAAAAGGAACAGAGTAATGGTCCTCTGCCCCTACTTCCACAGAAAAAAAAGTCTATTATAAATAACCTATTCTAAGAGTAAAAAGTTTAATTTTGATAGATGAAAAAAATCTACCAGGGAATTCTTACTAAGCAGTCTACATAAAGCCAGCCTCTCTTCACAGAGAGAGTGATTTGCCATTGGAATGGGCTGCCCAGGGAAGTGGTGGAGTCGCTGTCTCTGGAGGTGTTCAAGAAATGGATGAGGCATTTAGTGCCATGGTCTGGTTGACTGGATAGGGCTGGGTGCTAGGTTGGACTGGATGATCCTGGAGGTCTCTTCCAACCTGGTTGATTCTTTATTCTAATTATACTTTATCATTCACTTCATTCATAAGCCAATAAACCACCTTCAAGTTTGGTACTAACTCTGACAACTCAGTCTGCATCATGCTTGCCTTTGACTCCTACAACAATTTCATGTCGTTAAACAGTTGGACTAGGATTTTTTTAACTACACTGGAACTGCTGGAATAAGGTTTTTTTTTTTTTATGAACTACTTAACATCTGATCCCAAATCAGATTTTAAGGAATGGCATGAATTAGGCCCTGATATTGGAAATTATGCACTCAGAATCTATGTATTCATCTTTGTATTCGAGACAGATCTTGAGATACTAGAACGTGTCCAGAGAAGGGCAATGAAGCTGGTGAGAGGCCTGGAACACAGCCCTGTGAGAAGAGGCTGAGGGAGCTGGGGGTGTGCAGCCTGGAGAAGAGGAGGCTCAGGGGTTACCTCATTGCTGTGTACAACTACCTGAAGAGAGGCTGTAGCCAAGGGGGCTTGGTCTCTTTGGCCAGGCAACCAGCAACAGAACAAAGGGACACAGTCTCAAGTTGTGCTGAGGGAGGTCTAGGCTGCACGTTAGGAGGAAGTTCTTGCCAGAGAGAGTGATTGGCATTGGAATGGGCTGCCCAGGGAGGTGGTGGAGTTGTCATCCCTGGAGGTGTTCAAGAAAAGCCTGGCTGGGGCACTTAGTGCCATGGTCTAGTTGATTGGACAGGGCTGGGTGCTAGGTTGGACTGAATGATCTCTTCCAACCTGGTTGATTCTATGATCTAAGCTCTGTTCAAACAGAACCTAAATGCTTTCATGAGCTTGAACCTCACAAAGGATTCAACCTCTGTTGACTTCCACTGAAATTCAGCAGCTTTCAAAGTCACAAGCAGTTCTCATCCCAGAAAACACATTTGTTTCCAAAAGCCTGCCACAGGAAGAAAGCACAGCATTTGCATTGAGGCCACATTCTCAGCTGCCACAAATCCACACTGCTGCAATAGCAGCAATGTCTATTTATACCAAGAGAACACATTCTTATTGCAAAGCAATTAGAGTTATGAATCTGATCTCTTAGTTTTTATTGCAGTCTCTGACTGCAAATGCTAGAAAGCATCTAGAAGGAGCTTAAAGTTTTCCCTCAATTTTATTTACCTCTGTTGTCCAATATAAAATCCAACAGTTTATGATAAACTCCCCTCTCTGAAGGGTTTAGTCTTTCAGAGTCAAGTGACTTTGAAAATGTGAATCATCCTGTGCACTACTGACTGAGCAGGAATTAAGCACACATAATGATTAAAAACAACAGGACATAGAAATGCCCTTCTAGAAGAGATATAATTGGGAGAGATGATATATTGGCATCATGTGGGAATGTACCTTGAAATCCAGCCTTTGTAACCAGGAAGGCACACCTGGAAAAATGAGAGCATTGGCCAAATACTGATGTCAATAGCTGTGGGCTCATACAGATCCTCTGAATATCTCAGGACATGATATGAACTGCTGTAGCTGCAGGGTCAAACAAGGTCCAGAGTCAAATCCTGTTCTGGCTCCTAAAGAGCAAGAAAGGGCAGGGTCTGTTGATCCTCCCTGGTTGGACTCTGTTAGCCACAAACTCTGCACTACTGAGGGTAGCTCACTGTAAATTGCTGAGGCCTGAATGTCTTCCCAGACTGGCAGAGTACATTCTCAGCAGTAAGCATATTAAGTCATGAATACTTCCAAATGATAGTGGGAAAGACTGTCCCAACTGCATGCAAGATATAGCTATCCTTCATCTTCATACTCATGCTAAACAGGTAGTGACACTTCATTTTTTTCTTCTTGTTTAATTATCCTGACAGTTCTATATAATTGGCCAGGCAGGATTTTGTGCACAGTATAGTCCAAGCAGAGGACAGGAAGATTTAGCAGCACTATTGGACAGCAGGTAGATGATGCCAGACATCCATCCTCATCTTCCTTGATTGCTTTGCAACTGTTACTGCTGGTGGTAATCCTGCTTAAGAGGGATGACAAAGCTTCTGAACACAAACTAGTTTCAAGTCTTATCTTCAGGGGTGCACTTGAAACCAGTAGCAGCAGTTAAAATACAGATGTACTTTTGAACAATTAGAATAGAATAGAGTCAACCAGGTTGGAAGAGACCTCCAAGATCATCCAGTCCAACCTAGCACCCAGCCCTATCCAGTCATCTAGACCATGGCACTGAGTGCCTCAGCCAGGCTTTTCCAGAACACCTCCAGGGACAAAAACTCCAACACCTCCCTGGGCAGCCCATTCCAATGCCAATCACTCTCTCTGGCAAGAACTTCCTCCTAACATCCAGCCTAGACCTCCCCCACCACAACTTGAGACTGTGTCCCCTTGTTCTAGTGCTGGTTGCCTGGCAGAAGAGACCAACCCCTACATGGCTGCAGCCTCACTTCAGGCAGTTGTAGACAGCAACGATCTCTGCCCTGAGCCTCCTCTTCTCCAGGCTGCACACCCCCAGCTCCCTCAGCCTCACCTCACAGGGCTGTGCTCCAGGCCCCTCACCAGCTTCGTTGCCCTTCTCTGGACACATTTCAGTATCTCAACATCTCTCCTGAATTGAGGAGCCCAGAACTGGACACAGCACTCAAGCTGTGGCCTTACCAGTGCTGAGTACAGGGGAAGAATAACCTCCCTTGTCCTACTGGCCACACTGTTCCTGATACAGGCCATGATGCCATTGGCTCTCTTGGCCACCTGGGCACACTGCTGGCTCACGTTCAGCTACTATCTACTATCTATCAGTACCCCCAGGTCCCTTTCTTCCTGGCTGCTCTCCAGCCACTCTGTCCCCAGCCTGTAGCACTGCTTGAGGTTGTTGTGGCCAACACAAGATGTACAGGACCTGGTAAAAGATACCTTAGGTTCAAATTTTCTTTCTTCATCAAGTTGTCCTAATCATGCACAATCCCCTTCACACCTCAGTGAAAAGGGAGCTGTACAGGTAAGCACAACTGACATCAAGGCAAGACAGTACTACATTTCCTGTATTGTGCTCATCCATGAGATAAGAAAAGGCACCACTAACACAAAACCAAATGTTACTGAACAGAAAATAAATTGAGACAAAGAGCAAAAGAAAGTCAATTAAAGAAGAAAGGTTTTACACACTTGCAAAGTTAACAGGTGCTGTATCATTCAACAAGGACAAAGCTGAGTCACTGCAATACTACACCTTGCTAGCAGACACATTTATTCACTTCCCCATTCTGGCTGAATGGCACAGACAGCAGCTCAACAAAACACCTTTGTGTAATTGTCACCAATTATTCTTGAACAATATTATTTCCCAAAAATAACTTCATGATTCCTATCTGGGAATTAAAGAATGTCACAGAAAAGCCCAGTTTTTGTGATGAATGGAAGTCACAGCATAATCTTCTGAGGCCTGGAAAACAGTCCAACCACATTAAATTCCCTTTGCTCAAGAAATGTCATCTTTACATCATCTGGTACAAAAAAAATTGTTTCCAGCCTGAGGCAGTTATGATAAGGGATTTAGAAGCCATCACCATGTGGGCCATGAGATATAAAGGAATGCATCACTGCATATAAAGTGTTTGCTGCTCACAATTTCAGAGCTAATGTTCTCACAGCTGTGTCTGACTTAACCACCTGGGAAAAAAAGAAATGACTCACTGGAAGGATCTAGTATTTTGTCTAACCTGCATTTAACACTCCTGTAGCCCAACTCTTGGTAAGCAAAGCATGACCAGATCACTATCCAGCAATGGATGAAGCTACGTGCTCTCTTGGAAATGAGGTAGAAAACACAGGCTTGGGGGAAGGTAGGCAAAGATGACATTTCAGTCTTATCTGCGTGCTCCTAAGATGCTGCCAGCAGCTGAAACAGATCTCAGTGCAACTGAGGTGGGTCACAGGTTACACAAAATTAACGCAGGCCATCTGGCATTCTCAAGCATGCCTGTGCTGCTGTGTATACAAGGGGGAAAAAGCTTTTGGAAAGCCTTATTCAGCAGCCTTAGCACAGCAGTTCTCCTCTAGCAGACATCAGGCTTCCCAGACAATGTCATACAGGACAAGAATGGTGTAAGACAAAATCTTACCCTTACAGAAGATAAGAACCTGTAGATAGCCACAGAGAAGTTTTGGCATTAAAATATCCAATATTTACAAGTTGCTACTTGCAGGTTTGAATACCACAGGCTGCTCTTCAGCAGCAGTGTTGGACTTCAGACGGGGCTCTGGGTGGGTGCAGCAGGCTAAAGAGCTCCAGTTGGACTCAGGGAACTCATTTCACTGCGAAATAGCTTTTTGGTCTTGAGAAATGTTTAAATGCCTAATTGTTCAATTAGTGATGAAGGCAGATCCTTCTGGGGTTTCTTCTGCCTGAGGGTTCAGTTCTTCATGACAGGTCTAGCCTTTACATTCTGAGTATGTGCAGAAAGGTGAAAGGGAGTCCCAGGATCTTTGGTTTCTCTTGATATTTTCTCTGGTCTCTGCCTTCTCTTCCCTTATTTCACTTGTATTTTCACTTGTGAGATGTTCCTTCACTGAATATTGTACCCATCATTAATTTGCTTAGGCAATTCTCCCCACTCAAATTTTCTGCTCTTACATCTCCATGGCACTTTTTCCTGGATTCAGATCACGACCTCTACCATTTACCTAACTTCACTTCATTTACTGGAGAACTTGGTGGTTCTTGCAAGAGTCAGGTTGTTCAGTCATGCCCAGCAGTCTTCATTTGGAGTGGAAAGAAGTGAGATGAAGAAACACGTCTTGTGGACAAACAAGTCTCCCTCAAGTAGTTGCTCATCTGACTTTCGATGAGCCAGACCAAACAACTAAACAAAACTTCCCTTAACTGCTTCAAGTGATGAGCTGAAGTTATCTAAGCAAAATTTCTAGCAGGTCACATATTCAGCCACCTGTCTTCACTGAACACATTTTTATTATGTTAGCACTGACCAGCTTTGCACATCTCCTCTTTAGTCACAAAAACTAAGTGGTTTGCAAGGTCGACCATGAAGGAAAGGCAATAACGGTAGTTACACAAAATGCAGCTGGAGATCTAATGTATAAGCTCTAGGAGTACCTCGATGTATACTGGAGACTGTATACATCGAGGTACTCCTAGAGCTTATGACTTCATTGGCTACTGGAATGGGCTGCCCAGGGAGGTGGTGGAGTCGCCGTCCCTGGAGCTGTTCAAGGCAGGATTGGACGTGGCACTTGGTGCCATGGTCTGGCCTTGAGCTCTGTGCTAATGGGTTGGACTTGATGACCTGTGAGGTCTCTTCCAACCTTGGTGATACGGTGACACTGTGAACGGAAAAAAAAGAGCCTACCAGATTATTAAACCTGTTGTTTATTTGTTCTTCTCTTGAGCGATACTGTCCTCAACAATTGCCAATCCACTGCTCAGAACAGAAACTCTGTTTTAAAGGACCAAAAAAAGTGTCAAGTAACCTGTATATTGCTGTGCTAGTTTGAGCCTAGCTAGAATGTTTTCATAAGAAGAACTAGATTATAGGCTTGTGCTAGTTTGAGCCTAGCTAGAATGTTTTCATAAGAAGAACTAGATTATAGGCTTGTGCTAGTTTGAGCCTAGCTAGAATGTTTTCATAAGAAGAACTAGATTATAGGCTTGTGCGAGTTTGAGCCTAGCTAGAATGTTTTCATAAGAAGAACTAGATTATAGGCTTGTGCGAGTTTGAGCCTAGCTAGAATGTTTTGGTGAGAAGGACTAGATCATAGGCTATAAAATGAAAACAATGGTGATGTCTACTTCCCTCACAGTCTTGCTGAGATGTTTAAAGAAGAAAAGCAAAACAAAAGATAGTCACTTCGCTTGGCACTTGGCTCTGGGCTTTGGTCTCAGCACTTTGCCTGCTGGGGAGCTCGGGGTTGCTGGCTAAACTCCATCTTACTCTCTAACCTCACCCTCCATTTGCTTTTGGCTGATTCACCTTGCTTCTTAACCCCTTGGCCGAGCCCCCATTCTTCCTTGGGACTGGGGTAAGGTTGAGAGGGTAGTGGAAAGGTGACAGGGTGGTTGAGAGCCCCTCCTGGGGACTCAGGTTTCTGGGAGGGGAGTTGTGTCTGTATTACCTTTTTACCTTGTATATTTCTGTCTATAACTGTATATACTGTAGATGTCTGCTTATGCATTGTGCCAGCTGTAAATATAAGCTTCATTCATATTTCCAGAACTGGCTGAGTCTAGTCTGGGTGATTTCTAAAGTGTGGGGGGGCAGGGGACACCCAAACCACCACAAGGCTGTGAAAAGGAAACAATGGTGATGTGTACTTCACTCATAGGCTTGCTGAGATGTATAAGAACAAGAACATAAATATAGATAATAGAGTCACTCTCTGTCGCTTGGGGCTGCATGAACTTCTCTCTAACCTAACCTGCCGTCTGTGTGACTAATCCTTCTGCTTCCTAACCCCCCTGGCTGACCCTCCAAACTACTTCGAGCATAAGGCAAAGTCTGGAGTAAGGTAGAGGGGTGGAGAGAAGGTCGAAGTGTGGTGTGAGCCCCTCCTGGGGACTCTGGCTTCTGGGAGGGCTGTTGTGTTTCTGTATTACTTTTTAACTTGTATATTTCTGTACCTATTGTAACTATCTGCTTGTATCTTGTGCTAAGCTGTAAATATAAAGCTTCATTCAATTTCCAGAGCCACTGAGTCTAGTCTGGGTGATTTTCCAAAGAGTGGGAGAGGCAGGTAACACCCAAACCATCACAATTTCCTTTTGTGGCAATGCATATTTTGCCTTTTTATTTCTTTCTGTAGGTGCAAGGCTACTAAAAGCATACTGCTCTTAATCAGATTAAAATTCACAGTATCTTACCAACAGATTAAGCTACTTGGGAACAGGTGCACCTTGTAGACTACAGTTGAAAGTATTACATTTAAGAAGAAGGGAGAAACAACCACAAAAGACACTCCAGTGAGTAAAACAGATTCTCCCCTCCCTCCTAAATAAAAGAGCCATGTCAAGAAAACCCAACCAACTGAGAACAAAAGCAACATATCCCAAACTTTTCTTCAAAACAGAAAAGGGGGAGGGAAATCTAAATTTATTAAACTGATACTTTAAACATTTTAACCTTCAGTAAAGCTGTTTGAGTTTTCTTCATTGATTCTTTTCTATTATAGAAGTAGTAAAAAGTAACATTTCTAACAGTTATACTTTGTTTTGAAGTTTTATCTTCAATTGAAGGGGTTTGAATTTAGGTTGTTTCCATTGAAAACATTATCTAGCAACATTATATGTCTCATCTGGAGAAAAAAAACTTTAGAAGCTTACTGGAATTCATGCTGCACAGACCTGATCCTCTACCAGTTTTCAGAGGCATTCAAAAAAGTGTGTCCATGAGCCAGATGCAAATTTTACCTCTGTCTACAATGCAAACTTAAAACAGTCTTTAAACTTTCCTCAGAGAGCCTTTCTTTAGGCTATGATATATAAGGAGTAATTTGAGAATCTATATGAGGAACCAAAAAAAAAAGAGAAACAGTCTCTCAAGTTCATTCCTTAAGAGGGAAGGGAAAAAAAGCAAGCCTCTAAGGCTTTTGCTTATTGTCTTTCATTACTTAAGCTGTAAATCAGGTGCAGTTAATTACACAAAGTCCAAAGAACCTTTAAAAAACAGCCATCTATAACCACTCTATTAGCATAGATATAAAAAAAATCACAGATGTAGTATCATAAGGATTTATTTCTGGCAAAACTACTGCAGATTTTTATCTTCCCATAAATATTAAGTCCTAGCCCTTAATTAGTTAAGATAAATTATTATTAGAATAATATCATTTGCACATATGGCAAAACTGTCGCTGGTTCGGGACTGAATCTTTGCCATCTAGGGGCTTGGCCAACCCTGTGGTGTGTTTTGGCAGGGAAGGAGATTTCTGTTGGGTGTATTTTGTGACTTTTAAGGAATTTTGTTATTGTCAGAAGAGTTCTTCTTTTCTGTTGTTGGTGCTCTTTTTTAATTCTTAACTGCAAGAAGAGAAATTTTAGAAGCTTGGCAACACCAACGGTTAAAGAAAAGCTGACGGCAAGCTCTGAAGTGTATGTTAAATACACCATAGAATCAGTCAGGGTTGGAAGGGACCACAAGGATCATCTAGTTCCAACCCCATTGGCATGGGCAGGGACACCCTACCCTAGATCAGGCTGGCCACAGCCTCATCCAGCTTGGCCACAACAACTCCATGCAGAGCTACAGGCTGGGGTCAGAGTGGCTGGAGAGCAGCCAAACAGAAAGGGATCTGGGGGTGCTGATCGAAACCTGCCTGAACATGAGCCAGCAGTGTGCCCAGGTGGCCAAGAGAGCCAATGGCATCCTGGCCTGCATCAGGAATGGTGTGGCCAGCAGGAGCAGGGAGGTCATTCTGCCCCTGTACTCTGCACTGGTTAGACCACACCTTGAGTACTGTGTCCAGTTCTGGGCCCCCCAGTTTAAGAGGGACATTGAGATGCTTGAACGTGTCCAGAGAAGGGCAACGAGGCTGGGGAGAGGCCTCGAGCACAGCCCTACGAGGAGAGGCTGAGGGAGCTGGGATTGTTTAGCCTGGAGAAGAGGAGGCTCAGGGCAGACCTTATTGCTGTCTACAACTACCTGAGGGGTGGTTGTAGCCAGGAGGAGGTTGCTCTCTTCTCTCAGGCAGCCAGCACCAGAACAAGAGGACACAGCCTCAAGCTGCGCCAGGGGAAATTTAGGCTTGAGGTGAGGAGAAAGTTCTTCACTGAGAGAGTCATTGGCTACTGGAATGGGCTGCCCAGGGAGGTGGTGGAGTCGCCGTCCCTGGAGCTGTTGAAGGCAGGATTGGACGTGGCACTTGGTGCCATGGTCTAGCCTTGAGCTGTGTGGTAACGGCTTGGACTTGATGATCTGTGAGGTCTCTTCCAACCTTGGTGATACTGTGAGACTGTGATACTTCCAGAGATGGGACCTCAACCACCTCCCCGGGCAACCCATTCCAGGCTCTCACCACTCTCATGCTGAACAACTTTTTCCTCACGTCCAGTCTGAACCTACCCACCTCCAGCTTTGCTCCATTCCCTCTAGTCCTGTCACTACTTGATAGCCTAAAAAGTCCCTTCTCACCTTTTTTTGTAGGCCACCAGTACAGCTGCAGTGGTATACTTGGATTTCATGCATTTGTGTCTTCAGCATAGGCTAGGAAGAACACTCATCTCAATAGCAGAACTTTGAAGCCTGTAGCCTGATTTCAAAACAGATCCTAGGCTCTGTGTGGTAATGAGGAAGGCAACCATTGCTTATAAAAAGCAATAAACTATATTAAGACATTCAACAGCACTTATACCTGCTAAGGGAAGTTTGAAGTGGTCAGCTGCTGATCATCAAAAAAAAAAAAACCCAAAAATATAAAGCAGTGCCAAGAAGAGAGTTTAAATTTCAATCTCTCCCTTGAAATAATACTCCCCACAGAATCAGGATAAGCACCACAAGTTCAGTGTGGAAATTTCTCCCATGAAGAGCAGGAAGAGGTAAAAAAAAGCATGCTGCAAGCTCATTTACACCTATTGAGACACATAAAAATCTGCTGCAATTTAAGAGAAATCCAGATAGACAACCCAAAGATTATAAAAAAGGCATAAATTAAAACAAGCCACAACTGCTAATTATATCTGATAAATTCACAGAAGGGGAGAAAAAAAGTCTATACAGATGCTCCAAGTATTTAATTATTAATGAGAAATTTGCTTCTTTCTGAGAGCCCAATAAGTCAGTGTCCTGGTAGGGTATAAATCCCGCCAGGCTGGTTTAACCCTTGCTGTCCTCCTCCTGTTGTGAGTCTGGGTGTGAATCAGATGAGCAAACAATAAGGGTTTGGCCCCAGCAAAGCCTTGCTAGGGAGCTTAGCACCACCTGTCAGGTGTCTTGTGCTGCCCTCAATGTGCCTGCGTGGTCAAAGGAGGCAGGAAGCTTTGAATTCATTGGCCAGAACAACGGTGCTAGTGCCTGTTGGCCAGTTTGATTTCCAAATGAAGTATTTAAAGGGGGATGATTTAGAAACCACACCTTTCTGTATTAGCCTTTCTGCACCAGCCTTTGTCTGCATGGAGCCTTCCTGTCTCTCATAGTTTTCCAGCTCATTAAAGGTGGCCATGTGTTGCAGCTCATACTAGTGGCTTAGCAGCAACTCCTTCCTCTTTGCCTGAAATATTCTGTATTTTACCCTGGGATTATCATCGTGAGTTTGAAAGTGCCTTTGATACAGGAGACTTACTCAGGGACCAACAGAGTTGTGAGTACATCTGCTGGAGTGAATGCCAAGACTCCATAGGCATAGTTAGAATTCTTCCTGGTTTTGTGTTATTATTTTCCAAGTTCTGATTGTTTTAAGTGTTTAATTCTGTGCAACTGCTTCCTGTTGACTGAAAATCCAAAGAACCTCAGGGAATTTCCCCAAATTTGGAATGTTATCACAGTATCACCAAGGTTGGAAGAGACCTCACAGATCATCAAGTCCAACCTGTTAGCACAGGGCTCAAGGCTAGACCATGGCACCAAGTGCCACGTCCAATCCTGCCTTGAACAGCTCCAGGGACAGCGACTCCACCACCTCCCTGGGCAGCCCATTCCAGTAGCCAATGACTCTCTCACTGAAGAACTTTCTCCTCACCTCAAGCCTAAATTTCCCCTGGCGCAGCCTGAGGCTGTGTCCTCTTGTTCTGGTGCTGGCTGCCTGAGAGAAGAGAGCAACCTCTTCCTGGCTACAACCACCCCTCAGGTAGTTGTAGACAGCAATAAGGTCTGCCCTGAGCCTCCTCTTCTCCAAGCTAAACAATCCCAGCTCCCTCAGCCTCTCCTCATAGGGCTGTGCTCAAGTGTTCCTACAGAAATTAATATTCATAATGATTATTGATTTCTGATACAGTCAGTTAAATCTACACAGCCTAAAAGCATCAATAGTTGTTACATCGTTTATATTTTAATAAACTGCATGTTTCTCAAAAGAACAACCCAAAGAAAGTACTCAAGACTTGGTTTAGAATTGTAAGTTGGAGTAAATGGAATATAAATGTTATTAAGAGGAGGGTTAGACAGGGCACAGACACGGAGCTTGATCTTCAAGGTCTGTTTCCACTATTTTTCACTCAACTCTCTAAATTACTTTTAAATTTAAGAGTTAAGCAAGTTAAATACTTCTGTATTCAAATGTATAAACAAACAGATCTAAATATCTGGAGCTCCCTCCTTATAAATACAACATAAAATAATGAGGGCAACAAGTTTATTAATTACACCTGCTCACTGAAAGAAAAGGAAATGGTGTTAGGATATCGTGGAATAACAGGACTAGGAGGAATGGAGCAAAGCTGGAGATGGGTAGGTTCAGACTGGATGTGAGGAGGAAGTTGTTCAGCATGAGAGTGGTGAGAGCCTGGAGTGGGTTGCTCAGGGAGGAGGTTGAGGCTCCATCTCTGGAGGTGTTTAAGGCCAGGCTGGATGGGGCTCTGGTCAGCCTGATCCCTGACCATGGCAGGAGGGTTGGAAGTAGATGATCCTTGTGGTCCCTTCCAACCCTGACTGATTCTACGATTCTATGATAATTTGGCAAGTTACATGTTATTAAGACACAAACCACAATTACTTCCTATAAAGTCCTTTTCCAGTAGAAATATACTTGTGCAAGGCAAAGTCAACTATAGAATGATAGAATCATAGAATCAACCAGGTTGGAGGAGACCTCCAAGATCAGCCAGTCCAACCTAGCACCCAGCCCTATCCAGTCAACTAGACCATGGCACTAAGTGCCTCATGCAGGCTTTTCTTGCACATCTCCAGGGACGGTGACTCCACCACCTCCCTGGGCAGCCCATTCCAATGGCTAATTCCATTTCAACAGCAGAGCGGTATTTACTAACCATATTTCAAGGAACAGCCTAAAACCTGAGGATGATGTAGAGCCCTCTTCACATGGAAAGAGAAGGAAATATCAATGCTAGCTTTTGTTTGGAGAAAAAACCCAAAACATTAAAAATCTTCTGCATTAGGATTCAGTTCTTAAAATATCTCCATTGTTGTCTTGGTTTCTATTTGCTTTCTGCAACCCTCCAAAATAGCATTCTCTCAAAACTGTTATATAAAGAGTCACTACTTGTCAAAGACACCCAGAATACTGGTAAGATATCCCTTAGCTCTGCTCAGAGTTGGGATCTGGAGAGACACACAGCAGCCACACACATGCTTGCTTTTCTTTGGCTGTACCACCACGGCCCCAGAGCAGTCCTACTTACTACAGAACACAGCAACTCTTTCTTCTCCCTGCATGCATTGGCAGTCTGGTGGTAAAGCTGTTGAATTCATCCATGAACAGAGATCTTAACAATAACACTTGTGGGATTTCCAACTCTGACCTATTTTTGGTATTATTCCAATGCAAGTTCCAAAACATTCCCTAACAAATTTATGCACATTAATGCCACATTTACAAGTGGTTTTTAGCATTCAAAGTTTTCCATTATATCATCCTTACCTATGAAGTTTATCCTCCAGGATTTCTATGTACTTCTCAGCATTTTCTTTCACACTGGCCACTGCAAAATTGAAGGAAGGTAATGGTGTAACTATACAGTTATGTTTTGGTTCTTTTTTAATAAAACAACTCATCTCTTACCCACAAATTTTGCATACATCAGTTAAATATAATTCTATTAGCCTTGTCCACAGACAAGTTACAGTGTGGGTGTCTCTCTTCCATTTTCTTGAAAGGCTATTTTATCCTTATTACACTAAATTATCTAGTGATTTATCTAGTAATGACTTCCTGATCATATAAGAAAACTATTGAGACTAACATGGGCATGGTTTGTAGGTGTTTCCTCCTGACACATGAAACTCCTCTCATAAATCAAAAGAACTCAACTCCACACAAAATAAGAAAGAAGAATTGCACATCTAAGTCTTCCTGGCTACTTTCTGTGATGGTTTGGGTGTTACCCCCACACATACACACTCTTATGAAATCACCCAGACTAGACTCAGATGGATGGAAATTAAAAAATGAAGCTTTATACTTACAGCTTAGCACAATATACAAGCAGATATTTACCACATATACAGATATATACAAGTTAAAAGTAATACAGAAACACAATATCCCTCCCAGAAACAATCAGAGCAGTCCCCAGGAGGGCTCCTGACCCAATCCCCCCTTCCCCCTCCCTCTTTCCTTCCCTTCAGAAATAACCAGATCTACCCACATATATTTCACGTGATAAATCTGGAGATCAGAGGTGAGATGTCAAAAAAGATGACAAGGAGGTTAGAGGAAAAAGGGATTAGGTGGATTAGAGAGTTAAGGCAGAGACAGCCACAGAGCCCAGACCACCAGAAAAAACGCACAGCCAGAAGTGAGAGTTGAGCAGTGTGTGAGAAGTGGTTTATATATATATTGACTAGCTGCATTTCTCAGCAGAAGAATGGTGACATAGGGCACATGGTGTTTTCTTTTTTTCTCCCAGCTAAGGATGTAATTTCTCTCAGTAAAATATTCCAATTAGTCTCAAACCAGCATACTTTCAAAACGAGCAAGCAAGCCTAACTGATTTGCCAGTCCACGTACAAGGGTCCTTTAAAACTTTATGAGTCTTGTATCAAACTTCTAATGGAACTGAAAAGGCTACAGAACTGAATGAATTACCACAGAATTGAATGAATTACCACTCAAGACTGTTATGAGATCTGGTGAGGGTGGGGGCATGGGTTTGTGTTTGGGGGCTTTTTATTTCTTTTTACCTTGAGACCTGGATATTGCCTCATGAGAGTCCTTACAACTTCTTCACTCAGAAGAAACTCAGATAAACTACTTACCACAGCAATAAAGCAATTCTTTTGGATGACCCTTGGTATTTCATCATGGGCATAAATTGGGGAAAGGGTAAATCCCCTCCAGAAAAAGGGAGGCTTTTAGAGGATAATAATTTTCACACCATGGCAACCACTTTTTCCATTCTCTAATAGCTGATTGCCAACTCCAGATCTAATATCACAGAATCACAGAACATTATGGGTTGGAAGGGACCTCAAAAAATCATCTAGTCCAACCCTCCCTGCCAGAGTGGGATCACTTACAGTATGTCACACAGGAACACATCCAGGCAGGTCTTGAATGCTTCCAGAGAAGACTCCCCTCTCTGGGCAGCCTGTTCCAGTATTTTCCATCCTCACAGTGAAAAAGTTTTTCCTTATGTTCAGTAGGGCTGTTAATCACTGTGTGACTTTTAAACTCTTAACATGATGTACATCAAATAAATGTTATATGAAGATGCTGTTTTAATTAACAAATCACTGTTTTTATAGGCAAAGCTTGCTATGTGGATAAAGTACCTTGTAAATTTACCCATCCATCTCTCCATATCTTCTCTTGTAGAGAGTTATAAGCAACAGCTTAGACATAAGAATTGTTTCACATATTTCTCACTTCCCCCCCTTATTTCTTTGTAATTTTTTTCCTTCACAAAGCAAATTGTCACATACTAAAGCCTAATCTGAAAACTCTACATTAACCAAATAGGCTATGCTAAAGCAGTGTTCACATACACACACAGAGGAGTTTACTAACTGAAACCATGTAGATAATACCATTAGCAGTAAGTGTCAGATCAGTGTAACACCAACCATAGAATCATAGAATGGTTTAGGTTGGAGGGACCTCAAGGATCATCCAGCTCCAACCCCCTGCCATAGGCAGGGACACCTCCCACTAGAGCAGCTTGCTCAAGGCCTCATCCAGCCTGGCCTTAAATGCCTCCAGGGAGGAAGCAGCCACAACCTCCCTGGGCAACCTGTGCCAGTGTCTCACCACCCTCACTGTAAAGAACTTCCTCCTAACATCCAGTCTAAATCTCCCCTCTGCCAGTTTAAACCCATTCCCCCTCGTCCTGACATTACCAGACCTTGTCAATAGTCCCTCCCCAGCCTTCCTGTAGGCTCCCTTCAGATACTGGAAAGCCACTCTAAGGTCTCCTCGAAGCCTTCTCTTCTCCAGGCTGAAAAGCCCCAACTCTCTCAGCCTATCCTCATAGCAGAGGTGCTCCAGCCCTCTGATCATCTTTGTGATCTGCAGAGGGTGGTGGTCCCTCAGACAGCATATCACATATCACTGAAGCATTCCTCCATTGCATTACCGAATAAAAGACACATTTTGTAGAGATACTTTATTGTTGAGGGAGCTTTATTTTAGGAGAGAGTTTACTGGATGAGGGGAAAAAAAAATCCCAACCAACTAAAACAAAACAAAAAAACAAAAAAAGTCCCACCCCAAAACACAAACTCAAAACTGAAACTCAAACCCAAACCCCGCCACAGCTCTAGTACTCTGGAAAGCATCATACTTTTGTCCTTCCTATCTTTAATGCAGGTTCACTGTCAAAACATCTTGAGCCAGTGGGATTTTGGAAGACTATATTGTACACAGACAACCATACTAATTTATACATTCACAGACCCACCTTCCATTGGAAGAGGACTAGTGAATGTTATGCAAAGGGTTCTACAAAAAATTTTGCAACGGCACTGGAGACTAAGTAAGTTTCTTTAGCTTGCAGCAGCTCTGTAACACCTGCAGAGCTTAGTAGAAGTTCTCAGTTTGCATATGTGATGGTTTGGGAGTTACCCACACACTCCCCACTCCTAAGAAATCATCCAGACTAGACTCAGCTGTCTAGAAATTAAGGAATGAAGCTTTATAGTCACAGCTTACCACATTATACAAGCAGGTATTTACAATCTATACAGCTATAGACAGAAATATACAAGTTAAAGGTAATACAGAAACACAGCAGCCCTTCCAGAAACCGGAGTCCCCAGGAGGGGCTCCCAACCACCCTTCCACTTTCTTTCCACTCCTCTACCTTATCATAGAGTATGTCTTACATGCGTGAATGTTGGAGGATCAGCCAGGGGGGTTAGAAGCAGGATTAGTTACGCAGATCCAAGCAGAAACACACACTCCAACAGACAGAGACATACACACACTGTCTTATCTGTGTTTGTGTTCTTGTTCTCAGCGAACCTATGAGTGAAGTAGACATCACCATTGTTTTCTTTTCACAGCCTACAATCTAAGTTTTCTCATTAAAATATTCCAATTAGCCTCAAACCAGCACAGTATACCATGCTTTTATTAGTATGCTTCCTGTGGAACTGTGGAGTCTGTAATGCTGCAACTCCTCCTATGGCTTCATATAAACTACCATCACTCTTTCCAAACTCCCTATCCACCAATCCCCAAAGCACTAACCTGAAAATCAGCACATGCTTTGACAGCAGATAGTTTAAAGGTGTATGGCTGCCACACTTCCTCTTCTCTTGCCATTGTTGTAATATGCTTCATGAGCTGTGACAGATCAGGAGCTTATTCTTTCAGATAATGAACTCGGCAGACATTATTAACTTTTGGAGAAGGATGAGAAGCGGTAGAGAATCTGTCTCACACTCACTTTGTTTCTAACCAATGGAGTGACTTCTGTGTTACATGAAAGACAAACCTGGCTTTCAATTTTGTCTTCTGTGCTTGCCACTTTTTAATTGGCTATGATCTGATGGAGTAGTTTGCACTTTCACAGTTCAGTCCTGCCCCTACCTGCGATTTTACAATGCCCTTGAAGCACACAGCTTTATATATCAGCATTATTCAATGACAAAAAGTAATGGACAGGAATACACCACTAGACAAAAGTAGGTCAGGAAAAAGCTAATACTCATTTGGAAATCACCTCACATCACCTAACCCTACTCTTTCCTGTCAAATGTTTTAACTATGTTAAAAGAGATGCAAACTTTTGTTGCTGAAAGAGAAAGCTCCCTAAACTAGCTTTGTCTCTTTGCCTTTTTCTGCACATAATTGGAAAAGCTGTGACCTGGAGATTTTGCTGGAAGGAAAACACTGCTTCAAAACCCAACAGAGGTTATTTCTCTTGTAACAAACAGCAAGCAGCACTGCACCAAATACAGAAATACATTCAGCCTTTTCTATCATCCATTTGAAATAGAAGGCAAGCAACAAATCAGCAGGGTTTTTTTGTTCTACTTTTAATGAATCTGTTAACCACCACTTCAAAGCAACAAAACCATGTAAACAAGAAGCTGTGCACACCTTCAATCTAGCTAAGTACCAGATGACAGAGAAAAGAAATAATTTATAGATTCTCTTCTGCATAAACATGACAAATGTTACATTTTTACATTCAAGTGAATAGGATTGTATTTTTCATCAGTTCTCAAGGGATTTACATGCTTAGCTCACATTGGCCTTGAAGGGAGTTATTAAAGTAGTATAACTACAGAAGAGCAGATACCAGGGTATTTGCTAAGATTAAAAATAAAGACTTTCCTTGTGAAGCTTTAATTGAAGATAAGTGATTCGGCTTTTCTTTGTCTTATGCATTTTCTCTTCCTATTAGAGCAGCAAAGTCTTGGAATCAACCTTGATCAGACACAGCTGAGGAGCAGCTGTGAGCTGCTGCAGCGGCCTTTTAGCTGTTACAGAGTGTAAATCTGCCATTTGAAAAGTAACATAAATATTTTCCAATCATTAACCTACACAGTCTTCTTTTAAAATAACAACATGCTTTTTTTTTTTTCCTCATGTGAAAGCAGCTCCACTGAGGTAATGCTATTTCTATTACTTACAAATATTACTTGAGCCTGCAGATGAAAGCCTATCAGCCTTTTTAATCTTCCATCTTGCTCCTCACAAACTGAATTTACAAAGACCTAAGGCCCATAACATAAGCTTTGAATTCTATGATCAATATTTTCAAAAGCTTTCTAAAACTGAGTAACTGACTGAAGAGACACCTTGAACCCAGTGTCCACATCAAGGCTCCAGATGTGGCTGTTGGGCACCTCAGAGAAGTTTTTAAAATTAAATTAGGTGCCAAATAAAATTGGTAGCCAGCACCACAGCAGTCTTTAAATGTTAGCCTGTATGTCTACAGTTCTCTGTCAGACAAATGATTCATACTTTGAGTCACAGAGATACAAAGTCCTGTGACGGTTTGGGTGCTGCCCGCTCCCCCGCTCTTATAAAATCACCCAGACTAGACTCAGCTGAGCTGAAAATTAAGAATGAAGCTTTACATTTACAGCTTAGCACAACATACAAGCAGATATTTACAATAGATACAGCTATAGACAGAGATATACAAGTTTTAAAAGTAATACAGAAACACAGTCTCACAGTATTACCAAGGTTGGAAGAGACCTCACAGATCATCAAGTCCAACCTGTTACCACAGAGCTCAAGGCTAGACCATGGCACCAAGTGCCACGTCCAATCCTGCCTTCAACAGCTCCAGGGACGGCGACTCCACCACCTCCCTGGGCAGCCCATTCCAGTAGCCAATGACTCTCTCAGTGAAGAACTTTCTCCTCACCTCAAGCCTAAATTTCCCCTGGCGTAGCTTGAGGCTGTGTCCTCTTGTTCTGGTGCTGGCCGCCTGAGAGAAGAGAGCAACCTCCTCCTGGCCACAACCACCCCTCAGGTAGTTGTAGACAGCAATAAGGTCTCCCCTGAGCCTCCTCTTCTCCAGGCTAAACAATCCCAGCTCCCTCAGCCTCTAGTCGTAGGGCCCTCCCAGAAACCAGAGTCCCCAGGAGGGGCTCCCAACCACCCTTCCATCTTTTTACACTCCTCTACCTTATCCCAGACTTTGCCTTATGTTCAAGGTAAGTGTGGAGAATTGGCATGGGGAGTTAGAAGGCAGAAGGATTAATTGAACAGATGTTAGATTAGGGAGAAAAGTGCAAGCAGCCACAGCCAGAGAACAACTCTGTTATCTATATTTATGTTCTTGGCTTTATACATCTCAGCAAGCCTATGAGTGCAGTAGACAATCACCATTGTTTCCTTTTTACAGCCTATAATCTAATTCCTCTCACTAAAATATTCTAGTTAGAATCATAGAATGGTTTACGTTGGAAGGGACCTCAAGGATCATCCAGCTCCAACCCCCTGCCATAGGCAGGGACACCTCCCACTAGAGCAGCTTGCTCAAGGCCTCATCCAGCCTGACCTTAAACGCATCCAGGGAGGAAGCATCCACAACCTCCCTGGGCAACCTGTGCCAGTGTCTTACCACCCTCACTGTAAAGAACTTCCTCCTAACATCCAGCCTCAAACTAGCACAATTCCCAAGTTAATTTTTTGCCTCCCATTCTAAAAACAAGTTTGGTTTTTTTTTGGTGAGTGGAGAGTGAGGTGAAAAGTCACATACTTTTCACACAAAATTGAAGGCTGGAAGAGCAGATCTACACACAGCATGAAAAGAACTGCCAGATATTACCTGCCTGCATGACAAACCTACACAACTACCCTCTCCAATCCACAATCATCGCGTTCCTTCTCAAATACATTTTTACTTGGGTACAGAAAAACTTCCACAGACTTCAGTGAGGTTTTTGCCCAACTTAAGAATCAAGGATAGGATTTAGCTCTTAGGAATGACATAAAAATAGGCATGACTGCATGGACATGCACTTATCCACCTGGGGTAAAGTCTGAGGGCAGAATTAGGTGTGAATACGGTTGACAGGTTGCTGCTTCTGTCACTATTCGAGTTTTTAAATGTAGAAATTATTGTTAATGCTAAGAGAAAGAAAAAGTAGGACAGGATTAGTTGAAAGCATCTGATCTTGTCTGTTTTGTAAGATGTGCTGCATTAATGTGTGAAGTCGAGGCCTCAAAAACTACAGAGTGGCTTCAATGTATTTAAAGGTTAACTTGAAAAGGCAGTCAAACTTCAGAGACAACATCTCAGCTGCTCAACTACACGTCAAGATGATTTATCACGTCCTAGTAACAAGATTTGGATTACAGAATGGTAAAGAATTTTGCATCTTTCAGACAGACAGGGGAAAAGCCCAAAGAACAAGCTCTGCATAAAGAACAACATCCTCTCTCCAGTGCATTATTCCAAGGCAATTTAAGTAGAAAGAAGAGCAAAGGCTAGGATTAAAGAGTGGAAAGTAGGCAGCTCGATACACACGTGTATGTGCTCTGAAAAAATTAACATTCTGAGTTAAGTCAATCAACCAAATTCTCTGCTGGCTCACTGATGCCTTCCAGTAATGAAGTTAGGAGTGAGATATGCAGTTACTACCTGCCTCTTTCAGCAGCTGTGGTTTGTTCTAAGGAATGTGCTAATCTTCTAAATATCATTGCAAAACAACACAAAATTACCCTGAGGAAATCACTGCCACCAGAAATGAAGTTGCCAAAAGTTATCTAAATGGATTGGTTATTCCAGGAATCGGAAAACTACATGAGGGTGAACTGGAAAGACAAGAATTATTACCAAACATCTATGAAATTAAAGCCACATGTTTAAAGACATAAACCAATTTTACTTAATGGAGTTGAAGATTCTATCTGCCTAATTGGAGATGACTCCATAACTCAGCCACAAGGATTTTTCCTCCTGAAAACAGCTGGCCTGGAGAACAGGATGCTTCCCTGCTACACAAATACAAACCTGTGCTTTGTGGTGACATGCCACCAGTGGGTAGTTCAAGCACAGCAGCTCTGCTGGGACTGAGTTTTGTAAATGCAGCAGGGCTGCATCACACAAGGCTGTGTAGTGCTTCTCATTCCCTTTGGATGGAAGAGCCTGCAACAACTACTGGGTGATTTGGTAGTGTTGCTCTTATAATCTCATCCCACCAGAGCACAATGGGCTTCCAAGGATCTGTCTTCAATGCCACCCCACTATTTTCAGAGCTCTCAGAGAGATGCAGTATGTTGCCCCTTGTCCATATGGACATTTCCACCATCAAGCTCAAGTATCTTTCCAACATGAAAGAGTGAACTGCTCTTCAGATACCAGAAACAAACAAGTAAAGGTTCTAACTTGAGCACTACTATTTTAAAGTACTTTGCTCAGCTTTATATTTAAAATCTTATAGTATATTGCCTCTCCATACCCTCAGCCTTTGCAAAAGTGTGGTAAGTTATAAAAACACATCAAGAGTAATAAAGAATCAAAAAAACTGTCAAAGCACAGGACAGTGCAGCAGTTTACCACTCATGCTGCACTGAAACAGGAAAAGAGGAAAAGAACAGAGTGAACTATTCATCTTCCTCAGGAAGTTCCCCTTGAGGTTGTTGATACAGAAGGTCTACTGTTAGCTTTCTCTCAAACACATGGGTACATCCTGAAGAGGAAGAAGCATACAGACTAATCTCTAGACATGCTGGGAGTGAGCAAGCAATGCAATACCCAAGACAAACAACTTCCTCTCTTTAGGAGACCCCAGAAAGGCCAAGTACCAGCACACTTGGAGAGATGGAAGTGTTTTACACACATAGCATAAGCAGGAAGAGAACATATTCCATCTGCTTTGTCTCCAAGGCTCTCAGTGTATTAACAGATGCCTTAATTTGCAGGCCTTGGTGCAACAGTAAATTTGAGCCTGCAACAAGTCGGATGATGCAAAACATTACAGATAAACCAGTATACAGAAGACTCTGATTTGAACAAAGCCATGTCCTGCCCTCAAGTCAGATGTCAGGGCAGATAAAGGGTATAGAAAATCTCAGCATGAACAGAAGTTTGACAAAGGAAATCCAAAAACTAGTCTTATGAAGATAAATGACAGGAAGGGCCAGCAGCTCTGCCTATAATAATGTACAGTTCTGTCTCTGGACGTGCCATGAAAGGTGTACAGAGAAGACAAGGGAGGGGAACAAGTCTCTGCACAAAAAGGCACCTTGAAAAACAGACATTCCAGAATTTATCTCCTGACCCTTCTTCCTTGTATGTGGTACTTTTCATCCAAAGAGACAGGTGACCCTTCAAGTTTAGTGATGATTAAATTGAAGACAATCCCTACATATTCACAGGGTTTCTAGGGTTCTTTTATATTTCTGTGAAATCCAGTGAGTCTGATAAACAGTGGCTCCTCCCATGCTACACAGGCAAGACAGCAGGTGGAAAGAGGCAAATTACTTTCTAAATATTTTCAGTATATTATCTACCTTATTTTTTTTAATCAGCTGAGAGTTTATAAATTGTTTTCTTATGCAGTATCCAAGCAAGCACACTACTTCTAAATTAAAGGGGCAGTAGGTGAACTTATGGGCCAGTAATGAGCAGAGCACTGAAGCACACAACAGACCTGCCTAGATAGTTTAAGAGGCTATACAAAGCATAGGGAGGGGTTACAAAGTGATTAGTCCAATATCATCCACTCATCAAGCTGCAAGTCTGAGAGAAACCTGCAGACCTAACAACTTAATTTTTTCTCCTGCACATACCACCTCTGCAGTAACCACAGGCTGGGCACAGACTCATTATCACAGGGTTGGTTACTTTGGTTACTTTTCCACAAATTATTCTAAAGCTACAAATATTTGGAGCTCACAAAATGGAACTGGCTAGACTGGTTGCAGCCTTGGAGCAAGCCATTACGACTTCCTCACACACTTGATACCAGACAGCAGTATTCCCACTGCAGGGAAATTTGAACTCAAGCCTTTAGAATAGAATAGAATGGAATCAACCAGGTTGGAAGAGACCTCCAAGATCATCCAGTCCAACCTAGCACCCAGCCCTAGCCAGTCAACTAGACCATGGCACTAAGTGCCTCAGCCAGGCTTTCCCTGAACACCCCCAGGGACGGTGACTCCACCACCTCCCTGGGCAGCCCATTCCAATGCCAATCACTCTCTCTGGCAAGAACTTCCTCCTAACATCCAGCCTATACTTCCCCTGGCGCAACTTGAGACTGTGTCCCCTTGTCCTGTTGCTGGTTGTCTGGCAGAAGAGACCAACCCCCACCTGGCTACAGCCTCCCTTCAGGTAGTTGTAGACAGCAATGAGGTCTGCTCTAGGCCTCCTCTTCTCCAGGCTAAACAACCCCAGCTCCCTCAGCCTCTCCTCATAGGGTTTGTGTTCCAGGCCCCTCACCAGCTTTGTTGCCCTTCTCTGGACACGTTCCAGCACCTCAACATCTCTCTTGAATTGAGGAGCTGAGAACTGGACACAGTACTCAAGGTGTGGCCAAACTATCTGTTTTACACTTCTGACATAAAAACACCAACCCTCCTGAGAAAGGGTTTCTTAATTTCAGACAAGTTTGACTTTATTTAAAATGAGTTAAGATACAGAACCACATACAGTAGTTAGCTCCCAAGCGACTGCGTAACAACACTTATGGAAGGATGATGGAGATTCACACCAAGAACACCCTCTGGGGATGGAGGCTCCTGAATTCTCCCTGCAGGCAAGGCAAGGGTAGAGTTTACTCTCCCATCCCATCACAAAGGCAGGACTCTCCTGTTTTGATAGCTTCTCTGCAGCCACTCAAGTTACCGGTTATGTAGAACATCATGCAATAATTTAGTAACGTACCTTCACGCTAGAAAGTTCACCTCCTTTCCAAAAACCATAGGGAAAATTGCACTTTTCATTTCTATTTCACTTCCATCTTCTACTGAGCAATCGGGAAGAAATGAAGGAGAATGCAGAGGAAAAGAGAGCAATGTGCTTTTCTCCACATTTCTCTTACCTGGTTGTCCTCTCTACCTGCTCATAACCTACTACTTCAATTCTCCGCTGACCATCTGTTCAGATCTTCCTCCTCCAAAAAAACCCAAACCAAACAAGCAAACAAAACAAACAAACAAACAAAAAAAAAAACCCACAAAAAAAAACCCAACCAAACATTTCCTTTTTTTCCTCATTTTTCCTTGCAAAACGCAGCCTGAACATCAAGGAGACACATGTGTCCTGCTTGCCCTCTGTGGACTGCCAGCAGTCACAAGAGATCATCTGGAAAACATTACACAAGCTAACAACTCAACCAGACTCAGCATGTGCATAGGCACCAAAAGAGTTCAAATTTGTATCTTGAATTGCCACACATTTTTTCCTGTTATTTTAACACTGTTAGATAAAGCAGAAAGACCCCAAATCACGGAGTCATTGATATAACTATCCAAGACTTTATGCAGGGTCTAACCTCCACCATAATAACTGACAACACTTAGAGCCTGTATCACAAAAAGGAGGAAGAGTTTAAAGTTTTTTGTCTCAAGAGACAAGGTACAAGATAAGTGAAATCACAATCCCAGATTTTGTTTAACAGAATCATAGAATCAACCAGGTTGGAAGAGACCTCCAAGATCATCCAGCCCAACCTAATACCCAGCCCTGTCCAATCAACTAGACCATGGCACTAAGTGCCTCAGCCAGGCTTTTCTTGAACACTTAGTTGACTGGATAGGGCTGGGTGATAGGTTGGACTGGATAATCTTGGAGGTCTCTTCTAACCTGGTTGATTCTATTCTATTCAATTCTACCTCCAGGGACAGAGGATATCTTACGGCTAAGAGGGATCACCAACAGACCATAAAACCTACATTACAGCTGCTCATGAGCCAGCAGTGTGCCCAGGTGGCCAAGAGGGCCAATGACGTCCTGGCCTGCATCAGGAATGGTGTGGCCAGCAGGAGCAGGGAGATCACTTTGCCCCTGTACTCTGCACTGGTTAGACCACACCTTGAGTACTGTGTCCAGTTCTGAGCACCCCAGTTTAAGAGGGACATTGAGATGCTTGAACGTGTCCAGAGAAGGGCAACGAGGCTGGTGAGAGGCCTCGAGCACAGCCCTACGAGGAGAGGCTGAGGGAGCTGGGATTGTTTAGCCTGGAGAAGAGGAGGCTCAGGGGAGACCTTATTGCTGTCTACAACTACCTGAGGGGTGGTTGTAGCCAGGAGGAGGTTGCTCTCTTCTCTCAGGCAGCCAGCACCAGAACAAGAGGACACAGCCTCAAGCTACGCCAGGGGAAATTTAGGCTTGAGGTGAGGAGAAAGTTCTTCACTGAGAGAGTCATTGGCTACTGGAATGGGCTGCCCAGGGAGGTGGTGGAGTCACCGTCCCTGGAGCTGTTGAAGGCAGGATTGGACGTGGCACTTGGTGCCATGGTCTAGCCTTGAGCTCTGTGGTAACAGGTTGGACTTGATGATCTGTGAGGTCTCTTCCAACCTTGGTAATACTGTGAGACTGTGATATACAGTAGCTGGTTTAAAGTTCTCCCACAATTGCTGTTCTGCTGAACTTTTAAGTATTCAGCATTACACCTAAGGTTTTATTTCCCAGAAAATGAAATGTTTTTTTTTCAAAAAAAATAACACTCATAATTTGCTTTGGCTTTTTAATTTAAGGTCACAAAGGAAAAAAACCTCAAAGATTTCTTTGAATCATTCTAACTCCTCCAGATTTTTTTTTTCCCCAAAAGGACTCAAAAAAATTCCTGCTGGTCTTAATACTGCTAATTATCTTTTCTCCAGCTCAACATCTTGGTGAGTCAGGCTAGAAAAATTAGCAAGAAACTAGGCATCTATAGAGAGACAATCCTCAACTAGAGGATAACATAGGTATCGCTCCAGGTTAATATACTACAATACAAAATGTTATTAGGCTCTCAGTTGAAGATCCTGGGCTGCATCAGGAGAAGTGTGGCCAGCAGATCAAGAGAGGTGAATCTCCTCCTCTACTCCACTCCGGTGAGACCCCACCTGGAGTATTGCATCCAGTTCTGGAGCAATCATTACAAGAAGGATGTGGATGTGCTGGAGCATGTCCAGAGAAGGGCCAGGAGGATGCTCAGAGGGCTGGAGCAGCTATTCTATGAGGGCAGACCGAAAGAGTTGGGGCTGTTCAGTCTGGAGAAGAGGAGGCTCTGAGGTGACCTTCTTGTGGCCTTCCAGGATCTGAAGGGGGCCTGCAAAAACGCTGGGGAAGGACTTTTTAGGCTATCAGGGAGTGACAGGACAAGAGGGAATGGAGTGAAGCTGGAGATGGGTAGGTTCAGACTGGACGTGAGGAGGAAGTTGTTCACCATGAGAGTGGTGAGAGCCTGCAATGGGTTGCCCAGGGAGGCAGCTGAAGCCCCATGCCTGAAGTTAAGAGCAGGCTGGATGAGCTCTGGCCAGCCTGACCTAGGGTAGGGTGTCCCTGCCCATGGCAGGGGCATTAGAACTAGATGATCCTTGTGGTCCCTTCCAACCCTGACTGATTCTATGAGTCTCAACACAATTATTTAATGCAGAGACATTTGTGCTCAAAACTTATTTACAGAACAAAACCACAGCACTGCAGCACATGCACAAAAATATATAATTAGAATTTGCTCCCAAATTCTACCATAGAATCTGGCTACCAAAAGAGATGAAAGGGAAAGCTGAATGCAAGCAAAAGAGCTTTGAAAAACCACCCCAAAAGTGTTACCACTGACAAAGAAAAATGAGAAACTCATCTTCACAACAGTGGAACAAATGGCTGCTTCAACATCAGTCCTTCTGGTTATTTTTTCAGAAAGCAAAGCAGAGCTCAAAGGTATACACTGAAGGCAGAAGTCATACAAATTGCAATAGCGACAAGAAAAAGGAATATTCAGCACTGCAAGCAAGTTTTAACAACCTTGAAATGACACCAAATAAAGCAGGGACTTCCTGTACCAACATTTTCAAACGATAACTGCAAATAGCACTACCTTGCCTTTTAGCACTGCTGTTCTCTCCAAGGATCTAGAACAGGTCTTCAAACTACAGAGAAGCAGCAATTTCTTTTGTAAAAAAAAAAAGCTGACAATGAGCAGTGATACAGCAAAATGCCCCACTTAGATACACAGCAGTTTTTAGAATCCCTTTGTAAACTACTTGGCCACTGTTGGTGGTATCAGGCATCCTTACTGCAATGGAATTACTAAAAGGAAGCTAAAAAAAAAGAAAAAGTGAAGCTGCCCAGCAGAGAGGCTGAGCAGAGCCTGCTCCACAGCCAGCCCAGGCACAAGGAGTAAAGCAGACAGCTTTCTCATATAACTTCACAGGATCACAGGATATTAGGGGTTGGAAGGGACCTAAGGAAATCAAGTCCAAGCCTGCTGCCAGAGCAGGACCACACAATCTGGCACAGATCACAGAGGAACACATCCAGGCAGGCCTTGAAAGTCTCCAGAGAAGGAGACTCCACAACCTCTCTGGGGAGCCTGTTCCAGTGCTCTGTGATCCTTACAGTAAAGAAGTTTCCCCTTGTGTTGAGGTGGAACCTCTTGTGCTGCAACTACACCCATTGCTCCTTATCCTATCACAGGGAGCAGGTGAGCAGAGCCTGTCCCCCACTCCTGACCAGCCCTCAGACGTTTATAAACATTTATTAAATCTTCTCTCAGTCTTCTCTTCTCCAGACTAAAAAGCCTCTGAGCTTACTGTAACCATTTTTTCGGAAAGAGACTTAATTCATATTTTTCTTAGAGAGATGATTAAAAAAGCAGAATTATTACTACTTCAAAACCTCTTTCTAGATCGAAGCAGACAGTTTCAGCATCAATAGGCATTTTTTTTACTTGAATTAAACCCTAAGACCTCTGTTTGAATAATGTCCACAAAAGAAGGGAATTAAAGAGCTTGCCCTTCACATGCAGTCTCAGTCTTGCTATATTTTAAGTAAGATGAGTGGCTTCATTCTTCAAAGGAACATAATGGTTTAACGCTGTGACTTCTTCATTTTACTTTTTCCCAGAGAAAATAATCACTTCTGGCTGACCTGACACTTCTTCTTGACTATTGGTTATGCATTTCTTCTTTGTGTGTTTTGCCTACCATACTATCCAAGGTGTCTTCCTCCCTAAGTCTACAGTGTTTGCATCTCCTTTTCTCTTCCACTCTTTTTTTCTTTCCATTCCTCTGCCTTTCAAACTCCTCTTCTCCAGTTTGTCACCTTTGCTCTTTCACTTAAGCTCTAAATCATACCTTACCACAAGGAATTTTACTTCTGGTTTTGCTCTCCATATCAAACCTTCAGTGCTTCAATTACTGCCAGAAAAGAAAACTTTTAGCACAATCTAATACAGACTCCAAAGTCAGTAGTTTGTGGACACTTTACATACCACACTCTAGTGATGTGTAGAGATTCCTGCAAAAGCTTAATTTATCATTTTCTGATACCAAATGTTCTTTATATTTGAATTCACATGCTTAGTTGATCTAACATTCATTATGCAAATTATTTTTTGAGTGGCACCTGGAACTAGAAGTCCAACTCTAGCAATAGTCAAGGACCAAATCTTCAGGCATCTCAAGCCCCATAGCACCAGCAGTATTATAAGGCTGCTCCAAAATGTACAGAATTGGTCTCTTCCGCCAGGCAACCAGCAACAGAACAAGGGGACACAGTCTCAAGTTGTGCCAGGGGAGGTATAGCCTGGATGTTAGGAGGAAGTTGTTGCCAGAGAGAGTGATTGGCATTGGAATGGGCTGCCCAGGGAGGTGGTGGTGGAGTTGCCATCCCTGGAGGTGTTCAAGAAAAGCCTGGATGAGGCAGTGCCATGTTCTAGTTGACTGGATAGGACTGGGTGGTCTTGGAGGTCTCTTCCAACCTAGTTGATTCTCTGATTCTGTGAAGTCAGATTGTGTGCCTCCTCTCTCTCAACCCTCTATTCTCACTAAGGCGTAACAGCAGCAATAACTTTTACATCTTCCAGCCACTGTCAGGAGAAACTAATCAGCTCTTCAGGCAACATCCACTCATTTCTTATTGCTCTTTCATGGAAAAGGTAGCCAGGTAGATGGAACTGTCTGTGAGCCAACAGCTGCACCATACCAAACTTGGGCTGTCATAACTATAGAATGAAATCTTCCATCAAGTCCTACAGTCAGAACTTAGAGAGGGTGGCTTGGGTTTCCATTAGGCAGTTAAATGTGTAAGGCAGTCTGCCCAGGAAGAGACTGGAGCAGTACCAGAAGTGGATGGGGTCACACAGGAAAAAAGAAAAAACAACCAAAATCCAGTCATAATGAAGAGCAGTTTGGAAAGTGCTGCTGGAAAAACTGAGTCCAACAGGAACTCTGTTGGTCTGAGCTGGTCTGCAGCTGATGAGCACATTACAGCCCACTTTCTAGGGAACTCTGTTCAAGTCTGAGCACCAGATTGGACAGTATTTTTTCAGCTGAGCCATTGCCTCTTTGCTCCCCTGGATTCATATGTCAGTTGAACAGTTACAGTGGTTTGCCTGGTTGGGGTTTTTTTGCCCTCAATTGAATTGCAAAGGCTGAGGTAAAATGTCCACAGTCCAATGGAAGTGGATTTGTACCAGCCTGTATATTCATGCAAAGATGAAGAACATCCAACAGATTTCTGAACATTAAGGTCTCCTATGGATTTTGCTGCTCTCACCAGGTCAAACTGTAGAAATGAGAAACGCTCACACAGCAATGCTGCCACAGTGCTGGCTTGCAAGAGGCTTTTTCAAAGCACTGCTTGTGCATTTTAGCTGTAAAACTTCAAGTGGTATCAGTAGGAGTCACATGGCTAAATCCCCTAGCAACACTTTTGGAAGATGACTTCTATTTAAAGGAGGATTAGAAGAAAATACTTCTTACACTATTTTCCACGTAACATTATCAGTCTTAAATTCAGAGAAATATGGAATCATTTGGGGGAAATACATGTTTCACTGGGCATCAATTTTTCCATCCAATTAGGTTGGGTGGCTGAGTGTTCAACACATACCCACACTTCCCTCTCCCTTTCCACAGAGTGTATATATTAAACAAAAGTTAAAGCTTCTAGGTTTTCAACTTTGTTGATTTTAAGTTCCTTTGGGGATTTAAAGTACTATTTTGTTTAATTATTTTCTCTCTACTCATGCACACTATTGAATGACAGCAATAATGAGCTCAGAATCACTGTACAAATCCCAGTAGGAACCACTCATAGTTTGCTAATAGGACATTATATTTGCATTACCAAGTTCAGTTCAAAGCAAGTTGTGTAAATTAGCTCTGAGGGTTACTATCATGAATCTAAAACCAGAACATCAGGTCAATTAGCACAGCTCTAAAGCACATTAGTTTGGGTGAAAACATAAAGGCTATGATTAAAATTCTAGGAAACCTTCTCCCTTCTTTGGCTAAGTGCCTCTCAGAAGAAGTCTGCTTTTGCTTCTGGGAGAAACCAGAGTGCTTCAGCTCACACAAGTGTGTTCTGATGCCTATGACCCTGATGCCTAATAAGCAGCACTTGTCTAATCTAAAGCAGGGGCAAAATTAACAAGGTAGTATTGAAACCCTCAGAACCCCATAGAGATACTTTCTTCCCCATCCAAATTAAAAGAACAGGTGAGTATGATGAAGACTTAGAAGATCTGGGAATTTACCACAGAAAAACGAACAAACAAACAAACATTGCTTACAGGAAAATGCAACACAGAAAAGCTATTTAGTTTCTACCACAGAGATAGCACCAAGCTCACAGCCACAGACCAAAAAGTCACAGCTAAATAATGAAGAGGCCCACAAGAAATTAAGGCAGGGAGTTCCCAGTAACAAGTAAGACACCAAGCTAGGAGCAAGTGTCCATCTGTTGGAGGGTAGGAGAGCCCTGCAGAGAAACCTTGACAGGTTGGATGGGTGGCCAGAGCCAATGGAATGAGATTTAACAAGTGCAGGGTTCTACACTTTGGCCACAACCCCAAGCAGTGCTACAGGCTGGGGACAGAGTGGCTGGAGAGCAGCCAGGAAGAAAGGGGGTGCTGATACATAGTAGGCTGAAGATGAGCCAGCAGTGTGCCCAGGTGGCCAACAGAGCCAATGGTGTCCTGGCCTGGATCAGGAACAGTGTGGCCAGTAGGACAAGGGAGGTCATTCTGCCCCTGTACTCAACACTGGTCAGGCCACACCTTGAGTGCTGTGTCCAGTTCTGGGCTCCTCAATTCAAGAGAGATGTTGAGATACTGGAACGTGTCCAGAGAAGGGCAATGAAGATGGTGAGAAGCCTGGAACACAGCTCTGTGAGGAGAGGCTGAGGGAGCTGGGGGTGTGCAGCCTGGAGAAGAGGAGGCTCAGGGCAGACCTCATTGCTGTCTACAACTACCTGAAGGGAGGCTGTAGCCAGGTGGGGGTTGGTCTCTTCTGCCAGGCACCCGGCAACAGAACAAGGGGACACAGCCTCAAGTTGTGCCATAGGAGGTCTAGGCTGGATGTTAAGAGGAAGTTGTTGGCAGAGAGAGTGATTGGCATTGGAATGGGCTGCCCAGGGAGATGGTGGAGTCACCATCCCTGGAGATGTTCAAGAAAAGATTGAAGCACTTAGTGGCATGGTCTAGTTGATTGGACAGGGCTGGGTAACAGGCTGGAGTGGAGGTCTCTTCCAACCTTGTTGATTCTATGACTCCATGACTAATTACCTTTCAGGCGAACAGCTCACATACATACATACAGACACTCACACACTCTCTCTACACAGACAACTATGGCAGTAGTTAATGGCCTTAATGAACTTCACAGATCACACATAGCATTTTTGGACCAAACTACTGGAACTAAAGCATACAGATACAACAGGAGAAGGAGTATCCTAAAGCAATTTTTCCTCACTAGTACAGCTCTGATGAAGCCCACATGAAAATAAAAGAACTGTTCAAGACAGCTGACTGGTCCAAACCCACTAGTCCACTCAGGTCAGTCTTACCAAGTCAGGACAACAGATGGGCTGTACCTCCGCCCAGGCAAATATGATCTCCAGACTCATTCCTCAGATCATTTTGTGGTTAGCTTCTGAAATTTTACCTAAAACAACTGTCTTACAAAACTGCTTATTCTGTAAGTGCCAGTCTATAATACATCACTTTTCTCTGCAGAAACATACTTGAAATGACAGCTAAGTGACTTCCAAAATTAAGCAAGAGGATTTTGGATATGAAAGCAATCAGTCAATGCACAGGTTTCATAGTCAACTGCATACAAATGGTCATTCCTTATGTGTTAAGATGGATACAGCTGACACAGAAGAGGATTTTATCATTCATATTTGTATTTCCTTTCTTTGTACTCCACGCACACCTGTTTGGCAATTGCCTAATTATCTTTAGATGCTGAACTCACCAAAGCTTCTGAGCATCTCTGTGATATATACACAACCAGGTAGAAAGGTATTTTTAAAAGAGAAGAGAAAGATACTGGAAAATTAATTTGTACCACAGTACAGTATCACCAAGGTTGGAAGAGACCTCATAGATCATCAAGTCCAACCTGTTACCATAGAGCTCAAGGCTAGACCATGGCACCAAGTGCCACGTCCAATCCTGCCTTCAACAGCCTCAGGGACGGCGACTCCACCACCTCCCTGGGCAGCCCATTCCAGTAGCCAATGACTCTCTCACTGAAGAACTTTCTCCTCACCTCAAGCCTCAATTTCTCCTGGCGTAGCTTGAGGCTGTGTCCTCTTGTTCTGGCGCTGGCCACCTGAGAGAAGACAGCAACCTCCTCCTGGCTACAACCACCCCTCAGGTAGTTGTAGACAGCAATAAGGTCTCCCCTGAGCCTCCTCTTCTCCAGGCTAAACAATCCCAGCTCCCTCAGCCTCTCCTCGTAGGGCTGTGCTCGAGGCCTCTCACCAGCCTCATTGCCCTTCTCTGGACACGTTCAAGCATCTCAATGTCCCTCTTAAACTGGGGGGCCCAGTTTTGTTTAAGTCAAGTAGCTCTGTGACTCTGTGAGATGCTTCCAGGTCCAGGACCACGAACAGCTAAACAGCTGTAACCTCCTGGTGGATGAAATGGTGAAAATGTAAAGATTTATGAAACACTGGGCAGGCTTCTGGGGACAAAACAGCACACATAACAGATCCCACCCTATTTGTAATACAAACTGATGCCTGAAACAGAAAATAGGCTTTAAATAAATTATAAATAGCTGGCAAGGACTTACAAATACTCAGCTGGGTGAAATATGCTTTTATGGAAGACAGCAAGACATGAAATAATAGAAACCCTATGTAAATTGAAGGAAAATAATTATATTGCCAGAATGCAAATAAAAGGCATATTTCAGAAAGTAAGCACTATAAGGTGCTTCCTATTGCATGAAAATTCAGCAATGAAAACAGATGAGGTAGAGTGCTCAGCAAAGTAAAAGCTCCTTAGTATAAGAAGTGCTTCTGAAATGAGGTAGAGTAACACAAATCAATAGATTGCTCATCATATCTAACTATTTAGTAGCTTAGAAAGGGTTATAACTTTAGAAGGCTTAGATTACATGCACAACTGCATTCACAGAGGCAGAGAAGCAACATGTTCTTGCAAGATTCAACAGGATATACTGTGAAGAAAATTCTTTGAGGACTACTCAAATGAATTTGAATTTTCAAAAAAAAAAATTCAATGCAACTGAGTACTTTTCTTATTTCAATTACAGCTGTTCATTTATTTCATTTATTTAAATTACAGCTGCACTCAGCACTGGTCAGGCCACACCTTGACTGTGTGTCCAGTTCTGGGCTCCTCAATTCAAGAGAGATGTTGAGATACTGGAATATGTCCAGAGAAGGGCAACGAAGCTGGTGAGAGACCTGGAACACAGCCCTGTGAGGAGAGGCTGAGGGAGCTGGGGATGTGCAGCCTGGAGAAGAGAAGGCTCAGGGTTGATCTCATTGCTGTCTACAACTACCTGAAGGGAGGTTGTAGCCAGGTGAGGGTAGGTCTCTTCTGCCAGGCAACCAGCAACAGAACAAGGGGACAGAGTCTCAAGTTGTGCCAGAGGAGGTCTAGGCTGGATGTTAGGAGGAAGTTGTTGCCAGAGAGCACGATTTGCCATTGGAATGGGCTGCCCAGGGAGGTGGTGGAGTTGTCATCCCTGGAGGTGTTCAAGAAAAGCCTGGATGAGGCACTTAGTGCCATGGTCTAGTTGATGGGATAGGGCTGGGTGATACATTGGACCGAATGATCTTGGAGGTCTCTTCCAACCTGGTTGATTCTATGATTCTATGATTTCAATTTATAGGGGCTTTTTTTTTTTTGTTTTCTTTCCATTGGGTTCTTGATGGTTAATATTTCTTCTACCACATTTTATATCAATTAAAGAGGCAGAGAAACTGCTAAATATTTGAGATGGAGAAAGGTGAGTAAAATTTATAATGTTTTGCTGTTCTGCATTTCTGCATCTCAACAGACACATTGGCTCCAACATATAACACACAAATGTAAAAGAATTCATGTCAGACTTTCTTCAAGATGCATCCATGTAAGGTCAGGATAAGCACAGAGAGGGAAAAGCTTCTCTCTGCTCTCTTTGTGTTTCACATGAGGTTGTCAATCTGAGATTGTCACTTCCCTAATGAGTGGTGTAACTATTATTCTTAATTGTGCATGATTTCAGGTTTCAGCATTTTTAAAACTAAATTACCTATAGAGATGTCCAAAGGGGAACCATTCCCTAAGAAAATGCACTTGAGTAGTAGCAATTAAATACTCCCTTTCTAAAAAGTTGTGAGGCAGAATTGCTAAATAATGATTCACTTCAAATTATTCCAGACCTTAGAATTTTTTAATAGCTTCATTCTCCTTGTTCTTTCTCAGAAGACATTTAAACAGGGCACTCCACTACATAGAGCAGCAGGAAGGGAGCACTGCTTCACTAACACAAAATAAAGCATGTCAGCAAAGGAAATTACATCTGCTTAACCTTGATTTCTGGCATTGCATCTTTGCTCAAAATACACCATAGTGTTCTCCCACCAAATTGGACAGTGTGTAGGAGTCATTGCCAGCTGAACTGGTCAAATAGACAACATGGGGTAAGGTATGGCCATTTCAGATGACTGCTGCCTAAAGTTACCACCTTGTTTTCCTGGGCTTCTTAACAGGTTCTTAAAATCCACTGCCTATGGTTTGAGTAGTTATCCTAAAAACTTCTATCATTCTGCCCTCAGTTGCTGCTATAGTCATCCAGTTTCTACTCGAGAGAACAGGAATTTCTCCTTCATGAAGGTTTAGGATGAGGAGCATGCTACGCAGCAGACACCCCAGGGCATGGTCTCAGCTCAGAGCATCCTGGCAGGACTCAAGCCCTACAGAGAGTGAACAGTGCCATCTTCTGACCCACTGCCCTGAGCTGTTGGAGCATACGAGCCTTCTGCAGTCAGCCAGGCGTGTAATGACTTACCCAGATTCAGATGGCAGGACAGACCTGTCAAGCTTGAACGGTGCAAGCAGGAGCAGAGAGGCAGACAAAATGAAGGAGATAGAGAAAGAAAACTCTCTGTAATGTCTTCTGTCACCTTGCCATAAAAATCTCCTCATAGGCTAAGTAAGAATCTTCTATCTCCTGGCCTCCTTAGTCAAGAAATTAGCAACAAAGGCACTAAATGACATTGCATTTGTTGTACTTGGTTCATACTGCTTTGGGACTCCATCAGTTCTGAAAGATGCTAATGTAATCTGCTTTCTCCCACAGCATGGAAAATACAACACAGATATAACTCATCCAGTTTGTAACAAAAAAGAAGTCACTACCCTATTTCATCAATTAGTTGAAAAAATACTTGTTGTTTTGACCTAAACCATGCAAGAAACAAGTTCTGCAGTTTCAGTGTTTCCTGTAGTGCATATTTACAGGGATTTCTAGGAAAGGATTGCTACTCTCAAGTACATTTTTATGGCAGACTGCTGCTTTCCCCAAGGGCAATTTCATTCTTAGAAACAACACAATAACACAAAGGTTATTTAGAGGAAAAATATACAGGAACCCTAATAGGGCTATAAATCCTTTCCACAAACTTCTGCTGGCTTTTCTAAACTCTTAAATTATCTCTAGTGCTGTGGATTGTATGACCATGGCATTCCAGATGTGGAGGAAGAGAACAGATGGAAAATGGGAGGAAAAAATTCTTTAGTGTCAAAAAAAGTCTATTTCAGGGAAAAAAAAAACCTTCTCACAAAAAGTACAGAGGTAGCAATATACTTTGGCTACCATGCTGGGAATTTTAGCTGATGAGAACCACAATTCTTTCAGATCATGTTGCTTCAGCAGAAAATGACAGCTTGTATGTCTGGACTGTACTTAAGGGCCAAGCCACCGTCCCTGGAGGTGTTCAAGAAAAGACTGGATGAGGCATTTAGTGCCATGGTCTAGATGACTGGAGAGGGCTGGGTGCTAGGTTGGACTGGATGATCTTGGAGGTCTTTTCCAACCTGGTTGATTCTATGATTCTATGCTTTGTTCACTGCTGAAATAAAGCAAGGATCCTAATTTTTGTCTAAAACAGTGAGCAGAGTGAGTCTTCTGAACTGCCCAAGATAGTTTGTAAGATCTCTTTAAGAATTATCTCCTGGGGAAAAACAAACCAAAGCAAGCAAACAAAAAACAGCAATAAAAAAGGCCATCCAACTGACAACAACAAAAACAACCAAACAAAAACATAGCAAAAAAAAAAAAGGCAGTTCAAGCTTCTGGTCATGATTAGATATTCTGCATATTACCTCTTCCATAAGGAAGCTCCTGGATCAAGAGTTCCTCCTCGGTGTCTGTCTCAGTTCTAGTTTAAATTTCCCAGAGACTCAAATATAGTTAATAGAACCAATAACAATTTATAGGATGCCTCCCCCCTCCCCCTTTTTTTTTTTTCAAAGACAAGGAATTAGATGTAGAAAGGAAAAGGTGAAACACACCCAAATAAATAGTCTCACTTTGATTTGGAAGTTACAAGAGAAAACTTTAACAATAAATAAAAGGTATTTGAGGTAGGGGAGTTACAAAGAGGTATAGGGAAGGGAAAACAAGATACAAAATATATACATGCACACAACCAGACTGATGGCAATGGGTCTTGTCCACTGTGTGGACTGATGACCATGTGGTAAAACAAAGAGCAGCAGGAACAGGAGGGTGGTGTTGGCAGGCAGGGAGGCAAGGCAAGAGAGAACGAAACAGGCAGTTCCTCTGTTTTTATAGGGGGCTAGGCAGGAAGTGGGAGTGGGCTAAGCACCACACCTGGAGTAAGGCTCAGATCTACCCCCAGGGAGGAGTCAGGAGGACCTGGGGTCAGGGTCAAGACCATTCCCCCACGAGGGTTAACCCTTTACAGTGTCCTGCCTTTAAATAAGCAACATTCACAAGACTTCAAGAAGTTACATTCTTCATGAAGAGAGGAACTGTTTCACCATCTCACAGTCACATGAACAGATCTAGAAAGATGTGCATCTGCATCAGCCAAGAGAACATTAGGTAGAGAGAGGAGCTGGATCCAAGTGCTCAGTTGCCCAGTTTGTTGCTCCAAACTGCATGCTCCTTCGACAGACCCACATTCTGTTAAACACATAATCAAAATTAAAGCTATTTATGGCATTTCATTTCTAAAAGCATTACTGAGGTGAAACCAAATCCATCCTCTTAGTTGTAAAAGAGAATACACTGCATCCTGCCAATGCACATTTCACGGCAGATCACCATGGCACCTGAAGTACCAGAGTGACTCAAGAAGCTCAGTGGAGATACTCTCAACACCAAAAATAGTCAGTGCTCAGATTGCTTTCCAGTCTCCTGCATACGGATACACTGTCCCTCACCAAAGAAACCTGAGACACGCCAGCAGTTCATGGAAGCTGGGCATCCTAGGCAGCAGATGTGCCCATCAACTCGGATTGACAATGCTTACCAAGGCAGTCCTCAAACTCTCCTCAATGAGAGGCTGTAACTTGCAGGAGCCAAAGCAAAAAGTTAATTGGATGGTACATGCCATAGAAACAAGCCCACTCCTCTCATCATCAGCAGGGCTCTGCTTCTGACCTGGATTTTTTTTCTTCATTTCCCTACCTTCCCCTTTCCTTTCACCCTTCCGCAATGGACTATTAACAAAGGTATTTCATCTATCTGTAGTCGTGGCTTCAAGTATCTGCATATTCCTGTAGTGATAGTGTCAGCATTCACCTTAGAATAGAATAGAATCAATCAGGTTGGAAGAGACCTCCAAGACCATCCAGTCCAACCTAGCATCCAGCCCTAGCCAGTCAACTAGACCATGGCACTAAGTGCCTCATCCAGTCTTTTCCTGAACACCCCCAGGGATGGTGACTCTACTACCTCCCTGGGCAGCCCATTCCAATGCCAATCACTCTCTCTGTGAAGAACTTCCTCCCAACATCCAGCCTATACTTCCCCCTTAGCTCAGAAACCACATACAGAATATTTGCATCTAAGGTGGGTTGGTAGGACAGGCAGCCTTTAGGGAGGGAGGCATGTCAAGGCATATCATAGTAGAGGAACTGCTGCTGAGAGAAGGGGTTAGGTGGTATCAACGTGCTTCATTCTGAATGGAAATAGATAGCTGTTGGAATAGAAGAGGGAAGACAGCAAAACAGAACTGGCACCAAACAAATTTCCCTGTCTGTTCTGCATGATCATTAAGGTCTCTGTCCCTTTGAAAGAGCAATACATATAAATAATTTCAGTAAAAACCTGTTTGGGCAGCATTCATTAATGTGCTTCAAGCTCAACACTAATGTCACAGGATCACAGGATATCAGGGGTTGGAAGGGACCCAAAGAGATCATCGAGTCCAATCCCCCTGCCAGAGCAAGACCATACAGCGTCTCCTCACATACACAAACCGCCAACGCACACAAAGGCTGATCTCAACGTGAACAGCTGTTTCTATTGCTGCATCAGCAAAGCTCATCATGAGCAAGTTATTTTCCACAGGACATAACAGGGAACACCCAATCCACACACTAGTCATATGATATTTCAATGCTTCTGTTTAGATTTCATCTTATCGCTACCAGTTTTCACATTTCCTTTTATAACTTTAATGGAAACTCTTCCCCTCCCCCAGGCTAAATGTTTTCAGACATTATAGCAGAACTAAAAATTAAGACCATAATAATAATAATCATCTGTTCAGAATCCCATTGAAAAACTTCTTTCTGTTCTGATCAGCTTTAGCTACATCGAAATGTTTATTGATTTATAAGTGGAACAGAGAGATAAAAAGAAAAGCAGAATATCCTCAAGAATCAATGCAACACAAAACATGAAGAGCAGAGGGGACCCACCTCATCAAAGGCAAGTATCTTCACCACTCATCTTAAAAATATCAGCAGCTTTCAAAGCAAAAACAAACAAAGAAGAACAACAACAAAACCCAAACACCAGCTAAGCCCAAGACAAAAGTTTCAAGCAGTTCTGTGTTATTGAGGTGTGATATTCTTCATGGGAAGGCCTCTCCTCACATAAACAACATGTGCACAGTTGGAGAAAGGAAGAACAAAATTACCTACCCCACTAGAGAATCACAGAATTAAACAGGTTGGAAGAGACCTCCAAGATCATCCAGTCCAACCTAGCACCCAGCCCTAGCCAAACAACCAGACCATGGCACTAAGTGCCCCATCCAATCTTTTCTTGAACACCCCCAGGGACGGTGACTCCACCACCTCTCTGGGCAGCCCATTCCAATGCCAATCACTTTTTCCACATAGAACTTCTTCCTTTCCATGTAGAACTTCTTCCTAATGTCCAGCATAAACCTGCCCTGGCACAGTTTCAGACTGTGTCCTCTTGTTCTGTCACTGGATGCCTGGGTCAAGAGACCAACCCTCGCCTGGCTACGGCCTCCTTTCAGGTAGTTGTAGACAGCAATGAGGTCACCCCTGAGCCTCCTCTTCTCCAGGCTAAACAACCCCAGCTCCCTCAGCCTCTCCTCACAAGGATGTGCTCCAGCCCCCTCACCAGCCCTGTTGCCCTTCTCTGGACATGTTCAAGCACCTCAACATCTTTCTTAAACTGAGGGGCCCAGAACTGGACACAGAACTCAAGGTGTGGCCTAACCAGTGCCGAGTACAAGGGCAGAATGACTTCCTTGGTCTTGCTGGCCACACTATTCCTGATACAGGCCAGGATGCCATTGGCCTTTTTTGCAACCTGGGCACACTGCTGGCTCATGTTCAGTCACCTCTCAACCAGACCCCCAGGTGTCTCTGTGCCTGGCTGCTCTCCAGCCACTCTGTCCCCAGCCTGTAGCGCTGCACGGGGTTGTTGTGGCCAAAGTGTGGAACCCTGCACTTGACCTTGTTAAATCTCATTCCATTGGCTCTGACCACGCATCCAGCCTGGCACTTGGACTTGTTAAAACTCGTGGCGTTGGACTGTGCCCATCTGTCCAGCCTGTCCAGGTCTCTCTGCAGAGCCCTCCTGCCCTCTAACAAATCAACACATGCTCCCAATTTGGTGTTGCCTGCAAACTTACTGATGTTGGACACAATCCCCTAATCCAGACCATCAGGGAAGATATTAAACAGGACTGAGCCAGCACTGATCCCTGGGGCACACCACTAGTGATTGGTCGCCAACTGGATGTGGCTCCATTCACCACCACTCTCTAGGCCCAGCCATGCAGTCAGTTCTTAACCCAGCACAGAGTGCCCCTGTCCAAGCCATGGGCTGCCAGCTTGGCCAGGAGCCTGCTATGGCAGACAGTGTCTCGAACACCTTTCTGAAGTCCAGGTAGACTACATCCACAGCCTTCCCCATGTCCACCAGGCCTCTATTTGCACTGCCTTTCATTTTTATTAAGTTCACTTGCCCTCGCTGACAGTGTTCTGTGAATCCTGTTTCCTGACCATGTTTAAAATTATCACCTCTCAACACTTCTAACTCTTGGGGTGCACAACTACCACCCCAAAACCTCCTTCTAATTGCCTTTCCTAAGCAATTAAACCTTTTCTCTAATAATAACTGACTTTGAATTCAATAACCTCCCATAGCATTCAGTGATGTTGCTAACACTCTGCTCCAAAATAGCCCCAAAACATCAGTATACTGCATAAACCCGATAACAATTAAAGACAGTATCCTTTTAAAGTTGTTGTCAGGAACAAGGAACAGAATTCTGAATTTCTACAGAAACAAAATCTTTTCATTGTAGGATTTAAAAGGACTCTTTCATGAAGCCTGCATCAGATTTGACAGACAGAGCACCAGAACAACTTACCAATCGGGTGAGGCATTGCAGAGTGAATCAGAGTTCAAATAGATAGTGCTCACAGTACTGCCACTGGAAAGAGAAGTAAAAATCTCTTTGCTTCAATCACAGCTCCTTTGTCCATCTGCATAAAACTCCCAGAGTGGGGAAGCCTACTGCTTCAACTGCTGATGAGCATTTATGGTTCACAGTAGGTGACTGGCACAAGAAGATGTAACAAGGATAGAGCAGGGGGTCAGAGGATTGAATTCCTCTTAATGTCAATCCATAGAATCATAGAATCATAGAATGGTTGAGGTTGGAAGGGACCTCAAGGATCATCCAGCTCCAACCCCCTGCCATAGGCAGGGACACCTCCCACTAGAGCAGGCTGCTCAAGGCCTCATCCAGCCTGGCCTTAAACGCCTCCAGGGAGGAAGCATCCACAACCTCCCTGGGCAACCTGTTCCAGTGTCTTACCACCCTCACTGTAAAGAACTTCCTCCTAACATGCAGTCTAAATCTCCCCTCTTCCAGTTTAAACCCATTCCCCCTCATCCTGACATTACAAGACCTTGTCAATAGTCCCTCCCCAGCCTTCCTGTAGGCTCCCTTCAGATACTGGAAAGCCACTCTAAGGTCTCCTCGAAGCCTTCTCTTCTCCAGGCTGCAGAGCCCCAGCTCTTGTAGTCTATCCTCATAGCAGAGCTGCTGCAGTCTCTGAGTATCTCTGTGGCCCTCCTCTGGACCCGCTCCAGCAGTTCCATGTCCTTCTTGTGCTGGGGGCTCCAGAACTGCACACAGTACTCCAGGTGGGGTCTGAGGAGAGCAGAGTAAAGGGGGAGAATCCTCTCCCTTGCCCTGCTGGCCACACTGCTCTTGCTGCAGCCCAGCACACGGTTGGCTGTCTGGGCTGCATGTGCACACAATCCATATGGAATGGGAAGTCAAATACAAAATGTAGTGGCTCTGGGGTTCCACTGGTGTACATACAGTAGGCCCAAATGAGATAGGAAAGCTATGGCAATAGTTTGCTTGTGCAATATCCTTCACACTACTCTCCTGCAAGTAACTGTAGATGGATTTTTGTTTATAATAATTCTAAGAAGTAAGTCACCATTTTCTTTACTGTATAACACTGTTCTCTGATGAAACTTTAAAAGGTACAAGTCTCAGTAGCATTAATAAGTTTTTTTTTGACAGAAGGGCACTATTTTATTTCTATTACCATTACTTCTTACAGACTTGTTTTAAATTAAGCAATAAAGCAGAAAACAAAGCTAAAATTAATTTGCTAGTGCAGTTCAAATACAATTTTTTTTTCCATTCAAATGTTTTAGAAGCATCAAAAAAAAAATTCAGGTCAAGTGAGGATAAATTTATCCTTCTTGCTGATAAACAAACCTTTCCATCTATTACCTCAGAATGTGTTTTATCTAGTTAACACAAACAGCTTTGACATGGCAATTAAGGACAAAAAATAATTGCTTGCTAATCTCTTGATTATTTTCAGCGGAGATAAACTAAAGGCTGCAACAGCCAGTTCCAAATACCATTTACTTGCAGAAAACATATCTATTTCAATCTCAAAATATTCCTGGAGCCCCCAACACAAGAAGGACATGGAACTGCTGGAGCAGGTCCAGAGGAGAGCCACGAAGATGATCAGAGGGCTGCAGCACCTCTGCTACAAGGACAGGCTGAGAGAGTTGGGGCTCTGCAGCCTGGAGAAGAGAAGGCTTCGAGGAGACCTTAGAGTGGCTTTCCAGTATCTGAAGGGAGCCTACAGGAAGGCTGGGGAGGGACTATTTACACGGTCTAGTAATGTCAGGACGAGGGGGAATGGGTTTAAACTGGAAGAGGGGAGATTTAGACTGGATGTTAGGAGGAAGTTCTTTACAGTGAGGGTGGTCAGACACTGGAACAGGTTGCCCAGGGAGGTTGTGGACGCTTCCCTCATGGTCTGCCAGCTTTTCCCAAGGACTGACTATACTGTCAGAGCACCTCACATCCAATAAACTCACTGAGGGAGAGAGCAAAAAAATGCAGACACATGCGAGTGGTGCAACACCAGGAGGCAGAGAAAAGCTGAAACTGCATTTTCTGGGGAAATGTAATCTGATCAGCAAAGAAAGTTTTAGAGTTTGCAGTAGCAAATGTTAAGGGAAAACCAGAGCAGAAAGTATCCTGACAGAAAATGAACAACCCTGTCTGCAAGATATGACCAAGCAGCACAAACCACCCTGCCAACGGAGCAGAAAGAAAACCAACGGGAAGAGTTTCACTGCTGCGTTCACAGTTGTAATTGCAAATGCTTTGGCTGGCTTAGTGCTTTGACTCACAAGCTTAATATTATCAACTGTTCTTCAGTCATGTCCAGGGTTTGCTCTAATGCTGCCCTTGAATATCAGTATGAAAATGCTACACTTTAAGTAAAACATTGGTCCTGACAGAATAAAAGCTGGAACAACTCAGTGCAGTTGTTTTGGTTGTGAAAAACTGGCTAACTGGAAAACCACATAACAGCATTTTTTTAAGATAAATTCAAAGTCTGTATCAGAAGAAAATCAGAGTTTCTAGTTCACCATTTTAGAGCCCTCAAAATCCTCTAGTCCTAGTCCAGGTACAAAACATGAGCTCTTTCCTGCTGTGTTACAGAAGATTAATGAATGCAGTTTTGACCATTCACTACGTACTGTAAGAATCTAAGTAGAAAGTAAGTGGTAAGACACTGGAACGGGTTGCCCAGGGAGGTTGTGGATGCTTCCTCCCTGGAGGTGTTTAAGGCCAGGCTGGATGAGGCCTTGAGCAACCTGCTCTAGTGGGAGGTGTCCCTGCCTATGGCAGGGAGTTGGAGCTGGACAATCCTTGAGGTTCCTTCCAACCTCAACTATTCTATGATTCTATGATATCTGAAAAAAATAAAGAAACCCACCAATGTTAGCTCAGAGCTAATCAAAGACCATCCTCCTGCAATTAAAATTGAACATTCTCTCTTCTTTATTGCTGATCCTTACACTAAAAAAAGAATTGTTTCAGTTTCTCATCATGTAAAGGATGCTGGGGAGGTTTTTACCTAAACTTTGTAATTCTCAGCTCCTCAATTCTACTGAATCCTAACATTAGCTGAGGGGGATACAATTAATATAAGAGTCAAATTTATTTCTTTACCATTATACAGGCCATAAAACCCATTGCTTTCAGGCATAGTTTTACACATACATGAGTGAAGTGTCACCACTTCAATCTTCCATATAATTCTTTCCTTCGTCAAAGTTGAGGTATTGATGGGCAAACTACAAAAGCTGGATTTTCACTCAATTCTAAGGCAATTCTCATTTCTTCCAGAAAAGAACTCTGTACCTCTATAGTTTTACTGCAGATATAATAATTACTATGCAAATCTCTTAACTCCACACAGTTACCCAGCCATAGAACCCATTACAGATTCATCAGAAATACAGTTGCTCAATCTTCTCTTTCAGATACATTGACATTTAATATTACCATGAGCCACAGGACGATGCCACAATATAAACATTCCGCTCACCACAAAGCTTTTGCCTACAGGACTCTTTCATGATTACTTTGTTATTAATAAAACTTTAAATTATAGTCATTGTTGTAGATTTTTTTTTTTTAAGACAACATCAACAAAGGAAAAAAAAAAGACCAAACACTGGAAAAATTCCCTATTTGAAAGAACAGTCTGCATCATCTCCCAAGGAAGTCCCACTCTACTCATGCATTTTACCAAAAATACTAGGAGAGAGAATCATAGAACCACAGAATTTCTTAGATTGGAAAAGACCTTCCAAGTCAGAGGCTGAGGGAGCTGGAGTTGTTTAGCCTGGAGAAGAGGAGGCTCAGGGCAGACCTCATTGCTGTCTACAACTACCTGAAGGGAGGCTGTAGCCAGATGGAGGTTGGTCTCTCCTCCCAGGCAACCAGCAACAGGACAAGGGGACACAGCCTCAAGTTGTGCTGGGGGAAGAATAGGCTGGATGTTAGGAGGAAGTTCTTCACAGAGAGAGTTATTTGCCACTGGAATGGGCTGCCCAAGGAGGTGGTGGAGTCACCATCCCTGGAGGTGTTCAGGAAAAGCCTGGATGAGGCACTCAGTGCCATGGTCTAGTTGACTGGATAGGGCTGGGTGATAGGTTGGACAGGATGATCTTGGAGGTCTTTTCCAACCTGGTTGATTCTACTGTATTCTATTCTATTAGTTTCACACTGACAAGTCCTTGACTAAAGCAAATCCCTCAGCACAACATCTAATCACCATGAATTGCTATGGTTGGAAAGAACCACCAGGGTCATCCAGTCCAACCTTCATCCCAGCATCCTTAATCACTAAGAAAATTTTTATTACTTTTCACAGATAGTGGAGTGTCAGAATATTTTTTTATTATTATTTAAACAGGACAGGTTGAAATTTAGAAGAGAGTAAAGCATTTGAGCCTTAGGGCAAGAGCAGTAGCTGTGGTAGTTACTTCTCTCAGGGGCACAGATACTGAGATGAGGGAAGCAATCAGGATGCACTACGTAAGCATTTAATTAAGTAGTAACCTAAACAAGCAGGAAGTACCTCCAAAATGTATAAGCAGAAAAACAAACAGCAAAGACATCTCAGAAGTATAAAAGGTTATAACTCAGATGCTTTGTTGCTGTTTAAACCTGGGAAAGCTCCAAAGTCTCATTATATTTTAGGTTATTACTGACTTAATATTACTGCATGCAGCAGCAGTTGAATCTCCAAAGTAAATAAGGAGTGGGTGCTTCAATTCAACATTCACAGTAAAATTGGTGACTTGATACAGTCTTTAAAAGTGGAAGGGACTTTAATTAGGTAAAATTGACAATGATGAACAGCAAAGATGAGAAACAGATTCCTGCTGTGGACATGAATTCTGCTTAATAAATCAGTGTAATCAAATGCTTAAAAAGTCTTCACTCAAGAGCTGCACACAGCAATTTCCCAGGAAAGGAGCAGAGCAATTTCATCTGTCGCTGGGGCAGACAAACACAACACTGGGCTTCACCTACCACGTAGGCTGCAAGTCCACTGCAGCTTCATCTGTTACGATCCCTTTTGTTGTTCCAGACACATGAAGAAGGAATCACAAAAGGTACCTAAAACCATTATCACAGCAAATTGGAGAAGAATAAAAGCAACCATGGCAAGTTCACTGCAGAATGCTGACAGCAACCCAAGCTCAGAGATTATATAATGAACTTCTGCAAAACTTCACAGCAAGGCTGTTTCTCAGGCAATACAAATATGCTGAAGGCTGAGTAAAAAAAGGAAGAGGGAGGAAAGTGGAATGATTCATTCAGCACTTTTTGTGTGAGAGAAGTGTATTTGTTCACTGAAGGATAACACAAAACACATCTATGCCAAGCTGTGCCATGAGGGAGGGAAAGTGAAAAAAACTACACAACTGCTGTTTAAGAGTGACAGAACTCAGGATGAGAATAATGCGTTCAAAAAGAAACCAAAATACACACACACACACAAGAGATAATCTTCTTTTTTTTCCTTTTGTGGAAAAAAATGAGGGTAAGTCTACAAAAATAGTTTGATGCACAGAATCATAGAATCAACCAGGTTGGAAGAGACCTCCAAGATCATCCAGTCCAACCTAGCATCCAGCCCTATCAACTAGACTGTGGCACTAAGTGCCTCATCCAGGCTTTGCTTGAACACCTCCAGGTATGGCAACTCCACCACCTCCCTGGGCAGCCCATTCCAATGCCAATCACTCTCTCTGGCAACAACTTCCTCCTAACATCCAGCCTAAACCTCCCTCAGCACAACTTGAGACTGTCCCCCTTTGTCCTGTTGCTGGTTGTCTGGCAGAAGAGACCAACCCCCACCTGCCTACAGCCTCCCTTCAGATAGTTGTAGATGGCAATAAGGTCACCCCTGAGCCTCCTCTTCTCCAGGCTAAACATCCTCTGGACACGTTGCAGTATCTCAACATCTCTGTTGAATTGAGAAGCCCAGAACTGGACACACCTATGTTAGATCTTTCTAAACAAGAGGAGTCAATTAATAGCAAAATATAAACATTTCAAACATTTTCATCTCTTGGTCTTGTGGCCAAGAAGCCTAGTGGTATCCTAGGGTATATTAGAACAAGTGTGGTTAGCAGGTCAAGAAAGGTTCTCTTCCTGCTCTACTCTGCCCTAGTGAGGCTACATCTGGAATATTGTGTCCAGTTCTATGCCCCTTGTTTCAAGGACAGGGAATTGCCTGAAAGAGTCTGCCACAGAGCCACAGAAACAATTAAGGGGGTCCTCATGAGGAAAGGTTGAGGGAGCTGAGTCTCTTTAGCTCGGAGGGAGGGGTGACCTCATTCATGTTTATAAAGATGTGAAGGGCAGTGTTAGGACAGAACCAGGCTCTACTCAGTGATGTCCAATGAGAGGACAAGGGATAAGGGCCACAAGCTGACATATAGGAGGCTCCACGTGAACATAAGGAAAAACAACTTCACTGTGAGGATGACAAAGCCCTGGAACAAGCTATCCAGAGAGGCTGTAGAGTCTCCTTCACTGTAGACATTCAAAACCCACCTGGATGCATTCCTGTGTAATCTGCTCTCAATGATCCTGCTGTGGCAGGGGGGTTGGACTGCATGATCATTCCAGGTTGCTTCCAATCACTAAAATACAGCTCGAATGAAAGTGAATTCCTCTTAAAAAGCATAAAAGGAAAACTGCAAACAGGTATTCATTTACTAAATTACTTTCAATTACTTACGTTCATATGAAAGAAGCTAGGTTTATTCAAAATTATATTTGAAATTGATCAAAAGAAAACAATAACTCAGATTAGGGAATGGATGTACAACCAGCTATGGGTTCAAAATTCTTCCAAGAATACAGCCCTGAAAGACCTGCATGTCCAAACACAGCTTTTATTTGAAGATTGGAAGAAGGGAAACAATTTTTTCACTAGTTTAACTCAGTCGATTTCTCAGCATTCAATAAATCAGCCACTAAACTCAATCAGTCAAACTGAAAAAGAAAATGATCATGCAGCTCCCACAGGGAAGGCAAGAAAGAAAATGTGATGTCAAAAGGTCAGTTTCAAACAAACGGATAGCCCAGATGCTTGGAGTCCAAACTCCCCTTTCAGATCAGCAGCTGCACTTTCCTGCTAAAATTTTCAACTGGATAAAGTTCTGGTCTGTGCACTACCTGAAGGGAGGCTGTAGCCAGCTGGGGGTTGGGCTCTTCTGCCAGGCAACCAACTACAGAAGAAGGGCACAGTCTCAAGTTGTGCCAGGGGAGGTATAAGATGGATGTTAGGAGGAAGTTCTTGACAGAGAGAGTGATTGGCACTGGAATGGGCTGCCCAGGGAGGTGGTGGAGTCACCATCCATGGAGATGTTCAAGCAAAGCCTGGAAGAGGCACTTAGTGCCATGGTCTAGTTGATTGAATAGGGCTGGGTGCTAGGTTGGACTGGATGATCTTGGAGGTCTCTTCCAACCAGGCTGATTCTATGATAAGCAGCTAAATATAAAAAAATGTATTTAATGTGTCATAGCAACTTTAAGTCTCTAATGCTTCTTAAAATTATTATCATTAAACCAAATATAAGATCATGTGTTTTCACCTTCATTTCTAAACCCATCCTTATTAGTTGGGAGTCTGTAGGTGGTGGATGGGATGGGCAGCCTGTCAAAGTGCTGCACTGCACAGGGCACCAGTCTGGAGCATGCTGCCAGGACAGGCTGCACTTACCCCAGCCTCTTCTTCCCCATTGCCCTTCTATCCTCTTGTATCTTCTGTTACACAGAGGATATGAACCATGGCTGCAATTCCCTCAATGCACCTCAAAATAATGAGGGTTTACTGCAGAAGCATTCTTCCTTTGTCCTTCCCAAGGCCACATATCCTGATTGCAACACTCTCCTCATTTTCAGTGTGAGAATGTATTGATTTTAATCACAAGCAAATAGGGCACATCTACAGAGCACCAGTTCTTCTGGCTGCCACTCCCCTGGGGACATCTCCACCACCAGTATACTCAATTTGGTGTTAATAAACCATAATGAGTCAGCAGAAATCAATCCTACTCCAACCCCTCTTATCCATTAATCCCCACTGCCAAGAGCACCAGCAGATGTTCAAAGAAGAGATCAGCCACAGAACACTGCCAATCACCTCAGCATTATTCTAACCTTATTTATCCATTCAGCTTTTAACTGTCTACATTATAAAGAAGAGGTAAAAACCCCCAAACTTTTCAGTGAATGTATTTCACTTCAGTGGAGACAGATATCTAGACAATTCCACTCACAGTTTCATGGAAAAATATGAATAATATTGTTTTATCACTTGAAATAATATGAAGCTGTTGACATCTGAATCAAGCGCTCTCTTCTTTGCTGCACAACATAGTACAATAAAGCTCAATGGGTTTTGTCCACATTTGCAGGGCGCTGCAAGTCCCCCTCTGCAGAGCTCTAGCACAGGGATATATGAAATATTGCATTCAGTTCTGGACTCCTCATTACCAGAAAGATAACACATTAAAGAAAGTTATTAAAGAAGCTCCAAAAGTGGTAAGTGGAGATTGAAGAGACTGATTATATTAAGATGCCAGAAGCTAATGACATAAAGGTTGGTTGTGGAACAACTTTGCAAAGACACTGTAACAGCCTCTAGATATTTGAAGGATATATACATCAATCATAGAATCATAGAATTGTTTAGGTTGGAAGGGACCCTCAAAGCTCATCTAGTTCCAACACCCTGCCACAGGCAAGGACACTTCCCACTAGAACAGGTAGCTCAAGGCATCATCCAACCTGGCCTTGAACACCTCCAGGGAGGGAGCAGCCACAACCTCCCCGGGCAACCTGCGCCACTGTCTCACCACCCTCACTGGAATGAACCCTTTCCTAACATCTAGTTAGAAATTACCCCTTGTCCTGTCATTACAAGACATTGTCAGTAGTCCTTCCCCAGCCTTCCTGTAGACCCCTTTCAGATACTGGAAGACTACTCTAAGGTCTCCTCAAAGCCTTCTCTTCTCCAGGCTGAAAAGCCCCAATTCTTGTAGCCTGTCCTCATAGCAGAGGTGCTGCAGCCCTCTGATCATCTTCATGGCCCTCCTTTGGACTTGCTCCAACAGTTCAATGTCCTTCTTGTGTTGGGGGCTCCAGAACTGTACACAGTACTGCAGGTAGGGTCTGACAAGAGTAAAGGGGGAGAATCCCCTTCCTTGCCCTGCTGGCCACGCAATAAGGTAAATTAATTATTTACAATAGCAAAAACCAGGCAGAGGTAGGAATAACAAGATGAAATTAAAAAAAAAAAAACAAACAAACAAAAAAAAAAAACCAAAAAAAAACCCAAAACCCAATCTGTCTCAAGAGAAAAAGGAAGGGTTATAGAAGGAAGGCTTTGAGAAGTCTATTGCCTGGATGACTTAATAGGTCTTTTGTATCTCTACCTCCTGTAACTCAATGATAATAATGATGGAGCAAAAGAAAAGACTCGAAGTATGAAATCCAATTAATTCTTTGCCAGTAGGCAAACCATCTTTATCAGATAGTTTGGCTTAGCAATAAGCTTAAGCTTGGCATGATAGATCCCACCTGTCAGTTATTCAGATGTAGCTTTTTGTAAAGTCTTCAGGGAAGCCAAGTGTATTTTTATACTTTCATTATAACTACATCCATCAAAGGAGAAAGTTATATTAAAAAGATCTGCAGCATTTTAAGACTAATCTGTGCATCTGACCAGTGCCATATTTAGTGTTATCTAATCTGTTTTGTGCATCTAACAGACTGCAAACCCTTTGGGGCAGAAACCCCATCCTCCTCTTTCTTTATATTACACAGCACCAAGTGTGTTGACAGTGCTCAACAATAACAGGCAGTTTCGAGGGAGGGAAGTCTGTGACAGTACACAGTGTGCAGTATTACTTTCAAGAGATGAATCTTTACATTAGTAATGGAGTTGGGAGTCTTCACGTACATTCCAGTTGGGTAACTGCTCTTACTTCTCTCAGCAAGAAAAGGCACTTTCTAAAAACACTCTGAAACAAAAATCTGCCATTTGGATAGATACAGAAACTGGCAGGAAGCAATGACAAAGAGGATACAAAGTATTTAGAAAAGGAAGAAAACAAATTAAATATTGAGACTAACATTTGGCACTCCTAGTGAAGGACCCTGTTTAAAGATACATACAGGCGTATTGTATGCATCATGATGTGTTTGAATGCATCTTTCAATGTACAGGCAGGCATCACTTCTCAAATTAACAATTCATCACAGTGTACTTCTGTATTTCCCAAGCCATATTTCATCCAGAGCTCGCACTATTTATTAACACTACTTTGGCTTGTGCACAACCCTTGTAGAAGCAAGTCCCATCTCTGGAGCCAGCTAGTCTGCTCTCCATTTTAGTAACTGCCAAAGGTCATTTTTGAAGGAGCACACGTAGTTAGATATTGACATGTTCTGAATTAAAATATAACAAGCCACAGACTATTTATAAGATCAGTGGGAGCAATGTGTCTTTTATGACAATCTTCATACTCCTATGATAAACCCCTCCCTTTAATATTGCATATTAATATATTTACCAACTCCTCAAGTTTACAAATATATTTAATATATTTACAAGCATATTAATATATTTACTGACTCCTCAAGTTTACAAACTCCACCTTGGGATCATATACCACTAACAAGTCTGCCCTCCACCATATCAAACTTTTGGGTTTAGGCAGAGATGCTGCCTATGCAGCTCTTAGATGAACTTTCTTCTGAGAAGTCATTCCAGTGCCAAGTGAAATACCAATGGCTAAGGAAAGGACAGGTTTTATGGAGATGCTTTGTTTTTAAACCAATGCCAGTTAATGTATAGAATGTATAAATCAATCAGGTTGGAAGAGACCTCCAAGATCATCCAGTCCAACCTAGCACCCAGCCCTAGCCAGTCAACTAGACCATGGCACTAAGTGCCTCAGCCAGGCTTTTCCTGAACACCTCCAGGGACGGTGACTCCACCACCTCCCTGGGCAGCCCATTCCAATGCCAATCACTCTCTCTGGCAACAACTTCCTCCTAACATCCAGCCTATACTTCCCCCGGCACAACTTGAGGCTGTGTCCCCTTGTCCTGTTGCTGGTTGCCTGGGAGAAGAGACCAACCCCACCTGGCTACAACCACCCTTAAAATAGTTGTAGACAGCAATGAGGTCAGCCCTGAGCCTCCTCTTCTCCAGGCCAAACACCCCCAGCTCCCTCAGCCTCTCCTCATAGGATTTGTGTTTCAGGCCCCTCACCAGCTTTGTTGCCCTTAAGCATCTGTTGTGTACTGCTCCCTGCACACAGAAAGGATATTCAGGAAATAATTTACATTAAAGTAGTACATTGAATGAGATGAACACTCCTACCTAATTTGCCACAGCCTCCAAATGCTGTGTGCATTTACAGAGTTGCTAACTTCAGAAAAAATTTGCACTGTAGCTTCTCTTTCCAAGGATAACATTAGCTGGAAGAATTTTAAATGCATTATCAGAAAATTGCATTTCTCTGGCTGAGTTTTGTAATCCTTAACACCTGACCCAACGAATATCAGGCTGCAATGAAAAACTTGCAGCTTTTTCCATTCATAGAAATCTGGTTTCTCTGTCAAATTATTGTTTAGCATGAAAGCTACATTATATATATATATTGCAAGTCTTTACTAAGATGGAAAAATAGATTTGTGGTTGTTTTTTTTTTAAACTCACACTTTATTAAACAATTAATGAAACAAAACTAATTTAAAAAAAATGTCTAAAAATATATTGGAAACAATATGTAGAAAATAAGACTTAAATCTTATTTTTATAATCACTTATGTCAACAAAAAGTCTAAATCTCATCCAAGTCAGTGGGATTTCAGCATTTGGGATCATTTACATCACTGAACAAGTCAAGCAAAGGAAGACTCTCAAGACATACAGTAGCATCCCAAACTAGCTTGCTGCTAGCTTCACTACCTCAGCTAGCTGTCAAGTAATACTTGAAGGCAAGTAAGTCTTTGGAACTCCTGAAACTCAGAGGCAACAGCAACCACAATGACAGATAGATTTTGCGATACCAGCAAAAGACAAGCTCTAAACAAAGAGGCATGGGAGACCTTCTGTAATCTCAAGTGATTTTACATATTTTTACCTGTGTTTGTGCAATATTAGTTAGAAATTCTATCTAGAGTGGTTATGTGGTTGCTAGAAAAATGAAAATCATAGAATCAGTCAGGGTTGGAAGGAACCACAAGGATCATCTAGTTCCAACTCCCCTGCCATGCTCAGGGACACCCTACCCTAGAGCAGGCTGCCCACAGCCTCATCCAGCCTGGCCTTAAACACCTCCAGGGACCGGGCCTCAACCACCTCCTTGGGCAACCCAGTCCAGGCTCTCACCACTCTCATGCTCAACAACTTCCTCCTCACCTCCAGTCTGAACCTACTCATCTCCAGCTTCGCTCCATTCCCCCTAGTCCTGTCACTCCCTGAGAGCCTAAAAAGTCCCTCCCCAGCTTTTTTGTAGGCCCCCTTCAGATACTGGAAGGCCACAAGAAGGTCACCTGGGAGCCTCCTCTTCTCCAGACTGAAAAGCCCCAACTCTTGCAGTCTGTCCTCATAGCAGAGCTGCTCCAGCCCTCTGAGCATCCTTGTGACCCTTCTCTGGACACATTCCAGCATGTCCACATCCTTCTTGCAATGGTGGCTCCAGAACTGGATGCAGTACTCCAGGTGGGGTCTCACCAGAATGGAGTAGAGCGGGGGGGAGAATCACCTCCCTCCACCTGCTGGCCACACTTCTCCTGATGCAGCCCAGGATCTGGTTGGCTTTCTGGGCTGCAAGTGCACACTGCTGGCTCAGAAACCCAACTCAGCCAACTTGTGATAAAAATTATGCAGAAAGTTATAGACTAAGTGACCTTCTAAATAATTTAAAATAAAAAGGAAATTCAAAGCCACCCTTCCATTGTTTTAAATGTTGTGCTGAGGGATTTGGTTTAGTCAAGGACTTGTCAGTGTGAAACGAATGACTGGACTTGATGATCTTAAAGGTCTTCTCCAATCTAAGAAATTCTGTGATTCTGTGATTTGCCTACACCATTAGTACCTTTTGAGAGGTTTTGGAGGTAATTCTTTTCCTAGTTTCTTAAAATACTTTTTTTAGAGTGCCTTAAATATATGTTAACTGCTCTGAAACCAAAACTATTTAATATACTGCTATAATAGCAAACAGTAATGATATAACTGCAAAAAATTAAAGAACTCAAACAAGCAGTGTTCCCCAGAGCTCAGTTTTGGGGCTGTCTTCTTTAATGTATTTCTCAGTTATCTGGCTGGAGTAATGCAGTGCATCCCCAGTAAGTCTGCAGGTAACACCAAACTGAATGGGCATGCTGACTTGCTAACGGGTAGGAAACATCTACAGAGGCATGTCAGCAGGCTGGATCAATGGGGCCGATATCAATTGTATGAGGTTTAACAAGGCCAAGTGTTAGGTCCTGCCTCTGGGTCACAGCAACTCCATGCAATGTTGCAAGCTTGGGACAGAGTGGCTGGAAAGCTGTCCTCTAGCAAATGACCTAAGGCTGCTGGCTGACAGCTGGCTGAACATGAGCCAGCGGTGTGCTTAGCTGTCTAAGGCCAGCAGCACCCTGCCTTTTATCAGAAACAGTGTGGACAGCAGGAGAAGCGAAGTCAAGTCTATTGAATCAGGTTCTGGGGAAAAACAAACAAACAAAGCAAACAAATAAAAAAATAAAAAAATAAAAAAAAATTAAAAAAAAAAAAAAAACCAAAAAAAAAACCAAAAACCAAACACAAAACTCCACCAACAGTTCTGCATGGTATTGATGCATCAATAATTGCATTTTGAACAAACAAATTTATTTGCATGTATTCAAAGAGGAATGTAGATGCTTGCTTTCTAGTAGCCACAAAGAACACAAATTCAGCTTCACGTTCCTAGTCTAGTCTCAGAGTGAACTGGAAACACCAGAGGACAGCAAGGCAGGCATTATGGACATGCTAGATTAACTGTATGCATGCACGCACATCAAATGACTACACTTACAGGGGCCTTTTAAGGACAATCACCTAAATTTCTTTCCACCTATATAACCTTTCTGGATGGAAGACAAAGATGTCTTTACACCAATCGCATCCTGAGCTGCATCAAAAGAAGTGTAGCCAGCAGATCAAGAGACGTGACTCTGCCACACTATTTCGCACTGGTGAGACCTCACCTGGAGTACTGTGTCCAGTTCTGGGGCTCTCAACACAAGATGGACATGTACCTGATGGAGAGAGTGCAGAGCAAGGCCACAAAAATTACCAGAGGGCTGGAGCAGCTCTCCTAAAGAGACAGGCTGAGAGAGTTGGTGTTGATCAGCCTGGAGAAAAGAAGGCTCTGGGGAGACCTTATAGCAGCCCAGTTCATTCTATAATTCTATGTGTCCCAGCATATGCAGACCAAACAAATTATACTGAGTCAAACAGAGCTTACTCAAACCTCAACAGAAAAAAACAGTTCAATGAGAAGCCTGTTAGAAAGGGACTTTTTAAAAAGACTAAATAATTAAAGTGTTTAATAATTAAAGCTTTAAATAACTGATGGCACATCACACAAACCCACAGGAAGGCACACTACTGACTGCAAGACTTGGGACTTGAAAACCACAGAGGTTCTCTAGGTCCTGCCCACCACTTTGAATTTTCTTAAGTAGTATTTCCAGGGTAGTTAGGTGAGGATGACTCGGCTTTCAAAAGCCATCCTCACTCTTTCCTTAGCAGGAAATGGGAACTACATGTATTGCACAGATCCTAAAATCAAAAGCTTGCATTAAGGTAAGTATTCAAAAGACAGACACTTGAGAGCCATTAAAATCATTAATAATGTCTATAATCTTACTGGACTACAACGATGTTAAGGATGTTAAGTCTGGCACCCTGAAGTGGTGGTGAATGGTGCCACATCCAGCTGGTGGCCGGCCACTAGCANGCCAATGGCATCCTGGCCTGCATCAGGAATGGTGTGGCCAGCAGGAGCAGGGAGGTCATTCTGCCCCTGTACTCTGCACTGGTTAGACCACACCTTGAGTACTGTGTCCAGTTCTGGGCCCCCCAGTTTAAGAGGGACATTGAGATGCTTGAACGTGTCCAGAGAAGGGCAACGAGGCTGGTGAGAGGCCTCGAGCACAGCCATACGAGAACAGGCTGAGGGAGCTGGGATTGTTTAGCCTGCAGAAGAGGAGGCTCAGGGGTGACCTTATTGCTGTCTACAACTACCTGAGGGGTGGTTGTAGCCAGGAGGAGGTTGCTCTCTTCTCTCAGGCGGCCAGCACCAGAACAAGAGGACACAGCCTCAAGCTACGCCAGGGGAAATTTAGGCCTGAGGTGAGGAGAAAGCTCTTCACTGAGAGAGTCATTGGCTACTGGAATGGGTGGAGTCGCCGTCCCTGGAGCTTTCAAGGCAGGATTGGACGTGGCACTTGGTGCCATGGTCTAGCCTTGAGCTCTCTGGTAACGGGTTGGACTTGGATCTATGAGGTCTCTTCCAACCTTGGTGATACTGTGAGACTGTGAAGTCAGTATACATATACACCACAACACGCATTGGCACCCATTTACAGCAGCTGCCTGATTCCATTTCACTATTCCAATGAACTAAAATCCTAACTTTCAGGGAACAAATACTAGCAACAAAAAAAATGGTGCTTCCACCTCTGACAGTAAAAATCATCATGGACGGAAGCCTACTTTTACACGCACAGTCGTTACACAGACACGAATCTAGAGCAGTGTCAATGCACTCATTTGTTTCCTCTTCATACTGATATTTGAGGAAAATTGTCCTCTAGGAAGCACCACTGCATAGATCACTCAGTACTATACAGACATTTGTAAATTCGGCTTCATTACATGTTGCAGCATCACCATCACCAAGCAGGAATAACTACTCCACTCCAAATCAGCGTTCAAGCATGTTGGAATAGGGGCAGACAACACCAAGACTCACCTGATCACCGTCCCAAGAAACATTAAGTATCTATTTACAAGTGAGAAAATGGATCCAACCACTCTAGGAAATCTGGTGCAGAGATAAAGGAGGGCTAGAGGCTCAGCATGATCTCTTTACTTCACCACCACCTCATTCTGTAAAGAAATCACTATCTAAGATGCATAGATCTGTACAGAGATAGCACGTTTCCCAGACCACTTTACTGTTTCGTGGCCTTTGCTTGAGGAATTTGTAGTCATGAGCAAAACATTCTCTGATGCTCCAAGACATAAAAAAAACTAGCCAAAGTCTTACAGAAAATCTTTTCAACAGAGAGAGTGATTTGCCATTGGAATGGGCTGCCCAGGGAGGTGGTGGAGTCACCATCCCTGAAGGTGTTCAGGAAAATATTGGATGAGGCACTTAGTGCCATGGTCTAGTTGATTGGACAGGACTGGGTGATAGGTTGGACTGGATGATCTTGGAGGTCTCTTCCAGTCTGGTTGATTCTATGAACAGTCCTACTTACTCCACAGCCTGTACTACACACTTTACCATTCAGCATCTCAATTAAAAAAATGCCTCACACATCTTGATGTTCTGTTTTCAAACAGGTATATATAGGAACACAGCATATAATTATTCCATCATGCAACACCTGAAACAGCACAAAACATGTGTGGTATGCCCTCTATCTCTCTGTCTATGATAAATTTATGAGTCTATTATTAGTGTAATGAACTAATTTCAGCTCAGGCATGAGTGTACCTGTGTGTGACACTTTCCAACCTAATTATGGAAGTTGGTGTGCTAGTTTGAGCCTAGTTAGAATGT
>WAAF01009978.1:95009-165981 GCA_013400475.1 Tricholaema leucomelas | reverse complement strand
TTAATTATAAAGCAGTGCCACAAAGCCATCAGGAAAACTACTAACAAATAGATGTAGTAGATGTAGAGAGAAAAACTTCTTCTGAAAACTATTAACAAATAGATGTAGAGAGAAAAACTTCTTCTGAATGGATCTCTCCATAATTAATTATAAAGCAGTGCCACAAAGCCATCATGAAAACTATTGACAAATAGATGTAGAGGGAAAAACTTCTTCTGAATGGATCCCTCCATAATTAATTATAAAGCAGTGCCACAAAGCCATCATGAAAACTATTAACAAATAGATGTAAAGCAAAAAAAACTTTTCTTCTGAATGGATCCCTCCATAATTAATTAGCAGTGCAACAAATAATAAGATTTATCTAAGTTATGAGGAGAAATTAATCACACCCTGAAAGAGATATGCATGCTTTAAGTAGGTTTTTGTTGTGGGGAAGGAAATGTGCCTAAAGACAGTCTGATCCTAGAAGAGGAAATCCAGTGCCTGTTGTATGTTGTTTTGCTTATTCACTCAAGATTGCATTATACTCTCTCCACCAGCTAAATGAAAAGGCTTTGCTTAATAAAAAAGGGTAAAAACCTGAAATAGGAAGTCACAGTTGCTGAGCCAGAACTGCATTTTCACTTTCAATTAAAAAGGAAAATACACTGTTAATTACTTTGCAACTTTGGTTTCAGTGTTCTTACTTCACTTTTTAGTCACTAGCTTCAAGAAGTGCCAGGTGTAAAATCCCTTGGAATCAGCAGTCTGCATTTTCATGTCATTTATCTGCCAAGAATTGGTCAAAGATTGTTTGAAGAAAGAATATTCAAGCAAATAAATACTACCTCTAGTATTTCCATATGGTTCTAAATGGTTATAATCATAGAATGATTTAGGTTGGAAGGGACCCCAAAGATTATCCAGTTTCAATCCCCTGCCGTAGGTAGGGACACCTCCCACGAGAACAGGTTGTTTAAGGCTTCATCCAACCTGGTCTTGAATAACTCCAGGGAGGTTGAGGAGCACAAAATCACAGAATGTAATCACCAAGATCATGTTCTGTGCTCCACAAGTTTCCTGGGCAACCTGTGCCAGTGTCTCACCACCCTCACTGCAAAGAACTTCTTCCTAACATCCAGTTTAAATCTCCACTCTGCCAGTTTAAACTCATTACTCCTCATCCTGTCATTACAAGTCCTTCCCCATGCTTCCTGTAGCCCACTTCAGATGCTGAAAGGCCACTACAAGGTCTCCTCAAAGCCTTCCAGGCTGTGCAAGCATTGGTGTGTTAAAGACATTAGTAAATATATATATACATCATGTTGCATGCACATACGTAGTTGCATACACTTGTATGTATTGTATGAGTTTGGAGACCTGATGCTACAATAAAAAATTAGCAGCTTTAAGTAAGTAGCCTTATTATTTTCAGGAAACATTGTTCCCCAGGGCAAAAATCCTATCTGTACACATCCCTAGAGAATGTTTTGTTAATCTGAGGACATTTTTGCACCCATTAAACTTTTGCAACGAGTTAGATATCTAATTTTCTCATTGGTTTATTTAATATCAGTAGGTTTAAACATTAACCATGAAGGCATTGTGTTTGTGTGTCTTTGTAGCCTCTTTTTTTTTCTCATTTATTTTCTTTCCTTGCAGCTTGAAGGCAGAACAAATATCAGAAATGGAGCTCACAACCCTCCTAAAAAGGCCCACCAAAAGTGAAAAACAAGCAAAAACACCCAACCAAAGCATTAAAGAAGACTAAAATGTCTGATAGAACAACCTCCCTCTCAAACCCTTTGACAACCTGTTGATGTCTAGAGTTGATGGTCTTAGAGGTCTTTTCCAACCTGAACGATTCAATGGTTTCATCACTCAATGGTTCTGTGGAATGGTTGAAGATTAATACAATCCTGAAAACATTTCGGGATTGTATTAGTCTTCATTGTAACTTATTTAAGCTCTAAAACATTGAAAACTAACTCTCAGTCGGGAAAAATATTCAGACAAGATGGTTGTGAATTCTGCTGATTGACTTCCACCTGTGGCCTAACTTCACTTTTGGAAAGCACACCTGGACAGCAAGCCTGAAGAAGAGAAGGCTCCGGAGAGACATGGGAGCAGCCTTCCAGTGCCTGAAGAGGATCTACAAGAAGAATGGACAGAGCCTGTTTACGAAAGCCTGAAGGGATAGAAAGAAGGGTAAGGGTTTGAAATTAGAGAAGAGCAGGTTTAGACTGGATACTAGAAGCACATTCTTCACAGTGAGGCTGGTGAAACACTGGATCAGGTTGTCCAGAGAGGTACTTGAGTTCCTATCTCTGAACATATTCAAACCAAGGTTCAACAAGGTTCTGAGCAACCTGATCTAGTAGAGGATGTCCCTGCCCACTGCAGGGAGGTTGGATTAGGTGACTTTTAGAGGTCCTTTGCTACTCAAACCATTCTATGATTCTGCATATGAACCTGCCTTGTTGGTTGTCTGCCTAAACCTCCAGTAATCATAGAATGGTTTAGGTTGGAAGTGACCTCAAAGATCATCCAGTTCCAACTTCCTGCCATAGGCAGGGACACCTCCCACTAGAACAGGTTACTCAAGGTCTCATTCAACCTGGCTTTAAACACTTTCAGGGAGGGAGCAGCCACAACCTCCTGGGGCAACCTGTGCCAGTGTCTCACCACCCTCACTTTAAAGAACATCTTCCTAACATCTAGTTTCAATCTCCTCTCTGCCAGTTTAAACCCATTCCTCCTTAACCTGTCATTACAAGACCTTGTCAATAGTCCCTCCCCAGCCCTCCTGTGGGCTCTTTTCAGATATGGGAAGGCCACTCCAAGGTCTCCTTGAAGCCTTCTCCAGGCTGAATGCAATAGAACATTTTTAATTTTGATGATTTCTGATGTGTGTCCTGACCAGAACATGCAAAAGAAAGCGAGTGAAAGAGCTGATAGTCAATTCCATATAGAGTGTGTAACAACAGGAGAGATCATTAAAAAAAACCCCAGAGATATAAAACTCAGAAATCCTAAGCAAATGCCTACAAAAAATACAGTTGTTGTTGGATTTTTTTAGTGGAATTCAATAGTGTTTGGCATGAAATGTAGCTAATGTAAAAAAAATAGTATAAGCTGAGTGAATTTTAAAACACTATGTCCAAACAGCAAAGATTAAAATGCTGGAGCAAAGCGAAATGTTATTGTTCTGAAAAGACTGCTCTCCTCTGAGCTTTCAGGAGCCTCCTGCTGTGAAAGTCATTTGGACTTAATGGGAAACTCCTTGATTCAATTATACTCAATGGACCTTTTTCTTCTCTCCGTTAAACCAGTATAAAAGTGGAGTAACTCCACTGTCTTCAGTAGTTACTCTGGATTTATACTGCTGCTCTAGTCTGCCTAATATTCTGCTTCTGTTCAGTAATGGTTATTTGCAGGGGTATGTAGTTTTGTTGGGTAGCCTCCTCTGCATTCATTTTCAAGCCACCAACATGAGCAAGCCCATTAATTGCTGCTCATGAGATCTGTGTTATACTTGCTACATTATGTTCTGGAATGCCCTTAAATTCATCATCATTTCTGTTCAGATTCTCTTTTAGTACCTAATTCCTGCAAAGCAAAAAAAAAAAAAAAATGCTTTCCCCTTCTGAGGCATTTTATATCTGAAAGTCTCAGCCTATTTTAGAGATACTAAGCAGATGCAAATCCTATGCTGTGAGCTATTTGTTTAAATTTCATTTACACTTTCACAACTGTATATCAATCAACTTCTTCAGGAGAAATCAGCCAAGTTACACCTCAGAATACAGAGACTTACTATGTCCATGAAGCAACACAAGCAAACGTGCAGATTTTCCCTAATCAGAGCAGATTCCAGCCTAGCACTGAGGGACCCACCTTGGTTTCAACGATTTTAAGCTGGAATAGATGTTCCTCTATATTTTGCAGCCTGTGTCAGAGTCCTAAGCAAACTGTCCATTTCTGAGTGTTGATGTGGTTGGGTTCAAGGGTTTAGCCACCTGTGGCCAATATCAACTACCTTGCTGTTAAAAACTGTTGTGAATAAAGCTGGAAGTGAGAACTTGAACCTTTGTCGTCAGAATAGTCTTTACTGCTCTGACTTGTTTGACTTTGCACATAGGCAGCAATGCTGTTTCTGCTCAACCTCATATCTTCCTCCATTCATCCTGCCCTTGACTCAACTTCTGTCTGAGTGTTCTGGCTGCCTCTGGGACCTTCCTAGTCACTGTGAACTTGTCAGGAAATCACTGCACTCTCTCTGACATTGATCACAGCCCGTGGACCTAATCCTGATATGAATTTGTCACTCAGCATCCTTGGTGATCATCAGATATCCCCTTCTCTACCACTTCTGAAGAAAATAGGGAGGAGAAGGAGAATGATAACCTTAAGTGACCAACAGTATATGCCTCTTACAGTGACTGTGGGGTTATTGACATTGGAGGATGGAGGCTCAGAAAGCTAGAAAAGGAGTATGGTATCAATATAGGAACCTGGAAAAAGGAGAGGGTTCAGCTGACTAAGCTCTTTAACTTAACCATCTTCTCAGTCAGCTAAAGGGGTGAATGTTCTCTGACACCCTAGTTCATAGGAAAGTGCCATCTCAGGTCTTTGAATGAAATAGTAGTGGTAACTTCTGTGTCATGGAAAAGCAACACATTTCTGTGTGCTGATAGCTCAAAAGTGACTTAGTCCCTGAATATCCTTCTCATAGGCAAGGCAGGAGTAGTTTCAGGGAAAAGAGTAACACCAAGACCCTGCCAATTGCAGAAGAGGCTTAGAACAATCACACCATGTGAGAGGCTTTATACATACATATTGCACACATATGTTGGTTTATCACTTTGATATGCCCCTCTCTGCAAGGCTTTTGCTTTTTGCCAGTGTTAATTTTTTATCACTATGACTGTTTGGATGTGATAGGTATCATGATCATTCTTCACAGGGAAATTGATACCAGAAAAACATCAGAGTGATGCAACTATCCCAAGCTTGCATCCAGTAAAACAAAACTAGGACATGAGCAGAGAAAGGGAAAAGTAGGTGATTCCACACTTGGCTTAAGAGATAGATTTGGGTTTCCATAATGGTGCTCTTGAAAGCTGTCCACAGTATCTGTTGTTGTAAGAGAAGAATTTGTGAGTGAGCTCAAAATATCTTGCTACTTCTAGGTGCAAATCTCCACTACAGCTGTTCTTATAAGAGAAGCATTTCTGTTTTCTCAACATTAAATAATTTCTAATGCCTAGATCAGGACACTTGGTAAATGATGTGCACAGTTTGTCAGGAACGCCTTCAGTCACAAGCACTGTTGAATATGCAAAATAATGACTCAAAATTAAGGAAGATGCATTTTTAATCTTTGCTCTTATATTCTTTGCACTTCTTAATTAATTTTTTCTAGTCTTGACTGATAATATTTTCAATTTGTTCAGCAAGAGAGATTCATTTGATCAGTTTCTTCGAAAATTAGAAACAATCCAGGAGTGAAGTGCTACTGCAAGTTACAACGAGCATTGGGAATTTATTACTCTCCAAAAGGATAGTGGACTTCAAAGGGTTTAAACAATTGACCTAACAAAGTATGTTTCAAGAACAAAAAGTTGTTCTTAAGTTTAGAAATTGTATGTTAAAATGGTGGGATTCTGAATGACATATATCTGTGCTGATGGCTCTTTGGGGACTTCTATAGCACAGAGTAGTGAAGGAGTGGATGGAATATGAGTGGAATCCAAGAAGTGACTGATCATGCACTACTTCAACTGGTTTATTCAATGCTTTTGGCTCCATGCAAAAAAAGAATCATAGAATGGTTTAATTTCGAAGGGACCTCAAGGGTCATCCAGCTCCAACCCTCTGCCAGGGACACTTCCCACTAGAGCAGGTTGCTCAAGGCCTCATCTAGCCTGGCCTTAAACACTTCCAGGGAGGAACAAATATCAGAAATGGAGCTCACAACCCTCCTAAAAAGGCCCACCAAAAGTGAAAAACAAGCAAAAACACCCAACCAAAGCATTAAAGAAGACTAAAATGTCTCATAGAACAACCTCCCTCTCAAACCCTTTGACAACCTGTTGATGTCTAGAGTTGATGATCTTAGAGGTCTTTTCCAACCTAAATGATTCAATGGTTTCATCACTCAATGGTTCTGTGGAATGGTTGAAGATTAATACAATCCTGAAAACATTTCAGTAACTTATTTCAGCTCTACACCATTGGAAACTAACTCTCAGTTTGGAAAAATATTCAGACAGGGAAGTTGTGGATGCTTCCTACCTGGAGGAATTATTGTTTTTATTGCCAGGACCTCTAGGTCAGGCTGTCCTTAAAATTCATGTAAAACAATGGAGTGAATGCTGTCTAATATTGGTAACGCAAAGGCTTGATGATCCTATGACTTTGGTCAACAACACATATTAGGCTGCATCAAAAGAAGCGTGGTCAGCAGGTCAAGAAAGGTGATGTTGCCACTTTGCTTTGGTAAGACCTTAGCTGGAGTGCTGTATCTTGCTCTGGTGCCCTCAACACAAGAAGGACATGGACCTGATGGAGGGGGTCCAGACAAGGGCCACAGGGGTCAGGCGGCTGCTATGAGGACAAGCTGAGGGAGCTGGGGCTGTTCAGCCTGGAGAAGAGAAGGCTTCCAGGACACCTTCCAGTACCTGAAGTGGGCTACAAGAAGGCCAGAAAGGGACTGTTTCTGAAGGCCTGGAGTGACAGGATGAGAGATAATGCTTTGAAATGGAGCAGAGTAGACTTAGACAATTTTTACCATGAGCGTAGTGGAACACTGGAGTGGGCTGCCCAGTAAGGTAATTGGAGATATATAAGATCAGGCTGATGAAAATCTTTTTACTTGTGCTATTTTGAAGCTATCTAGAATATTTTGGTGAGAGCAATTAGGTGATAAGCTGTGAAAAGGAAAGAGTGGTGATGTCTGCTTCACTCATAGGCTTGCTGAGATGTATAAGAACATCTTAGGCTAGGGATGGGTGTTAGGTTGGACTGGATGAGCTTGGAGGTCTCTTCCAACCTGATTGATTCTGTGATTCTAAGGACACAAAGAATAGGGATGGTAATATCAGGCTATAGATATGAGGATACTGAGTTCCCACTCAGAGTTCTAGCCTCACATCAATGCTCAATCTTTTCCTTCCCCCAAGTTAGATTTTTATGCAGCCCATAACATTTTAATGTACCAACCTCCTTATTGTATTCCATGGCTTCTAATTGCTTTTGTAGTAAGATCTTGAGACAAAAACTCCTCCTCTGAAGCTTGAATTTATCATGTTCATTACAGGAGATCATTATTAAAGATTTTTTTTAGGGAAGAGTATGTGTTGTAAATTGCAGTTTCATAATAATATATGAATCTGTTTCCAGGGATAACCCTCGGCATATACTTATAGATTCAGGTTGTCTGGGGTATAATGAATTATTGTCATTGCAACAACTGAAAAAAATAACCCCCACAAAATTCTTGGAATTTGTTACCTTCCCCCCCACCAATATCTGAGTAAATTTACAATGTTTGTGATTTTCACTTACACTCTTCAAAACTTACTAAGTTTGAATCGGTAGCAAAGGAACAAGAAGAGGAGAGGTAGATGGAAAATTAAAGTAAATGAAGCATTTTTAATGAAGACTACTACAAGGACAAATTAGGCTAAAATGTCACTGTCATTAAGCTATGTTTAGCAAATGTCAAAGAAACAGGCTAACAGAACTTCAGAGCTTTCATGGAAGTTTTGTCTCATCAGTTAAGACAGATATGGGAATGGGTCAGATATGGTCAATGGGATCCTGGGTTGCATTAAGAAGAGCGCGTCCAGTAGATTGAGGGAGGTTCTCCTCTGCCTCTACTCTGCCCTGGTGAGACCTCATCTAGAGTACTGCATTTAGTTTTGGGCTCCCCAGTTTAAAAGAGACAGGGATCTGCTGGAGAGGGTCCAGCAGAGGGCTATGAGGATGATGAGGGGACTGGAGCACTGCCTGATGAGGAGATGCTGAGCGACGTGGGACTGCTTAGTCTGGAGAAGACTGAGAAGGGATTTGATAAATGTTTATAAATATCTGAGGGCTGGGGGTCAGGAGGGGGGACAGGCTCTGCTCACTGCTCCCTGGGATAGGACAAGGAGCAATGGATAGAAGCTGCAGCACAGGAGGCTCCACCTCAACACAAAGGGGAACTTCTTTACTGTAAGGGCCAAGGGTCCCAGAGCACTGGCACAGGCTCCCTGGAGAGGTTGTGGACTCTCCTTCTCTGGAGACTTTCAAGGCCTGTCTGGATGTGTTCCTGTGTGACTTGAGCTAGATTGTATTGTCCTGCACTGGCAGTGGGGTTGGACTGGATGATCTCTTTGGGTCCCTTCCTACCCCTGACATCCTGTGAGCCTGTGGGAGAATATTCTTTTCTATCAGATCCATTGCTCCTCCTGAGTTTTGTATAATGCATTTAGGCTGTACATTTCTGTGGAGGGAACCACTGGAGATCTTTTTTTCTTTAACTTCTTTTCAGCAATAGAACTGTAATATCTCCAACTGCAATCTGATCCTTTTGTGGCAAATCTGAGTAGCACCTGCTTAGCTATCGCACATTTCGGCTATTGTTCACCAAGAAAAGACTTATCCACAAACTCTTACTCTCCTTTTACAACTAAGTTTTCATTCCCAGTACTTCAAGGTGAAGCTTTCCAGATGTCTACACACTGGAATTGTTCACAGAACATTAGATATTTAAAAAAACAACCAAACAAACAACCCTCATCTTTGTAGTGCTTGGAATTGTTCAAGATAAAGGGAGCAAAATAAGATAGACAATGCCTATCTGTCAGGATCTCGATCAAACACACTGTAATCACCAGAAATCAATGACAAGGCATCCATTTACCTTCCAGGGAATAGAATTCCCATCTGGAAAAGTCAAGAAAAATGAATTGACTTGAAGTTCTGCCATCCCTTTCAAATCAAAAGATAATTTTCTTAGCATTCTTAACCTTCTCTAAATTCGTGTGACCCTTATTCTAGTGATTCAATGATATCGAAGCAGTAAAATATTAAGACATCATTATTTTAACCTTTTTAACTCCACACTATTTCCCATTTTAAAGGAGCAGTCATCAAGCTCCAAAACAGAGGTAGAAGATACTATTTATCACAGTTTGTACTCTGTTCAACCAGTACACTCCATCTCTCAGACAAACATATTTCAGTGCTAAATCGCTAGCAGGAAGCTACCCTTTTTCATTTGTTTTTTTCTTTCTACTCCAGTAGTGGTAAAAAGGTGAGGAGTATTCCTGGGGAATGCTGATACAGGTGTGATTCTTTTTGGCCTTTTTGGGAAGTAATCACATCAGTCCCTGTTAAAGCAAGAGAGAGTTTGAGTTTACATTGCCTCCTCTTTAGCTGTGAATAGTGGTGCTGGTGGTAATGTGGCTTGGCGTTCTGTGGTGATAGACTGTAAATGACATTTGCTGAGCAGTCTGTAACATGATTAGATTTGAAAATTGCTTCTTTACTTCTAAGACTTTTCTATCTATCTCCTCAGTATACTGTTATTTAATTGTTTGTCACCATTTCCATTGGATGTTACGCAGATGGGACTGCAGATTCATCCTTTCTTGTCTGAAGCTAAGGTATCCATCACACTTTATGCCTACATGAAGATACTATGGATAATTTCTGGAGAGGCCTACATTTTTCTATGGCTGTAAAAGCAGCTTTGATGACTATCTTTAAATCATAGAATCAACCAGGTTGGAAGAGACCTCCCAAGATGATCATCCAGTCCAACCTATCACCCAGCTCTAGCCAATCAAGTAGACCATGTGTCTAAGTTTTAGATAGGCAAAGTTAAATGAGATTCATCTTGAATTAAAAACATGAGACTTGATTATAATACTACAAGGTAATCTAACATACTCCTCTTGATTTATTACTGTGCTCTGGCCAACTTCTAGGCTCCAATCAGATGAATTGCATATCTTTGTAGCCCTGTTTGCAGACTTTACCCTGATGGTCTCATAAATTGAGCATTCACAAACACAACCCAGCACTCACCTGTGAAGAGAGCTGTTGAACAAGGGTATTTTTTTCCCTGCACAGTCAATAACTTCTAGGAATTGCACAAAGAATTTCTCTTTGTTATCCCATCTTATGGAAAATATCTTCCTAACACTTTAAGAACAGCCTTATCCTATGATTAAAAAAAATCTTTGGTGGAAGTAAGCCATGATTATTGGTTTAAAGGTATGGTAGTAAGAAGATAAAAAATGAATTATCATTCAAAGGGATTCTGCAAGATGATAAGAGGTCATCCTTTAAACTTAGAACTGTAGCAGTTCTTCATTTGATTGCATGCAAATTGTTTATCAATTTCCATTTTGCTTACAGGATTTACTGACTTTCTATTTTATTTATTTATTTATTTATAGAATTCATTTGAGAGCTTTTCAGGAAGAGAGAATAACATAAAAGCAGGTTATGAGGTTTTACAGATAAAATAAACTCCTGAAATAATTTAAAATTCATTTGTCTTTGAGACTTATGGTTAATAAAAATTCTGTCACTAAGCCTCTTAATTTAAATGATTGTACTTGATTCAATTGGACCTAAAGTTTAAACTAATTTTCAGGCTACAGTATTCACTCCACACTGGACTAGAACCTTCCCTTATTAGAATGGGTACCACTTTCTTGAGCATTGACTAAAAATATATGCTAAATGGTCTGTACTCACTGACTTTGTCTTTCCTTTTAAAAATACATTATTTTTATTGCTACTCTTTCTTCCTCTTTCTCTTCATTTAGAAAATGCACTTGCTGTTTGCCTGAGTCTCATCTTTCTGTGTAGGATACTGCAGAAAACTAGACACGCTAAACGTGTCTGCAAACTGTTTTTGTCAGCAGGAAATGTTGATCAGTAATGCTTTCTGGAAAGCAGATCCCTATAAGCAGTTCACAGAATGAGAAGCACAGAATGACTGGAAGGGACCTCTGGAGATCATCTAATCCATCCCTCCTGGCAGAGCAGGTTCAGTTAGAAGTGGTTGTGCAACAATGCATCCAAGCTGGTTATGAATGATTACAGAAGTAAGGACTTCACCACCTCTCTGGGCTCTACCACCCTCAAAGTAAAGTCGTTCCTCCTAATGTTTAGATGGAGATTCCTATGTTCAAGTTTGTGCCTGCTGAGATGATATGTTCAAAGTGCAATTAAGTTTGAAAAGAATGAAGCAACCTTCACAAAACATAACCCTCTGCAGACCCTGCCCATTTATATCAGATAGAAGTAGCTATTGCTGTCTTACAGCTATTGTCATTTTGGTTTGAGGTTATGCACTGTGAGGTTGCTGTCTCTGAGGGTAAGCAATCCACAACCATGCAGGTTATGGGAACTACTTTTAAAGGATTGCAACAAATGACTCAGAGCACATAAGCTACTGTGTTTATTTGTATCTCAATTACCTTTTGAGTATTATTATTCTAAACCACAAAACCTTTAGTGTCTGATCTGAACAGCAGAGGAGCTGGTTCTGAGACTGGGAAATGAGAGAAAATCAGAAGGTTAAACCAATTAGAAGTGACTGCCTGTTTCTAGATTCATTGCCACTTGCAAGGTTGTCTTTTTGTTTCCTTGTGTCTTGTGTTTCTAGCCCCATAGACAGCTTTCTGTTCTATGTGCAGCAATGAAGAACTGAGGGCTATTTCCCTGAGAGATGTTTCTCAAAACTTATTTGAATTAAGACACAGCTTCCTTGAAAGACATTGCAATTTGACATTTGTGTTTGAGTTTTAAGAGTCCTTAGGAAGAGCCATTAGCGCTTTAGGAAGATATTGCTGTCTGCTTCTGTGGTAATGAGGTATCCTATGTTTTCCACACTCACAGTGTAGATCCTGCTGAGAGCTATCTGATTTGTATTCCTTTCTGCTGCTGCTTCCCAAATTCATAGAATAAATAACATTTACAAATCTTAATTTCTTTTCTCATCTCTGCACAGAGGAAGTGCACAATAGAAAATGAGGTGGGTTTCTTTTTCAGACAGAATATGGAATGAGCTATTGAACCAGCAACAGGCTACAGGACTTCAATCAGTGTTCTTGATCTACTGGAAATCCTGGGTAAGATAAAATGCACAAGTGCTAGGTCAAGGGAACAGAAGAACTTGTGTGCTTTGAATTTACAAGGAAAGACAAAATGCTTTAGTGGTCTTTTAAAATGCTATTTCTTACAACTCCTTAAAGGCCTTTGGCAGCATAAATCATGGCTGTGTCATCACTGACTTCAGTCCTTTTATTTCTGCTGTCCTTTAGAAGTTGGATTGTCTTTGAGAAAAGAACAAATTCACTCTCATAATCTTTCCTTGATTTAAGAGAAAGAGACCATGACAAGACTGTCCAGAGAGTTTTACAGTACCAAGATTAAATATGATAACCAGCACAGATAGTTAGAGTATGTTTGATTTGAGGGCTGCATTGCCAGAACATGAAAGGGTCATAAAATAAAGAAATAAATAAATCTTTTTTTAGTGGGCTGGGAAAAGAAAGGATTGCCTCTTCCACTACTGAAAAAAAACCACCCAAAAACCAAAGTATAGGTTGGATGTTAGGAGGAAGTCCTTCCCAGAGAGAGTGATTGGCATTGGAATGGGCTGCCCAAGGAGGAGGTGGAGTCACCGTCCATGGAGGTGTTGAAGCAAAGCCTGGATGAGGCACTTAGTGCCATGGTCTAATTGACTGGACAGGGCTGGGCGCTAGGTTGGACTGGATGATCTTGGAGGTCTCTTCCAACCTGGTTGATTCTATTCTATTCAAAACCCAAAGACACAATTTCTATTTTGATTCATACACATAGCAACACAAATTCTAGTAACACTCCTGTGTTTCAAAGAAAATGTAGACAAGTGGATGCGGATTCATGGAAGATAAAACATATGAATCAGCAGGGATTATTTGTGAAAGTTTTAAAGTCCACAAAACAGGTGCCTTTATTTAACTGCTCTGCTGCATGTGAAATTGAGCTCTGCTGCATGTGAAATTTCAAAAAGCAATGCAGAAAGATCTTGCATGGAGCTACCCATGCAAAGTGCCCTTGGTTTAGGTTCAAACCATCAGATTCTGTCATGGCGCCACCTGAAATCAGTGGCACGTGGTGAAACATTTCTCTACTCCAAATGTTATAGGTGATTAGAACATTGATGGATCTAACAAAAATATTAAAGCATTAAATTGTACATCTAGTCAGTCAGTACAAGAGCAATGTTGTCAACATTAGATGCCCAGAATTTAAGTAATTACTCTGAATTAATCACCCAGGCATTGAGCGTAGCATAAGAAAAGGCTGGATGAGGGACTTAGTGCCAGGATCTAGTTGATTGGCTAGGGCTGGGTGATAGGTTGGACTGGGTGAGCTTGGAGGTCTCTTACAACCTGGATGATTCTATGTGGAAGACAAAGCAACCTCAAGAGTGATTGATTCTGGACAGCCTGATCTAGGGTGAGTTGTCCCTGCCCATGGCAGAGGGATTGGAACTGGACGATCCTTGTGGTCTCTTCTAACCCTGACTGATTCTTTGATTCTATGTTTCCCATGTATCTCAGCTGTACGTTTATGGATCCATTTTCTACACCTAGAATTTAGAAGAGACAATTTTTCTACAGTTGTACTTTGTTGCTTGTTACATTTACATAAGTAAATTCTGAGAGATTCATGGACACACAGGACTATTTTTAATTCTGCTATTATGTGCACTATAAGCAAGTGCAACAAACACACTCTGCTCTTTGCCATTCACCTTCTCTCCTCAAGAATCAGGCTTACAGTTCATGCATGGAAAGCCATGGCATTGCAGTTGGAATAGTGTTTTAAGGAGAAGGCATTGAAGGGCCAAAAATAGTTTCCTAACGAACTGACCTCCTCCCATAATGTCAAAATCAGAAGGTTATATGCTTTGTTTTCACCACCACTTCAAGGTTATCACTTCAAGATAGTTTTTCCTGATAATACAGAGAGGAGAGCAAAAGGCCTTAAAACAATCAATACTTTGTAATAAGTTGTATGCTTCATGATTCCTTGGCAAATGGGACAATGTTTTCCACTCCAAATCTTACATTCAGTGTTATTGCTTTCTCTAGCACTGCTCTGATTTAGAGAGCCAGCTCCTGTGTCTGTGTGAGACAATTGAGCACTAGATCCCTTCTAATTATCCTCAGTATGTTTCAACTATAACTGCACAATTTTTTTTCTCATCTTTTGCAAAAATATATCACCTGTACATATCTATGACAGATAAAGGCCTGGCTGGAGTCTTACTGCCCTTCTCATCAGGTAACATAACTGGGGATGCTCAGGGAACTTAAAGAAAAGTAAGTGGCTGAAGAAAGACTACTCTTCAGCCCCTCTGCAATCAAAACAATGTTGTAGAGCTTCAAACATTTGGGCTTAAACTAGAGACAGTAGGCCAGAGTCTTTACTTCACAGAAGCATTATGGCTCCATCCCAACAAGAGTCAAATATAATGATGAGTTGTCCCTCTCTTGACATCTTCAAATTAGCCTTTTTGGGGGAAGTCTTTCTATCTAGGGCATATTAATAGACTTATTATGGTTGAAATTAAAGGAATATTATTACAGTCTTGAAGGTTGCATTATGTAATGGTGGGATTTGTCTTACCCAACACTTTTTGATAGGTAACAGTATGACTTCATTTTCTTCCCACTTGATATTTGCATATGCAAATGAATATGTCGTTTATTTTTCCCTTTGCTTATTAAGTCTGATATTAAAATACAATTGAGAGAAAATCTTCATTCCTTGTCAGCTATACCCAGGCTATTTGCAACGACAGTCATGACAATAACATAAACCTTGGTCTCCACAAGTGAATTTTTTTAAATCTTGAGTTACTAATTGAAGACCAAAAATCTCTTGAAGAAGAGATTTGAGGATTAATTTTTAAATCAGTTTTTAATCTGCTTATTCAGTTTTCATTACTGTGCAGTGGAAATATATAATGAAAAATGCAGTACTTAACCTTTAATAATTTTCCTGTTTTCAATGCACTTAATCCCAAAGAGCCAAAAGGCAGTATGAAGCTGAAATACATTCCAAGGTAAAGGAGATACAACTCAGACCACATTACATTAGCTGTCTACAACTACCTGAAGGGAGGTTGTAGCCACGTGGGGGTTGGTCCCTTCTCCCAGACAGCCAGCAACAGAACAAGGGGACACAGTCTCAAGTTGTGCCAGGGGAGGTCTAGGCTGGATGTTAGGAGGAAGTTCTTCACAGAGAGTGATTTGCCACTGGAATGGGCTGCCCAGGGAGGTGGTGGAGTCACCATCCCTGGAGGTGTTCAGTAAAAGCCTGGATGAGGCACTTAGTGCCATGGTCTGGTTGACTGGATAGGGCTGGGTGCTAGGTTGGACTGGATGATGTTGGAGGTCTCTTCCAACCTGGTTGATTCTATTCTATTCTATTCTAAACATATATTTTATTTTATACTACCTCTATTAAACAAACTGCAAATGTATTTGTTATAAATTCATTTGTTTATTATAGCAAACCCAAAGGTTTTGTAACATGAGATCTAAGTTGCCAGCATGACACTGGGCAGAAAAACACTTCCCTAGGAAGTGTTGTGTTACTTGTATCTGTCATATAACACCAAGTACTTGTAAAAAAAACCCAAAGTCTTACTTACAGCTAACTAAAAAATATACAATTTTGAAGATATCACCTGCAATAGTTTCACTGATATGGATTGAACTATGATAAATTGAATAAGTCACAGATTTTATCACATGTAGATGAACAGGGCTGAAGGGAAATTACTCATTTGGTGGTTTCTGATAATTTAAGGAAAACAACAGGAAGTTTGTTGTCTTGAAAAGGATCTAGATTTGATACTAAGGATGGATTGACACAAAGGACAAGGTCACAGAGTCTCAGAAACATTCATGTTGGAAAAGACCCTGAGGATTAGCAAGTTCAACCCATATCCTTATCTGACAAGGTGTATTCCCAAGCACCACATCCAAACAACTTAAAAAAAGTCCATGCTTGGTGACTCCACAACCTCCCTGGGCAGCTCATTCCAATGCCTGACCATTCTTGCTGGAATGTTTTTTTTCCTAATATCAAGTCTAAACCTACCCAGTCATGGCTTGAGGCCATTCCCCCTTGTTCTATCACTATTCATCTATGAGGAGAGCTCAGCAGCAGCCTCTCCACAATGTCCCTTCAGGTAGCTGTAGACAGCAATGAGGTCTCCCCTCAGCCTCCTCTTTTTCAAACAAACCATCCCCAGCTCCTTCAGTTGCTCCTCATAAGATTTATTCTCCAAGATGTTACAAAATGTTATTGTTTTTTTTTTTGAATGGGCAAAATTAGAACTGTGTCTACAACTGCTGATTGTACAGGAGAGTGTTTTATGTAAAATCCATGCAAATTATTGTGGAGCTCCTAATATTAACTTGCTTGCCCTTAATGCTGTATTATTGCCCAAACTGAGCTTTAAAGTTAGAATTTAAAGTGAATGAGATCCATGTTCAGGTACACAGATGAGAGAGCAAGGAAGTATTTATTTAAGAACAGTTTAAAAAGTTTTGGCTACATAAAGAGATTTGTTTCTTTTTTTCTGTTTGGTTGATTTAGTTTTGTTTGGAGTTTTTAAAGGGATTTTGATGTCTTGCTTTAGAAGAAGAAAGTGAAAGGAAGAAATACATTAATTCCTTCTGTTCTTCCTTGTAAAAGTAAACAAAAAACATTGAGTCAAAGATGTCTTTGAACTAGGATATTCCAACCAAGTAAGGTGAATAAAATCAATAGTCTTCTAAACAAAGTAACATTAATAGTTTCAATAGAATTGCTACCCATTTGCAAAACTTTTCACAGAAATTAATTTACAGAGCTGCAAATAGCAACTCCTTCCCTGTCTCTGTAGTTTGCATTTTGTTTTTCTTTACTAGATTAAAAAAGGGTCATTTAAGCAGGGCACAAGACCTGTAGACACTAGCCACCATCTAAAAGCAGAGAATTTAACACTGGAAACAGAGCAATAACTGTGTGAACTCCAAATATTCACATGTAACTTTCTCTGCAGTGCTGAGGTTATTTACTTGGGAAGATCACAGAATTAAGTAGGTTGGAAAAGACCACTGAGATTGAGTCCAACCTATCACCTATCCCTTCTAATTGACTAAACCATGGCATTAAATGCCTCATCCAGCCTCCTCTTAAAGACCTCTAGGGATGATGACTCCACCACCTTCCTGGGCAGCAAATCACTCTTGATGTGAAGAACTTCTTCCTAACATCCAGCTTAAATCTGTGCTGGCACTGTTTGAGGCTGTGTCCTCTTGTTCTGACACTGGGTGCCAGGGAGAAAAGATGAACCCCACCTGGCTACAACCTCCTTTCAGGTAGTTGTAGAAAGCAATGAGCTCTGCCCTGAGCTTCCTCTTCTCCAGGCTGCACATTCCCAGCTCCCTCAGCCGCTCCTTGCAGGGCCAAGCTCCAGCCCCCTCAGCGCTGAGACAGTATCTTCTACTGTTTTTAGACACTGCTCAATCCAGCAGTGAAATTACAAAACCTTAAAGGGAAGCCTGGTGGTTGTCACCAAGTCACTCCATGCAAATATGTCAGTGAGAAATGTGCAAGATCTCTGACACAGATCAAGTCACATTGCTGGTCAAGGGCCCATTTCTAGTCTCTTTCCTGGAGAAAGGCTTAAGCTTATGACTTTTTCACAATCTCTCAGGAACTCAGAAACTCAGCTTATCCTGCTTTGCTCAGAGAAACCCACTTTTGCTGTACCATGTTGCCCTAAGAAGCAAAAGAGATAGTACTTGACCTATCTAACGCTAAATCTAACCCTAACCTTAAACCCTAACCATAACCTTAAACATCTAAGGATTTAGTGTAGTGATCAAGGATTATGACCAAGGAACTGACTGCCCATCAAGCCATGCTTGTGGCTACCAATAATTCTGACTAAATGTCCATAGCATACTGATGTTGGCAGCTTTGCTGCGTTTCATATTTGTGGCTCTTTAGTTTTTTTGTTTGTTTTTTTTTGTTGGTTCGATTGATTTGGTTTGGGATTTTCATTTGTTCAGTTGGTTGGTTTTATTTGTTGGTTTGGGTTGGTTTTGTTTGTTGGTTTGGGTTGGTTTGTTTGTTGTTGTTTTTGCCATGGTTGCTTGTTGGTTTGGTTCTCTGTGTGTGTGTCTTTTGGTTGGTTGGGGTTTTTTTTCTGCCTTATAAAGCACAAGTAGGAATTCCTACAGTTTGAGTGAATGGCTGAAAAAATATTTTGGAAATGTTACCTTCAAAAAACCAGAAAGGTCGCAGCAAACCTGACCCAAAACTTACATGGATCAGCAGAGTCTGGAAAGGTCTTTTCACCATACATAGTGTTTAAAGTTTCATTGATTTTCCAAGTTGTTTCCCCTATTCCCTCAACAGTTCCGATGCAATTTCTTCTGATTAGGAAGTTGGCCCTTCCAAGGGATATTACCTTCTTCACAGATCTCATTCAGAAAAAAAAAAAAAGGTCTTTCTTTTCTTAACCTTAGGTTGTCCTTGCTTTTATGATGTACAGTGTTAAATTGAAAGTAGCTAAGATATATGAGCAAGGGTGATTTTCCTTTTGGAATGGAAGTGTTTTTCAGACACTGCCAAAAGGTAAAATTCACTGAAGTCACCAAAAAAAAACCTCTTCCATGCAGTTCATTACACATTTTCTTTATCTTTCAACTGAGGAGAGCAGCAATTTTCCTCTTGTTCCAAAGTTTTGCAGCTCATTGATATCACAAAATATAATTCATATTACATACCATAGGTGTGTAATTATCTTGCTTGGTAAAACAGGCTCTAGATCTATCTTCCAGTGAGTCTGTGTGTGTGTAACCATTTCACTGCTAAAAGCCACTTTGGATATTGCATTACAAATAAACATAAGAATTTATTTTAAAGAAAAATGTTCCCAAAATGTAAGCAGTGCTGTGTCACTGTTGTCTGATTTGTTGCTTTGAACAAAGAGCTTTTGCCCTTCACTACAGGCTTGACCAAGTGTCTTGTGTTGAGGACATGAAGAGGTATCTCAATCCACAGAATCACACAATTAACCAGACTTGAAAAGATCTCTGAGATTGAGTCCAACCTATCACCTAACCCTTCTAATTAACTAAATCATGGCACTAAGTGCCTCATCCAACCTACTCTTAAACACCTCCAAGGATGGTGACTCCACCACCTCCCCAGGCAGCCCATTCCAATGCCAATCACTCTTTCTCTGAAGAACTTCTTCCTAATATCCAGTCTGTACCTGCCCTGGCACAGCTTGAGGCTGTGTCCCCTTTTTCTAGGGGACTGGGAGAAGAGTCCAACCCCACCTGGATAAAACCTCCTTTCAGGTACTTGTAGACAGCAATGAGGTCTGCCCTGAGCCTCCTCTTCTCCAGGCTGCCCACCCCCAGCTCCCTCAGCCTCTCCTCACAGGGCTGTGCTCCAGGCCCCTCACCAGCCTTGGTGCCCTTCTCTGAACACATTCAAGCACCTCAAAATCAACCCTGCAAGAGTCCTCCTTTTTACAGAAAACAATTCAATATTTAGATGTTTCCAGAGATGGAAACTCCACAACCTCTCTGGGCAGGCTGTTCCAGTGCTCTGTCACCCCTAAAGTGAAGAATACCTTCCTTATGTTTAATTGGGATCCCCTGTGTTCCAGTCTGTGCATGTCTTGTCACTGGGCACCACTGACAAGAGTCTGTCTCCATCCTTCTGACACTCACCCTCTAAGTATTTCTAAGCACTGATGAATTCGTATCCCATACTTGATATAACTTCCACAGTACCCTAGAATCATAGAATCAACCAGGTTTGAAGAGACCTCCAGGATCATCCAGTCCAACCTAGCACCCAGCCCTGTCCTATCAACCAGACCATGGCACTAATCAATATCTTGCCTTGCTTTTGCCTCCTAGAAACCTTCTACCTGCTATCTGGAGAACTCACTATCCAGTGTAGGAAGTGTTGTTCTCCGTAGGAACTATGAGTTAGATTTTTCTCTTCTGCTAAGTTTTCTTTAGAGAATTATTCATCTAGAATTTTTTTTAGGCATAATTTCTACAATTAGATTAATACTACCCAGGATGCTTTTAAGTATCTTTGCTAGATCTTGATCATTTTTAAAAGGAGTCAGGAATGACTGCATGTCTGGATTTAGTCAGATCCCATTTTCTGTGTCTGATAGCCTTTGCTTTCCTTTGACTCAGCCAGGCTGTATTTTTTGGCAGACGAGATGTGTTGTTACTCTAAAAGGAAAAGCAGAAAGTTAAAAGCCAAACCTATTAAAATACAGTTGCCTCTTTGTTTTCCTCCAGGTCCTATTTGTCTGTCTCCAAGTTTTTGTGTGTATGTGTGTGATCTCAAGAAGAGTGGTTTAAAGAAAGAGCTAGTGAAGGCTCAGTCCTTTAAAGCAATCCATTCTTTGTCTCATTTTATTCTCAAGGAAAGGTAGGACAAATACAAGCACACAAAAAAACAACCCCAAATAAATATATATAATATATATTTTGTGATTTTTTTGCTTCTAAATGTAAGGATGGGAGCCATTTAATAAGGCTTTAAAACCTTAAAACCTTTTAAAACCTTTTGGGTCAATGTTTTTCTTCCTCAAAACCTTGCAAATTTGTCATTGTCAACACGCAAATGGCCTGGGAGTAAAATGAGATTCACAGCTTTGTTCAAACCGTATTGTACCCAAGGAGCTGTTTATCTGTGTTCAGAGCTGACTGCATTCCACAGCAGTCAGCAAAGGTATTTATATGTGGAGCACCTCCAAAGCTTCACACTCAGGTTCTTTGCAGGCCCCTTCTTTACAGTTTGGCAGCTTCTAATATTCCTGAGTATGATGGAAAATGGTAGATAATGAATTAAAGTAGCAGTTGACTGTTATCAGCCAAAATTCCTTTTCTATGGTGTTCCTGTCACTCTGAGATTATTAATTAAAAATCCCCCCCAGATTCTTTGTTAAATGGGCTCATTGACAGTGTTTTCTTAATATTTCTCAGAAGAAGAGCAAACAGGTGGATGAGATTTCAAGTAACCAAAATGAGAGATTTGCTGTTAATTACCCCTTTGTTCTGAAGCTTGGGCTATGGGTGGGATGTTCTGTGAAATGTGCAGCAGTCCACATATGTCTCAACATTGGTCTTATTTTTGTTATCAGATGCTGCTGTCAATATCACAAATCTGGTGTTCATAGGATCATAGGATGTTAGCACTTGGAAGGGACCCAAAGAGATCATTGAGTCCAATGCCCCTGCCAGAGCAGGTTGATACTATCTAACACAGACCACACAGGAACACGTCCAGACAGGCCTTGAAAGTCCCCAGAGAAGGAGACTCCACGACCATCCTGGGGAGCCTGTTCCAGTGCTCTGTGACCCTTACAGTAAAGAAGTTCCCCCTTGTGTTGAGGAGGAACCTCTTTTGCTGCAACTTACACCCATTGCCCCTTGTCCTATTCCAGGGAACAAGTGAGCAGAGCCTATTCCCCTCCTCCTGCCAGCCTTCAGATACTTATAAACATTTATCAAATGCCCTCTAAGTCTTCTTTTCTCCAGACTAAAAAGCCCCAGGTCTCTCAGCCTCTCCTCATAAGCCATGCGCTCCTGTCCCCTAATCATCCTCGTAGCCCTCTGCTGGACGTTCTCCATCAAATCCCTGTCCCTCTTAAACTGGGGAGCCCAAAACTGAACATAGTATTCAAGACCTCAGGGGGTCCCTTCCAACCCAACCTATTCTGTGATTCTATGATTCTATGAATCCTAGGCCATTGCTAATATTGCAGGTCCAGAAACATGTTAAAGAAACTCTTGCAAGTTATGGGAAAGCAATTTCCACAGGTAAATATTGAACTTGCTTTCTTTGAGTGTGGGGAAATAAGGAGCTGTATCTTTCTTTCATGAATGGTATGAAGCTATTCTTCACAGAGCTTTCTAAGCCTCTATTGTTGCTATACCCTCAGGCTTCTTTCTCTCTGCAGGTCTTCATACTGCCAGTGCAATTCCTGTTTCAGATTCATACCTCAGACCACCCTAATCCAGCTGTAAATGGGTCATTCAGACTAAGCAGTCAAAAGTAGCTCCGTTTTATTGTAGTCATATCATTTCCTATGAATGTTGGCTACAATGAGTTACTATTAATATTTTTCTACAGAATCTCCCAAGCTTCTCTTAACCAAGCCAGCCTGGGGCCAGGGAGGTCATCTCAGCTATCATGGACTTTTAGTTACCAGCTCGCAGACCTGCATCAGAGTGTTGTCTGTCAGCACTGTACATGAAGATCTTGAAGACATTCACTGCTGTGCTTCCTTAGGAAGAAGTTCTTCACAGAGAGAGTGATTGGCATTGGAATGGGCTGGCCAGGGAGGTGGTGGAGTCACCATCCCTGGAGATGTTTGTGAGGAGGCTGGATGAAGCACATAGTGACATGGTTTAGTTAGGGTTAGGTATAGGTTGGACTCAATGATCCTAGAGGTCTTTTCCAATCTGGTTAGTTCTGTGATACCATGAGATAGGAAAGTCTCCATTTTGCAGCCAGAAAACTGAGGCAAACAAATATGAAGTCCCAGATCCTTAATAGCATTTAGACCTCTAAACCCCCTAGCAAATCCTTCTGCTCTTGGGAAGTCTAAAATGGAATCTAAAATCCGTGGAGGAACTGTTTTACAAATGGCTTATGGCCACGGAGAAATTAAGTTGGTGGTTGGACTCCACAATCTTAAAGGTCTTTCCCAGCAAAACAATTCTGTGATTCTACAATTCTGTGTTTCTATGATTCTATTTCTTCCATCATGTTTAGGTCCCCTTTAAAAGAAAGACGCAAAGGAAAGGGCTGAGCAAGGTTCTCCTCAGAAGAATATTTCACATGATTTTGTGTGAGTCTGGAGGTTTTTCAAGCTTGTGTAACAGGTGGCAGTCTTGCTCCAAAGCTGCTTGAGGCACACAGCCAAGAGTCTTAAAACACTAATCACACACTACCAGCTGCAGGCAATCATATGGGTTTCCCCAGCTCCCTGGAAATGATAAGCACAATGTGCTATGTGTGTGTGACTATTTATGTCTGCAGAGATATATGAAAGTGGGTTGTGAGCACACAGCACTTCTTTCCATACTTATTGTAACTGTCCAGGAAAGTTTCCATGTGAGCTTACAGACAAAACATCATGGCTTAAAAAAAAGTCACTCTACAGAAGATATGCACACCATTTGTCAGTATTTTTGTCTGTTATGTATTTGTCTATTGTGTTAAAAGTTTGCCATTTTTCATCTCTTATTACCTTTTCCACTTAGAGAGAAAGCAATGGTCAAAACTCTTCATACGGATTAATTCTTCACACTCATTACAGAGTTCATGACTGGCCATGGCATTTGCACAAAGAGAAATTCGCTGTGATTTTGAATACATGTCTATAAACCTGCATCCAGTTCTGGAGCCCCTATTACAGGAAGGATGTGGAAATGCTGGAGCATGTCCAGAGAAGGGCCATGAGGATGATCAGAGGGCTGGAGCACTCTGTTATGAGGACAGACTGAAAGAGTTGGGGCTGTGCAGTCTGGAGAAGAGGAAGCTCCCAGGTGACCTTCTTGTGGCCTTCCAGGATCTGAAGGGTGCTTACAAAAAAAGGTGGGAAGGACTTTTTAGGCTATCAGGGAGTGACAGGACTAGGGGAAATGGAGCAAAGCTGGAGGTGGGGAGATTCAGACTGGACATGAGGAAGAAGTTGTTCAGCATGAGATTGGTGAGAGCCTGGAATGGGCTGCCCAGGGAGGTGGTTGAGGTCCCATCCCTGGAGTTGTTTAAGGCCAAGCTGGATGAGACTGTGGGCAGCCTGCTCTAGGGTGGGGCGTCCCTGCCCATGGTAGGGGCTTTGGAACTAGGTGATCTTTGTGGTCCCTTCCAACCCTGACCGATTCTATGATTCTAAACCACCACACTGAAATGACACTGTGTGTCTAGAGGTGTTACCTCCAACCATTTTCTTTTTCAGAGACACAGAAGGAAAACAAATTAACAGAGGCAGGCTGGAGGAAAGAGCATAAGACTAGTCAGTGGCAGGTAAGAGAAAATAGCTGTCATAAAAATTTACCACTCTTGTGTCAAGAGAATAGGTTAATGATCATATTTATCAGAATCATGGCTAACAAGGATTTTGTTTGTTTGTTTGCTTTTTTAACCTTCATTTTCAATGAAGCCCTTTTGCATGGGAATGCCCTACAAGACCCTCAACAGTAAGTTTGCCCAGAAGTGTTCTAATTAACTGTACTAAAAGGTCTACGATGCTGTTAAGTTAATGCCTTCTCTCTGGCTGCTCACTGGCCATCATGTATCATTGTTCAGCGAATGACAGCAGTCAGGTTATTAAAGGTGTAGATATTAAATTAACAACAGTGGTAAACATTGTAGCTGTACTTCACATCTCAGCAGAGCCAATGAAGTGGATGACACCGAATCCATGCTGATATGCTGCGATGACAGATGGGCGTCATTTAACACAATACATCAGTGGGCAACCCACGTACCACAGCTGTCCTCCACTAAATGAATTAGATCAGGATAATTAATCTAAGGCAGAAAGTATTACCAAAGTGGGTCCTAAAGAGAATTAGAAACTAATAAAATATCCAGTTAAAAATGGAAAGGAAGCAAAAAGAAGTCTAAAAAAAAAGAGCTCAGCATAGCCCAAGCATGGAAATGATTGCCAAGGATTTTAATTCCACCCCCCAAAAAAGGCAATGTCCATCTATTTGTGTGAAGGAGTATATAATGAACCCCTTTTGTTCTCCAGTGTTTTGTCACAGTCTCTTTTGTCACCATGTGTAGCAAGAGAAGCAACAACAACAAGAGCAAGCAAGGGATCATGACCAAGATGATACAATAGACACAATAAGGCAATAAAATCCTATCACCTTGATTGCTTACATGTACTGCTGATGGAATTATTTCTTGTCACGATGTTCTGCTGATACTGATTGAGATGTTACACTTCCATGGAATTTTATCTGAAGGATTTCTTATTTTTCTACTAAGGGGTACTTGTGGAAAAAAAGGCTGCACAATTCCTTTTCATTGCACAAATATTTTAGTGTTTCTACATTACTGATGTAGTACATTCTCCTCTCTTACCTCTGTTAGGTTAATAAAACCTAAGCCAAACTACAGAGAAAGACTTAAACAGGTTTGTCTTGCTGCCATATTGGTTGGCTATAAAAATATTTCAGTGATATTTGTTACACACTGATACCAATGTCCTACATGAATACGTTGCAAGTGGGTTTTCGATAAGAAACAAATCAATGTTGTGATGTGTGTTGGAGATCATAAGCAGTTTAAATACCAAAGGCCTAAAGCTAGGCTATATCAATTCATCCTGAAACGCTGTCGATTTAAAGAGCAGATGTAGAAGGGGAAATGCAACAAAGAAGTGCAGCCTTGAAAATTTCATTGTTAGTCTTGCAGGTTCTGTATTAATTCCGTTCCACTTCATTTAGTGTATGACATCTGCAATGGAAAATCTCCCTAAAGAATGTCTCTGACAATGGCAAGCATTGATCAAGCATCATATACTCACTTGATTCTGTCAGCTCACTTGCAGCTTCCTCTTTATTCTTCCTCCTTTGCCCGAGAGAGCCTTCTCTGTAGGTAGAAAGTGAGATTTGCTAGTACTTTTAACCTGTAAGGGAAAAGGGAGATAGAGAAGGAGAATTATTTGGGGAGTACATATTACAGCAATGATTATGTTGGACTGGAGCAATGAAAACATATGCTGCCACAAGGCTGGTGTGAACCTACAGACTACTCCTGAAATGTATTGTTTTTTATGAGAGTGAGACTTTAAGACAAGTCACACTGCTGGTGGGAACTCTTTGGTGCATTTTAAAGTGCATCTGAGTGACTAAAGGACTTGCTGTTGTTTCATTACACTCTCTCTGTTAAATAAACCTTGCTGTCTGTGAGCATCACAAGCTCTTTCTGTTAACCTCTCCACACTGGTAAATCAGTGTAGCCTGATGGAAAGATTATATGAAACAAGCTCAGAAATGCCAGCATAGCATCCTTTGCGTATAAATTGTTTTCACATGTGTAAATAGGACTGACAGAATGACAGACCCTCGGTTATTTTCAGTTAATACCCATAATTTTATACTTTTCTGTTACTTTTCCTTCTGTGGCCTGATGAAAAAATGTCTATCCAATCCATCAGCACTATCTCCTTCTAATCTGCTCCTGCTTTCATTATTGCATCCTCTTCTTTGTGCTCCTTGAAACACTTTTTATTGCCATTCACAAAGCCTAACTGTTCAGATCAGCTTTTTCCCTGTAGCCTTGAGCGTGTAAAGGATTTCCTCCACTTTTAGTTTCAAGATGCAGCATAACTCTTGTCTGTCTCATTTTATGCTAGTGGAATTTTCCTTTGCACAGATAACCATGGCATGCCTTCCCTGGCCAAAGGAACACTCCTATTTTCTTCACTTTAGATTTTATTTCTCTTCTAATTCCCACTAGAAAATTGGCTGAATCAAGCATCACACAGGGGTTTATGATGCCTTAGAACCTAACTCTGTAGCAATATAGCAGCGTTTGAATCCACTCACATACATGAGTATGATATCTGATTTATCCTTTTAGATCTTCCACCACCGATATCTTGTTTTGCACAGAATACATCTGTTTGGAGGAGACCTCAAAGGTCATCCACTCCAACCCTTGCCCAGCACTGAAACATCAGCACTAAACCATGTCCCTAAGTGCCAGTTTCATAGGCTGCTTAAATACCACCAGGGATGGTGACTCCACCACTGCCCTGAGCACAGCATTCCAATGTTTGAGAACCCTTTCAGTGAAGAAACATTTTCTGATATCCAACCTAAACCTTCCCCCAGTGCAGCTTGTCACCATTTCCTTTAGGCCTGTCACCTGTCGTCAAGGACAAGAGGCTGCCCCCTCCTTGCTCCAACCTTGCTTCAGGTAGTTGTAGACAGCAACAAGGTCTCCCTTCAGGCTTCTCTTCTGCAGAGTGAACAATCCCAGCTCCCTTAGATGCCCCTTGCAGGACACATGCTCCAGACCCTTCAGTAGCCTCATTGTCCTTCTCTGGACACATTCCAGCACCTCAGTGGCCCTCCTGTAGTGAGGGGCCCAGAGCCAGACACAGCACTCATGGTGAGGCCTCACCAGTGCTGTGTACAGGAGGACAACCATCGTCCTGTCCTTGCTGCCCACAGTGTCTAATACAAGCCAGGATGCCACAGACTTCCTGGTCCACCCAGGCCCTGCTGACTCAAATTCAGTCCAATCCCACCCAATACCCCCAGGGCCCTCTCCCAGGTTGCAGCTTTGCAGCCAGACGTGCCCAAGCTTACCATGGGGCTGTCGTGAGCCAGGAGCAGGCCTGGCGCTTGGCCTTGCTGAACTTCACACAGTTGGGCTCGGCTCTGGCCTGTCCAGATCTGCTGTAAAGCTTCCCAACCCTCCAGCAGATGGACACAGCCGCCCAGCTTGGGGCCCTCTGCAAGCTTGCTGAGGCTGCCCTCACTCAGATCACTGACAAAGGCATTAAGGAGGACAGGCCCCGGTACTGGACGCTGGGGGACAGCATTAGTGACTGGGTGCCAGCTCCATTCAGCACCACTCTTGGGGCCTGGCCAGAAAGGGCCACAAAGATGATCAGAGGGTTGCAGCAGCTCTGATATGAGGATGGGCTGAGAGAGTTGGGGCTCTGCAGCCTGGAGAAGAGAAGGCTTCGAGGAGACCTTATAGTGGCTTTGCAGTATCTGAAGGGAGCCTACAGGAAGGCTGGGGAGGGACTATTGACAAGGTCTGGTAATGTCAGGACGAGGGGGAATGGGTTTGAACTGGCAGAGGGGAGATTTAGACTGGATGTTAGGAGGAAGTTCTTTACAGTGAGGGTGGTGAGACACTGGCACAGGTTGCCCAGGGAGGTTGTGGATGCTTCCTCCCTGGAGGCGTTTAAGGCCAGGCTGGATGAGGCCTTGAGCAGCCTGCTCTAGTGGGAGGTGTCCCTGCCTATGGCAGGGGCTTGGAGCTGGATGATCCTTGAGGTCCCTTCCAACCTAAACCATTCTAGGATTCTATGATTCCGTGAAATGTGATGGTTTGGGTGTTACCTGTCCCCTCACACTTAGGAAAATCACCCAGATTAGACTCAGTGGCTCTGGAAGTTGAATGAAGCTTTCTATTTACAGCTTAGCACAATCCACAAGCAGGTATTTACAATCTGTACAGCTACAGACAGAAACACACAAGGTAAAAAGGTAAGACAGAAACACAACAGCCCTGCCAGAAACCAGAGTCCTCAGGAGGGGCTCCCAACCACTCTTTCACCTTCTCCCCACCCCTGCACCTTATGCCAGACTTTGCCTTGTGCTCAAAGTAGTTTAGAGGGTTGGCCAGGGGGGTTAGGGAGCAGATGGATTAGTCACACAGGCAGCCGGTTAGAGAGAGAGAAGTGCAGCCCAAAGCCAGAGAGGAAATTCCCTTATCTATGTTTCTGTCCTTGTTCTTATACATCTCAGCAAGCCTCTGAGTGCAGCAGACATTACCATTGCTTCCTTTTCACAGCCTAGCATCTAATTCTTCTCACCAAAACATTTCAGCTAGCTTCAAACTAGCACACCAATGCAGGGTGCACTTATCCAAGTCTTGTGCCGGTAGTTCCTGAAGGAGAATGCTGTGGGAGACTGTCAAAAGCTTTGCTAAAATCCAGGTAGACAGCTCCTGCAGCCACTAGGCAGGTCACCTTATTATAGAAGGAGGTCAGGTCAGTCAGATAGGAGCTGCCTTTCTTAAAGCCATGCTGACTGGGCTTGATTGCCTGGTTACAGAATCACAGAATATTAAGGGCTGGAAGAGATCTCCAAAGCTCATCCAGTCCAACCCACCCTGCCAGAGCAGGATCACCTGTACCAGATCATGCTGGAACACATCCATGCAGGTTGTCTTGTAAGTGTTGTGTGATGGCACTCAGGATGACCTGTTCAAAGATCACATTGGGTGTTTCTGTGCTCCACAGCCTCCCTGGGCAACCTGTGCCAGTGTCTCACCACCCTCACTGTAAAGAACCCTTTCCTAACATCTAGTTTGAATCTCTCCTCTGCCAGTTTTAACCCATTACTTCTTGTCCTGTCATTACAAGACCTTGTCAATAGTCCCTCCCCAGCACTCCTGTAACTTCAGATACTGGAAGGCCACTCCAAGGTGTCCTTGAGGCCTTCTCTTCTCTAGGCTGCAGAGCCCCAGCTCTCTCAGCCTGTCCTCATAGCAGAGCTGCTGCAACCCTTTGAGCATCTTTGTGGCCTCCTCTGGACTGGCTCCAGCAGTTCCATGTCCTTCTTGTGTTGGGGGCTCCAGAACTGTACGCACTAGTGCAGGTGGGGTCTGAGGAGAGTAGAGTAAAGGGGGAGAATCTCCTCTCTTGCCCTGTGGGGCACACTGCTCTTGCTGCAGGCCAGGACACAGTCAGCTATCCTTTCCCTGAAGTTATGTCAGCAACTGGGTGAGAAAGTTGCATGTGTTTCTTTGTTGAATGAGACACTAGAAACTGAATGGAGACAATAAATTCTCTCTTTGTGGACAATTGAAATACTTCAGATAGCCCTAACTTCAGTTTCTTCTGATCTGAACCCAGTTTGAATTGCTAGCTTTGAGGCAAAACGCTGCCAATGTCACATTGCTGCTATCTTCTCTGATTCAGCCTTTGGAAATTAATGCACTTTTTGCATACCTTTGAAAATTAGCACCCATAACAAAGTGTGATCAGCTACACTGCAGAAAAAAAATCTTGCATAAACTGACTTAGGAATAAGTGATGATTTATCAAGGTGTCAGATGTCACCTGGTGATGGATGAACCACAAAGATGGAATGGTTCATCCTGCATACTCATTGAAATGCTGCATCTTCATCAGCAATATATCCCTAAAGCTTCTTTTGAAGAAAATGTGCTTGGAGCCTTAGAACAAACAACTGCCACTTTGCATGTGTCAGAGTGTCATAGTGCCCAAGTGCAACTTGTCTCCCTTAAGCTCTCTGAAATGCCTAATCATAGAATCAACCAAGTTGGAAGAGACCAGGATCATCCAGTCCAAGCTATCACCCAGCCCTAGCCAATCAACTAGACCATGGCATTAAGTAATGGTGGAGGTTTCACCTCCTATGCAGCTTGCACTAAAATTTGGAAGATGGGAGAAATGTTTTTGAACTGTATTAGATGTTCAGGCAGTATCCAGCACAAAGAATTCATTGTCATAGAATTATAGAATGGTTTAGGTTGGAAGGGACCTCAAAGGTCACCCAGTTCCAACCCCCTGCCATAGGCAGGGACACTGCCCTCTAGAACAGGTTGCTCAAGGCCTCATCCAACCTGGCCTTGAACACCTCCAGGGAGGTTGTGGAGCACAGAATGAGCAAATGTGATCTTTGATAGAGTAAACTGGCATGCTGGCCTGGAGTAACATGTGTACAGAAGCACAGTAAATTTAGAATAAAGAACTGAAAGTAGTCTGTGCCAAGACAGTCAATGCCTCACTGTTATCCAGTGAGAATGTTAAAACCAATATTTTATCCAATCATTCTATTCCACAACTTGTACAGTTACCACAATTTGTAGAGTGGCATATAAAAAGACTGCTGCTATAGCAATAAATGGCTTTGGCTTTGACTACTTTGATATCCACATATCCTTGTGTCACTGTTTTGCCCATCACTACCTAATAGATACAGCAGCACACCTTCAATATGTGTTATTCCCAGATACTATTTCAGATTCCCAGAGTAGCTCCTTATACCTGAATAACTACTTTTGGGCACCACAATGCAAGAGAGATGTGGAGGTGCTGGAGTGGGTCCAGAGGAGGGCAACAAAGCTGGGGAAAGGACTAGAGAACAAATCTTATGAGGAGTGACTGAAGGAGCTGGGGATGGTTAGTGTGAAAAAGGGGAGGCTGAGGGGAGACCTCATTGCTGTCTACAGCTACCTGAAGGGACACTGTGGAGAGGCTGCTGCTGGGCTCTGCTCACAGGTAATCGGAGACAGAACAAGGGGGAATGGCCTCAAGCTGAGACTGGGGAGGTTTAGATTGGACACTAGGAAAGAGTTTCTCAGGGAAAGACTGATCAGGGACTAGAATGAGCTGCTGAGTGATGTGGTTGAGTCACCAACCTAAGATAGGTTGGTTTGGATGTGGTGCTTAAGGCTGTGGTTTAAGGTGAATCTTGTACAGTAGGGTTCTAGATTAGTCTTGGTGATCCTGAGGGGCTTTGCAACTTGGATGTTTCTGTGATTCTGTGATTCTTGAAGGGTCCACTGTACAGGAATAGAAAATGAAACTGGACCAAAGCAGTGACACCATTTCAGAAGCTTCACTGTGCTTACTGAATTTCCAGGGCTTTCTCTTGTTGCATCTATACAGCATTTCTAGACAAGCTGCACCATAATAACACACTCTGCTAGGCTCATGTTAAAAATTTACTAAGACCAAGCAATATTTTCTCTGACTTCCAGGCAGTGGCAAAGATTACAAAAGGTTTGATTGGCCCTAAATCATTTATCAGGAGACGTCAGGTTAAGCGGTCATAACCCTCTTCTTCTCCTGACCCAGTTTGATGAGGCTAATTAATGCCAGCATTAGCTTCCAGCAGTCTTTGAAATCCTAACAGCTCTAAGTATGGTGATGTTGCTGCAAGGCAAGCTCAGAGAGCCATGACTTTTAGTGTCCTTTTCCCATCCTTACGTACAAGCATAGAGCTGGTCTCAATAAATCTGTGTGATGTATTTCATCAGCCTTGACACAAGAGCTGGGAGAGGGGGAGCTTCCCTGGAAGAGAATACTTAGCTCCTACTGAGGATGCATGTGTTTTCATTCTGGGAGGTCTAGTCCACACATCTGAGTCCTTGTGGTGGGTAATCTATTTTATTACAGGGTGTGTGAATAAAGTTCACCTAATTTTCTGCTGCAGTGCATCCTTCTTATTTCTGTGTCTCTTGCAACTAAAAGCCTGCTAGGCTGGTTCAGCTTGGGTGTACTGAAGCTTGAGGAGCAAAGTGTGCTGGGAAACAAGACTTAAGGATAAAAAAAGGTCAAGAAAGGGGAATAGATTAATTGGAACCAAGTGTTTTAGTCTCTAAAAGAAGCAGTGTTTTACTAATTCTACCCAGGAAGGAGATCAGTAACTCCTGTGTCCAGTTCTGGGCCCCCCAGTTCAAGAGGGACATAGAACTGCTGGAGAGAGTCCAGTGCAGAGCCATGAAGACGATTAGGGGAATGGTGCATCTCTCATGTGAGGACAGACTGAGGGATCTGGGTCTCTGCTGCTTGGAGAAGAGGAGACTGAGAGGTGCCCTCATCAATATTTATAAATACTTAAAGGGTTAGTGCCAGGAGGCTGGAGCCAGACTCTGCCCAGTGATGCCCAACAACAGGACAAGGGGCAATGGGTGGAAGTTGAGGCATAGGAATTTTTCTTTAAACATGAGGTGGAATTTTTTCTCTGTGAGGGTGACAGAACCCTGGAACAGGCTGCTCAGGGTGATTGTGGAGTTTCCCTCTCTGGAGATATTCAAAACCCGCCCGGATGTGTTCCTGTGTGATCTGGTCTAGGTGATCCTGCTGTGGCAGGGGGGTTGGACTGGATGAGCTTTTGAGATCCCTTCCAGTCCCTGACATTCTGTGACTTTGTGTTTCTGTGAACTCCCTGGTTTTGTCTGCCAACAATTATCAGGTCTCGTTATCTTATAAGTTTGGAGATTTCAGATAAGCCTTCAATACTACAGAAATATTTTATCTATGAAATAGAAATAGAAGGACATTCATCAGACTCCATTTTTTATGTCTTTGAGACAAAATCAAATTTTAATCTGAAGCCAATCTCCATGTTCCTGCAGGGTTTTTCACTAGATTATTTTCTCTGCACTTTGAATCAGGCCTGAGGAATTCTTTCTTTCTTTCTTAAAGAATCGTTTTCTCAGGCCTTTTCCTCTACTCTTCCCCACTTTCTGTCCCTGTTTTATGTAAAATAATCTTCTCATTTTTATTATTTCTAGTCCACCAAATTCCAACATTGGAATTGGAATACAGACGTGACAGAGAAGTTTCAGTTATTGCAGTGGAACTAACCTAGAATCATAGAATCAATCAGGGTTGGAGGAGACCACAAGGATCATCTACTTCCAACTCCCCTGCCATGGGCAGGGACACCCTAGCCTAGATCAGGTTGGCCACAGCCTCATCCAGCCTGGCCTTAAGCATCTCCAGGGATGGGGCCTCAACCACCTCCCTGGGCAACCTATTCCAGGCTCTCACCACTCTCATGCTGAAGAACTTCCTCCTCACGTTCAAGTCCCCACCTCCAGCTTCGCTCCATTCCTCCTAGTCCTGTCACTCCCTGAGAGCCTAAAAAGTCCCTCTTCAGCTTTTTTCTAAGCCCCCTTCAGAACCTGTGGATTTGCTGTGCTGATCACAACATTTTATTGAAATGGTTCTGTAAGTTTCATTAGAAACAATCCAGCAAGGCAATTTTACAAGGATGTTGAAGTTCTTCACAGAAAAAAAAATGAGGAAATTTGTATCAAAGAACTAAAAGTGAAGTCTACTCCTCAAATCATTCTAAGCACTACTCAGATATGAAAGAACACAATTCCTCAGCTGTTATAAACTGACCCCAAGAAACTGGCTGTAATTTCTATCCTCAGGTCACTTACATTGCTGGAACCACAAAAGGCCTCAATTTCCTGTAGTTAATCTTGCTCTTATTCATCCTGGCCTAACAAAATCTCAGCACTATGGTATTATTTTTCACTCAGCTTTAAATGGCATCCTGGGTGACAAGATGAGTTAGAAATCCATTGAGTTCCTAAGGTGCAAAGTTGTTACAGACTCTCTTGGAATTGCTTTAGATTTGTATTGTTGGGAAAGAAGAAAAATGTTCTCTGTGATCGTTTCCACAGAGGGAGAATGGAAGTTTAATGGAAGACTGTCAGGTGGAGTTAATATTGAATTAAAACACAACAAAATAAAGCATAAAAATAAAGAAACAGAATTCCAAATCCACAGAGACATATCACACTTCCACGCTTTAGATAGTTCTGTTTCAGACAGTAGCTGACATAGCTTTCAGATACATCAAGGCCGATTTAGGTCTTGCTGCTGTGGAATGGTATGAAATAACAAGAACTTTATTCACTAACTACTTCATTGAATGAAGGGGAAGGAAAGGAGAATATCTTCTGCCAGGAGACAAGAGGATAAATGAAGAATGGCTGAAACACAAAAACAAAAGAGCCCACCCTAAGAAAAGTGTATTAATTGCACGAGGTTATAGCCCGGTGGGGTTGGTCTCCTGTACCAGGCAACCAGCAACAGAACAAGGGGACACAGTCTTAAGTTGTGCCGAGGGAGGTCTAAGCTGGATGTTAGGAGGAAGTTCTTCACAGAGTGATTAACATTGGAATGGGCTGCCCAGGGAGGTGGTGGAGTCACCATCCCTGGAGGTGTTCAAGCAAAGCCTGAATGAGGCACTTAGTGCCATGGTCTGGTTGATTGGCTAGGGCTGGGTGCTAAGTTGGACTGGAAGATATTGGAGGTCTCTTCCAACCTGGTTGATTCTATGATATTATGATTCTATGATCTGATGCAGCCTAAAATGTCATTAAAGTTACTGTGGACTCCCATCAGAATGTCAGGGTGTGAATATTTTACAAATAAAAGAGGAAAATCTTATCTGATTTTAATATTGATTAAAAAAATGCAGCAAAGCCTTCCAAAATCAACTCACAACCCCCAAAACCCCAACTCACAGCAGTTGTTTAGGAATGAAGTGAGATAATGTTGCCTCAGCTAAGTGACAGTATTCCATATTGTTTGGATTATTTTGACTGTTAGACTTCTCTTTCCCAACCCAGTGTAACCCTTGACATTTTCCTGTAGGGATTTCCACTTAAAGTTTAAATGGAGTAAATTTCAGCTTAAATGGATAAAATTTTGCACCCCCACCCTCCCAATTTCCGTCTGTGAGAGTTTTGCAGGTAATATTAAGGAGAACCCAGGATTTCACCTGATGTCTGTATGCCCCCCAATTTATATCCACTGATCTACATGAGTAATCCTCTTAATGAGATAATGAAATGAGCCTGATAGGAATCCATTCTGTCCTATTCACTGATTCTCAGGCTGAAACTATCAGAGTGTAAGACTACCTGGCAGGAACACAGACCCAGCCAGCAGTAGCTCCAGGCCACAGATATCTCCATACACAGTGAAATGAATCATAGAATCATAGAATTGGTCTGGGTTGGAAGGGACCACAAGGATCTTCTAGTTCCAAACCCCCTGCCATGGGCAAGGACACCTCACACTAGATTAGGCTGTCTAAAGCTTCATCCAGCCTGGCCTTAAACACCTCCAGGAATGAGGCTTCCACTGCCTTCCTGGGCAACCCCTTCCAGAGTCTCACCACACTCATGCTGAACAACTTCTTCCTAACATCCAGTCTGAATCTACCCATTTCTACCTTTGTTCCATTCTCCCCAGTCCTATCACTATCTGACATCCCAAAAAGTTCCTCCCCAGCTTTCTTGTAGGTCCCTTGAGATACTGGAAGGCCACAATAAGGTCACCTCAAAGCCTCTTCTCTAGACTGAACAGCCTTAACTCCCTCAGTCTCTATTCATAGCAGAACTGCTCCAGCCCTCTCACCATCTTTATGGTCCTTCTCTGGACACCTTCCAGTATATCCATATCCCTCTTGTAAGAGTGGCTCCAGAACTGGATCCAGTACTCCAGGGTGAGGTCTCACCATTGTGGAGTGGGGCAGGAAGATCAATTCCCTTGCCCTGCTGCCCACACTTCTCTTGCTGCAGCCCAGGATCTGGTTGCTCTCTGGGCTGCAAGAGCACTCTGACAGCTCATATTGAGCTTCTTTCACCAGCTTGTTTATCTGGAGGGCTTGACAATGTATTATTAAGAAGTGGACCACCTGGCAGTCTGTCTCCTTAGGTGCAGAAGCAAGTGGCTGGAGTGGATGGTAAAGCTGGCTACACCAGACAGCTTAGCTCTAGTGCAGTTGTATCTCACTGTGAGTTTGTAACCTGGTTGGTGAGTGGTGCTGTGCATCCATCCATGACCCATGCCTCGAGATTTCTGTGCTCTCTGCTGTGCAGGATGTCTTGTACTCAGTCAGCCACTCATCTGCCTCAAGACTTTGAGTGCCATATGGAAAAAGATGCCCACCCCTTTCTATTATATGACAGCACCAGCATCTCCTTCAAATGCCTTGTACTTACTCCTCAGGGGAGAATTGTGTGCAATAAAGCATTTAGCTGTGTCAGGCACTTGGCACTGTTTTCCAGTGCACATGCTCTTATTTTTTTATGTTAGAGTTGGCAAGGTTGAAGAAATGCACATTGACCTGGTCATTTCCTTGCAGACAACACCAGAGAAGCATTGTTTTTTCCCAGGAAACAATTCCACAGGGAAAGGGCAATGGCTTTTCTGACCCATCCAGGCAGGGCACTTCATTCATATTGATAACAGGAAGAAAAGCATGCAGTATCCTTGTTGGCATTGAATCATTGGTGAAGATGTGGTGTGAGGTGATAAGAGAAGGATGAAATAGATTCAAAGGAAAAATCATCAAAACACCCTTTCAAACAGAGCTCTTAACAGAGTGTTGTTCCCACATTCCCTTTTATAATTAACACCCAATTTTTTATCAGACTGCTTTCTGAAGTCTAAATAAATGCTTCTATTGTTTGGCTTCTGGCTTGTATCTTACAGAAGATACAAGTTCTAGTTCATCATTAAAAACAAATCCTGGTTTTACAAGCCATATAAAGAATAAGGCTGCCCATGGCTATAATTGAGTTACTGTTTTTTATCTCACCACAGTCTGTTGGATGTCTCTCCAGCTATAAAACAAGCAATTTCACAAAGACCCTGCGGTGAACAGAGCAAGACTTTGGGCTTTCTAGTTATTTAGTTCCTTGTTTCCTCTGCTCTTTTTTTGCCTTTTTTTTTTTTTTTTTTCCAGAGGTATCAGATGCAAATTAGGTTTTTAGTTCCTCTTATCTCTTTGTTCCTTCCAAAGCTGAGATTGATAGCTTTAAGGAGATCAAAGTCAACTTTCAAACGTATCCCAAATTGATAATCTCCAGACTATCATACACCTTGTACTCAAAACAAAAACCTAAAATCCATAATGACATGAGCATGGTAAATATGATTCTCCTGTTAGACTAAGTAAAAGTAGATTATACATGTTTTTTAGACTTCAAAGGCCTGTCCTTTCTGTCAGGTTTCTTTAAGGTCTCAAAGGCTCTCTGCACTCCCTTTTGTGTAAGGATAATAAAAGACACTGCAGCAAGAACTTGAGAGGATCTTTTCCTGCTAACATTGCAGTTTCAAAGATAAATGGACAAAATACTCCATGAAATGAAATTCAGGGGCATTTCTAGTTTATTTAAAGTAGGTATACAAATAAGTGCATCGTAGTTGATGCACCAGATTTGACTGCAAAAACTGTGCTTGGTTGTAGGTATGCTGGCTGAACAAAGAGACAAAGATGAGAGGCCCTGATATTCTCTTCCTATGCCCAGAAAAATGAAGGATAAAACCCTGCCCTTCTAACAGAGTGCAAAATCTGCAGGTCTAACCTAAAGCCAGTTCCCAGTGGCATGAATGAACCATGACAAAATTCCCTAATGTTGACATTCTGAACTGAAAAGCTTGGTGAAAATCAGACCACAGTTGGGGCCTGCAGAAAGATGCATGACCAGAGACATGTCAAAAGCATTGGTGCAGACCATGTGTATCTGCACACTGTCACCGCAGAGTCGCTTGCTGGCAGCGGCAAGGCAGCTGGCAGGAAGCCACCTTGCTCGCTGGCTGGCAGCCAGTGGCTCTTCTTGATGTCCTGGTGAGCAGATTGGAATAACTAATCCAGGTTTAGGGAGCGGTTTTAGTATGCACTCCATGGGAAAAAGTGTCAGGAAGAGCTGCATCCTCCCTTCCAGGAGCTCCTCTGGTTTTCTCCGTCACCCAGTGCTCATCTTGGAGTGCACAGAGGCAGATGTTTGGAGAAGAAGCGAACATTTTAATCCTTCCAACTGTCCCTCTGTCTTTTCCAGAACACAAGGATGTGTGTGTGTGAGAGAGAGAGAGGAGGATCATAATCCTTTTGTTCAGCATGGATTAATACTTCTGTGAATTGTACATGAAGGTATTTGCATAGGATAGTGCATAGTAATCTGTTTATGAGCTATGAAAGGCATTCTTTGCAACAACTTGTCTTCCTGTTACTGGGTAACAGTTTGATCCTGTATATGCTTACAAAATATATGTTTTCTTGTTCTCTGTGTAGTGCTGGAAGCACCTGCATGTTTCCTTTATGGGAAGTCTATTGCCATGCAACAGATCTTCTCAGACAGCACTTCTGGGAAATAGCAGAAAGTCTACACAGCACTAAAGCCAGAAGAAATAGAGGAGTTTGGTTTTACACTTCAAAAACTCCCACAGAAATATATACTGTGAAAATACTACATTGAATCATGGAATCCTAGAATGGTTTAGGTTGGAAGGGACCTCAAGGATCATCCAGCTCCAAGCCCCTGCCATAGGCAGGGACACCTCCCATTAGAGTAGGTTGCTCAAGGCCTCATCCAGCCTGGCCTTAAACACCTCCAGGGAGAAAGTATCCACAACCTCCCTGGACAACCTGTTCCAGTGTCTTACCACCCTCACTGTAGAGAACTTCCTCCTAACATCCAGTCTAAATCTCCCCTCTGCCAGTTTAAACCCATTCCCTCTCATCCTGGCATTACCAGACCTTGTCAATAGTCCCTCCCCAGCCTTCCTGTAGGCTCCCTTCAGATACTAGAAAGTCACTATAAGGTCTCCTCGAAGCCTTGAGTTAGGGTTAGGTTTTTTTGCCAAAAGAGTTCCCTTCACTGACTAGTAAAAAAAGAGCAGCATCAGGAGTCCATCATCCCCGTGGTGCTAATTGTGCTAATTGCTGGGTCTTCACAGAGAGAGTGATTTGCCATTGGAATGGGCTGCCCAGGGAGGTGATGGAGCTGCTGGCCCTGAAGGTGTTCAAGAAAAGACAGGATGAGGCACTTAGTGCCAAGGTCTAGTTGATTGGCCAGGGCTGAGTGATAGGTTGCACCGGATGAGCTTGGAGGTCTCTTCCAACCTGGTTGATTCTATGATTGGACAGGGTTGGGTGCTAGGTTGGACTGCATGATCTTGGAGATCTTTTCCAACCTGATTGATTCTATGATTCTGTGATCAGGAAATGCACTGGTGTCTCTGGTGAAGCCATTCAGCTGAGACTGCTAGTAAAGGCTGAAAATTGTTGTCAGTTGTCATTAATTGGTTTGCATCATAACCTAAGTCTAAAAGGAAAAATCCCTAAGGATGGGCGACTTGACCATACACACTGAAACTGATTCATGGTCACCACCTCACTTGAGTAACAGCTGCATCTATGCCAGGCTGAGGTGAAAAATGTCACCTAAAGAAATCAACAAATCCTGTTACCTCTGGAGTACAGGCAGGGTCTAAAGAAATATTGGAAGAAGAGGAGACCTTTTTTTGTTGTTATTTTCACTCCACAAATGAATTTCATTAAAATAAGAGGGAAAGTAATGATTAAAAATTGAAGAAATAAAGCATAAGAAGTCATTTTCTTACTTGCCATCACCTTGCCAAGAATGAAAAACCTGCTCCATATGGACTCCTTCAGTGTAACCCCCTCCTATTACACCCCAGAGCTGTGCACGACCAGAGAGGATGAATAAGGTGGGAAGAGGTAGGGAACTAAGCTCTCATTTTCTTACCCCAGCTCTGCAGACATCTCTCAGCAGTTACACAGGTGGGAAGAAGGGAATAGATCTTGGACCTTGCCAAAATAGCTCTAAAACATCATCAGTGGGTTTGCTCTGCTGGTTCCATCTGTCTGTGCCTCAGTGCACATGCATGGTGTTTTTAAACCACCTGCTGTTAATGCAGTGGTTTCTTTCTTGTTTTTTTTTTTTCAGCAGGGTAGGGTTCAGATTTGCAAGAGCAGAGTATTGATCAGGATGCAGTGAAAGGCTTAGTATTACCCCTGAATTTTAACTTGCCTGGCTAGATTCCTATTACAGTAACTCCTGGTGGGCTGGGACATTTTCCTTTTTCACCAGAGTGACACCACTGTTACAACTATGGATTTTGCTTGTGATCATAACAAACTTAGAGTAGTAATATGGATATTTGGGGGGGTTGCTCTACTCTCACTCAAGTCTTGGACAAGGGTAGACTAAGGAAGGTTGAACTAAGCAATACTTTGATGCTTCTTTCTTTTACACTAATAAAGGGGGAAAAAATAACAAAATGTTAAATCCCAAGCACAGCTCCAGGCTGAGTGGTGAATGGCTGAGAGCAGCCCTGAGGAAAAGGACCTGGGGGTCTGGGTTGATAAAAATCTCAACATGAGCCTGCAGTGTGAGTGCAGCCCAGACAGCAACCCTGTGCTGGGCTGCAGCAAGAGCAGTGTGGGCAGCAGGGCAAGGGAGGGGATTCTGCCCCTTGGCTCTGCTCTCCTCAGACCCCACCTGCAGTACTGTGTGCAGTTCTGGAGCCCCCAACACAAGAAGGACATGGAACTGTTGGAGTCAGTCCAGAAGAGGCCACCAAGATGCTGAGAGGGCTGCAGCAGCTCTGCTATGAGGACGGGCTACGAGAGCTGGGTCTCTGCAACCTGGAGAAGAGAAGGCTTCAAAGGGACCTTGGAGTGGCCTTTCAGTGTCTGAAAGGAGCCTAGAGGAGGGCTGGGGAGGGACTATTGACAAGGTCTTGTAATGACAGGACAAGGAGGAATGGGTTTAAACTGGCAGAGGGGAGATTTAAACTGAGTGTTAGGAAGAAGTTCTTAAGAGTGTGGGTGGTGAGACACTGGCACAGGTTGCCCAGGGAGGCTGTGCATCACAGAATCACCCAATGTGATCTTTGATTCCTGGAGGTGTTCAAGACCAGGTTAGATGAGTCCTTGAGTGACCTGTTCTAGTGGGAAGTGTCCTTGCCTATGGCATGGGGTTGGAACTGGATGATCTTTGAGGTTTCTTCCAATCTAAACCATTCTATGATTCATAACAGAAATTATGATGTGTATCATCAAACATTTCCAGTAAAAAAAAAAGAAGAGGAATAGAACTGAGAAAATGCCTTCTGTGTCTTCCAGCTATTGCACAGAGTTTGCTCAAATAATTCTTTTTCACTCATAAGTGAAGCCTCATGTTTCTCTATCTCTCTTTGTAGGGGAGATGCTCAATAGCAGTCTGCATCCTGATATCTGTGAGGACAACTACATAAAACCAAGCAATAAAGGACTAGTTAGTACTATGTCCCAGGCTTGGCCCACTATCTTTAGAGTAGATAGTCCACCAACCATTTAATCTAAAGGGGTCACAAAACATCAGTCCTCTTCCAACTTGAGGTCATCTCTTCTTGGTCATAGCTCTCTTTATGTCTTTACGTCTCCCCTAGCACTTTGTTAGTACATGATATTGTTAGGTAGCTTACAGCAGTGAGACTCCAGAGCAACTAAACAGGTCCTGTGGCAAGCATTATGGTATAGGCATTGCTAATTATTTATTTCCTGCTGTTAAGCAGAAAACAGGCTTGACTGCCCTCCTAACAGCTGCAGCATTACAATGTGTGAAACACTATGAACTTTATGTGCTAGCTCTCCTGAAGAGCTCTGGGGGCAAGGGGTATTACAAGCAGGTAGACTAGTTGTCAGAAGAGCCTTCTGAAGAGTCCTAGTGCATCAGCAGCAATTAATGCAGGTGGTATTTTAGACAAGGGAGCTAATGAGCTTTAATATGCATGCAGGTGAGGGAGTGCTGAATCAGTAGAGCCATTAATGAACCTATGACAGCCTAATTAGCTACAATTTAAAATCTATGGAATCTAATCAGAAGAGCTGAACACTGCTGCAAATCTGTGTATGAATGAGTCTTTCTAAATACTCCAATCTGTTGCTTAGTCACTGATTGATAGTAATTGCTTTTTTTCCTCTATTGTGTATAGGAAAATGCCCAATTTTGTTCTGATAGAGGAGGACACAACATTGAAGTTAAATGCCTGAGATGTTTGACTGCTTGAGTTTTAATCAGGATATGTTAAAAAAAAAAAAAAAAAAAAAGGAAAAGGAAAGAAAAAGGCAAAGTAAAATTAATTTCCAGCTCTGAATATAGATGATTAAAAATACACCACCAACTTTTCATGTATTTGGCTGGCAGAGATTATATGCTAGTTAATCAACTCCAAATAGCTTATACAAAATTAAAGATAGAACTACAGCTGAAGTGGCATAAAATACACATATTAATATAAGGACTTCTTTATATAGGAGTTTTATTAAACTCCTTACAATTATTTCTAATATGAGCAAAAAGGAATTTTCCTGTATAGGGAGAACAGTAGCATCTTCTCAATGTTCTTATTNGTGTCCCCTTGTTCTGTTGCTGCTTGCCTGGCAGCAGAGCCCAACCCCACCTGGCTACAGCCTCCCTTCAGGTAGTTGTAGACAGCAATGAGCTCTGCCCTGAGCCTCCTCTTCTGCAGGCTGCACACCCCCAGCTCCCTCAGCCTCTCCTCACAGGGCTGTGCTCCAGGCCCCTCACAGCTTTGTCACCCTTCTCTGGACACCTTCCAGTATCTCAGCATCTCTCTTGAATTGAGGACCCAGAACTGGACACAGCACTCAAGGTGTGGCCTGACCAGTGTTGAATACAGAGGAAGAATAACCTCCCTTGTCATGCTGGCCACACTGCTCCTGATACAAGCCAGGATGCCATTAGCTCTCCTGCCCACCTGGGCACTGCTGCCTCATCTTCAGCCTACTATCTGCCAGTACCCCCAGGTCCCTCTCTGCCTGTCTGCTCTCAGCCACTCTGTCCCCAGCCTGTAGTGCTTCTTGGGGTTGTTGTGGCCAAAGTGCAGAACCCTGCACTTGGCCTTGTTCAGTCTCATCCCATTGGCCTCTGCCCACCCATCCAGCCTGGCCAGGTCCCTCTGCAGGCCTCTCCTACCTTCCAACAGATCAACACCTGCTCCTAGCTTGGTGTCATTTGCTAACTTACTGATGCTGGACTCAGTGCCCTCGTCCAGATCTCAAGAAGAATGAGAAACCTATTGTGAGATATTGTACCTGCCTTTTCCAAAACCACTGCAGGTAAAAAGTGTGTGTTAAGTGGAATGGTGTAGATGTGGCTCTGGGCAACCTGATCTAGTGGAAGGTGTCCCTGCCCACAGAACTAGATGATCCTTGAGGTCCCTTCCAATCCTGACAATTCTGTGGTTCTGTGTAAAATAGGAAGCATAAACCCCACATCTAAAAGGTATGTCCTGATCTACAGAAAATGAGACCTTACAACATGCAGAGTGTCGTCAAGAAAGCTATGTTTAATCAGCACTGGGTGACAGGGGGAGCTCATCCTCCAAAGCCCTTGCACACCTTCACCTTGTTCAAGTGAAATGTTTCTACTACAAAATCATGTCTATTCAGTACAGGGGTAGGGTTATTGCAATTAGTTCTGGGAACAGGTGCAGTTATTACAATCAGTTCCTGGAACTCCTTTCCATAATGTCTCACCTCACCTTTTGGGGTCTTTGGGAGGAAGGCTGACGTCTTCCTCACTATGACCTCTCCACCTTTCATCCACCTGGCATCAGTTGTGGGTTACATTCTTGGCTGGAGTCTCCAATGTTCTCATCTTTGAATAAAATATTCTTCCTCTCCATGAGAGGGTTTCAAAACCCTCTCAAGCTTAATCCCCCTCCTTTCTGCTTATCTGATTGATGATGCTTTATATCAGTGCTCACACAGTTAATGATTTAACTATCTTCCTACACTCTATGTTCTCTATCCCTTTTCCCAGATCAGTCCAGTATTCTCAGTGAGATATGAAAAATTCTGAACAAAGCTTTAAATACCTGAAACACTATGAAATTTTCCTTGTGTTGTGGACTCAGATCCTACTGGTTTTAACAGATGAAATTCCACAGGTTTTTCCCTTTCCTAACCAGCTAGCTATCTCTTGCAATAGTACAATAGGCAGCTATATTAAATCAATGTACAAGGAGCTGTGGAAGAGATGAGAATGTCTTTTTGGCTCATTCTTCCTATCCTTGGTATCACTGTAGTGAATATGGATAACACAAATGCACAGGGGAAAAAAGGTTCCTGGCTAATATTTTAGGTCACAGAATTATGATTGGAAAAGGGAGGTTATTCTGCCCCTGTACTCAGCACTGCTCAGGCCATACCTTGAGTGCTGTGTCCAGTTCTGGGCTCCTCAATTCAAGAGAGATGTTGAGGTGCTGGAAAGTGTCCACAGGAGGGCGACAAAGCTGTGAGGGGCCTGGAGCACAGCCCTGTGAGGAGAGGCTGAGGGAGCTGGGGGTGTGCAGCCTGCAGAAGAGGAGGCTCAGGGCAGAGCTCATTGCTGTCTACAGCTACCTGAAGGGAGGCTGCAAACAGGTGGGGTTGTTCTCTTCTCCCAGGCAATTGAGATCCTCTGATGCTCTCAAGATCCCTTATTCACTCCTTTGCCAACCGAGATGTGCATTAGCAAATATCAGGGAGAAATTGCTGAACAGTATTTCTAAGGAGGAGCTATTAGCTCTGCCCCTTACTTTCTGCACTGCTTCAAAGTGACTAGATTGTGAGTAGAAATTGGTCAAGCAAATTGCTTGTTCAAGATATTAATGTTTGTCCTCATATCTCCTGTTAAGCTTCTGTTTTCCAGTATAAGGAACTTCATTTTCAGCAAGGCAGCTGAAAGGAGGGCACATACATTTTCTCCACGATGTTCTACAAAGGTTAATGAGAAGCCATTGAGAAACGACTCTCTCAAGACATCTGCTACCTGACAAGCTCTTGGAAACAAACACAGGATTGAGGCCAGGTGTGGAGTCTGAATAGCAGTCTGTGAGTGTCTCTCAGATCAAGATGCACCCAGCACTCGGATCAAGATGCACCCAGCGGTGACATCTCTTTGCAGTTCTGAATGGAGGCTAACTGGGAGAATCACCATCTGATCACAGACAAATCCTGGGCAGAAGAAATGGTGAGATTTGTTGAATAAATAATTTGCTAGGAATTATTTCCTCAGCTGTAATCATCACTGCCACTCACACAAGCAATTTGCCGAAGCACCAATGCCACCTTTAGCGCAGATGAACTTTATTTCTGGGGGCTGTGTTTTTCTCAAAGCATGAAGCAATAAAATTAAACCTGATTTCCCATATCTCAGCTGCACCATTTTTCTTCTCTTGACAAAGTGAACAGCCAGATCTTGAGAGGTTCCATGTTACACACATTTTTTTACCTCACCAGTCTAGCTTCAGAATTATACAGCAAGAGGAAGAAAAAACTAAGCACTGGACCTGATCCTGAAGTCTAAACTCATACAGGAACTTGCAATAAACTTTGTGTGTAGTCTCAATCTCTAAGAGGTTTATTATATTTATCTTGGCTTTCTCTAAAGTAGTGAAATGTTTTAATTTCATGGACATATAAGTTACAATAGCCACCGTGTCACACAGCTAAATTTCAGCTGAGATTCTTCTCACTGCTCTCTACGACTACCTAAAATGAGGCTGTATTGAGGTGGAGGTTGGTCTCTTCTTCCTAATATCATAGAATCATAGAATCAACCAGGTTGGAAGAGACCTTCAAAATCATCCAGTCCAACCTAGCACCCAGCCCTATCCAGTCAACCAGACCATGGCACCAAGAACTAGAGAAAATTGCTTCATATTGCACCAGGGTGGGTTTAGAGTAGATATTAGGGAAAAAATCTTTACTGAAAAGGTGGTCAGGCCTGCAGCAGAATGTCCAGGCTGGTGGTGAAGTCACTGCCTCCATAGATGATTAAAAAAAAATGTAGATCTAACACTCCGAGACATGGTGGGAGAGATCACCTCTAGGTGATTCTCACCCTCTACTCCACTCTGCTGAGACCCCACCTGGAGTACTGCATCCAGTTCTGGAGCCTCTATTGCAAGATGGATGTGGACATGATGGAGCATGTCCAGAGAAGGGCCACGAGGATGCTCAGAGAGGGATGGAGCAGCTCTGCTACGAGGACAGACTGAAAGTTGGGGCTGTTCAGTCTGAAGAAGAGGAGGCTCCCAGGTGACCTTCTTGTGACCTTCCAGTATCTGAAAAGGGCCTATAAAAAAGCTGAGGAAGGACTTTTTAGGCTCTCAGGGAGTGACAGGACTGGGGGGAATGGAGCAAAGCTGGAGGTGGGTAGGTTCAGGCTAGAGGTGAGGAGGAAGTTGTTCAGCATGAGAATGATGAGAGCCTGGAATGGGCTGCCCAGGGAGGTGGTTGAGGCCCCAAGGCTGCAGGTGTTTAAGGCCAGACTGGATGAGGCTGTGGGCAGCCTGCTCTAGGGTAGGGTGTCCCTGCCCATGGCAGAGGCATTGGAACTAGATGCTCCTTGTGGTCCCTTCCAACCCTGACTGATTCTATGGTTTAGTGGGCATGGTGGTGTTGGGTTTACAGTTGGACTTGATGATCTTAAAGGTCTTTTCCAACTGAAATGATGTAATGATCATTACTTGTACACACATATACTTGTCCTTGTCGACTTTCAATACATTTTGCCCTTCCCAACCCTCCAGCCTGTCCAAGTCTCTCTGAATGGCCGCACAGCCTTCAAGTGTGGCAGCCACTAAACCCAGTTTGGTGTCATCACTCCCACCACTATGTACCAGAATCAACCTCACCAAGGACAGTTGAGTGACATAATGCTCTGGAGTGCCCCTACCTGGCCACTGGGCAGTCCTTGGCTTCTTTAAAGATGCTGTGCTTCTACACATCTTTGGGTACCACCCTCACACAATTGAAACATACTACATAAGACGATGAGTTCCCAATGAAAATGTTGGCTGGAAAAGAAACATCTACAACCACTCCATCATTCAAATGAAAACAGGGTGCTAGAAGAAGGAAAAGAATGCTTGAAAGAATGCAATTTAACATATAATTCAAAGAGATGAGATAGGAGAGATGGTTGGGCTTACACCAACATTAGAATCAAGCAGGTTGGAAAAGACCTCCAAGCTCATCCAGTCCAATCTAGCACCCAGCCCTATCCAGTCAACCAGACCATAGCACTAAGTGCCTTATCCAGGCTTTTCCTGAACACCTCCAGGGATGGTGACTCCACCACCTCCCTGGGCAGCCCATTCCAATGCCAATCACTTTCTCTGCCAACAACTTCCTTCTAACATGCAGCCTATACTTCCCCCGGCACAGCTTGAGGCTGTGTCCCCTTGTCCTGTTGCTGGTTGCCTGGGAGAAGAGACCAACCCCACCTGGCTACAATCTCCTTTCAGGTAGTTGTAGACAGCAATGAGGTCTGCCCTGAGCCTCCTCTTCCTCAGGCTAAACACCCCCAGCTCCCTCAGCCTCTCCTCATAGGGTTTGTGTTCCAGGCCCCTCACCAGCCTTGTTGCCCTTATTTAAACTTCAGGTAGCAGGGACCTGTGACTTGTTCCTACTTAGATGTGCATCAGACATGCTTGTTGAATGGGCCCAGGGCATGTGACATTAGGAGGAAGGAAGGCTTTGCTGAGCAGAGCTGTCTTTATACTTCGAGAGTGATTTGCCATTGGAATGGGCTGCCCAGGGAGGTGGTGGAGTCACCATCCCTGGGGGTGTTCAAGAAAAGCCTGGATGAGGCACTTAGTGCCATGGTCTGGTTGACTGGATAGGGCTGGGTGCTAGGTTGGCCTGGATGATCTTGGAGGTCTCTTCCAACCCGCTTGATTCTATTCTATTCTGTTCAATAATGCAACACCAGCTACATAGAAAACTATTTTAAAAGAGACTTCTTTATTTTTCCTTGTTCCAAAAAGTGTGGGTTGCTTTTTGTTTTGTTTTGTTTTTATTTTCACACAGTAGAAATTTTTCTTTTTATGGTGTTTCCTGCTGGGACATAGTTGAATGAATTTATATTAAGATGCTTGGTAAACTGTTTTCTTTTTTGTGCATCTCTGGTGATGTGTTTCTTAATAAATATTTTTTAAGGTGGCTGTTTGAGTATTTTTCTTCTTATTTCCTGCTGTGGAGATGAGGGCTTTAATAAACAATTTTTTTTTTGAAGTGACTATTTTTGCATTTTTTTCCCCTCCTGTACCCTGCTGTTACAGTGCTGTAAGCTTGTTACATGTTCATTTGTTCCAAATAGCTGCTGTTCCTTGTTATTTTAGAAATGATTCTTGTGCATTAGCCTTCATTTTCAGTATTTCCTTCTCTCCTCTAAATAAAACTGAATAGGAAAAGAGGAAAAGGCAAAGGAACAGACTTAAAAAAAACCCCACAACACACAAGAGTAACTAAACTGAGGACTCAGTGGTGGAACACTGGAACGGGATGCTCATGGAGGTGATGGAGGCCCCATCCCTGAGGACATTCAAGGTTAGGCTCTGAGCAAGCTGATCTAGTAAGGGATGTCCCTGCTGACTGCAGAGTGGGTTGGACTAGATGGTCTTTAAAGGTCTATTTCAACCCTATGGTGTTCAAGGCTAGGTTGGATGAGCAACCCACTCTAATGGAAGATGTCCTTGAACCCAGGGACAGCAGAAGCACAGACACCGACTCTGATAGATAGAGACAGGTTTATCTATGTCTGTATCCTTGTCTGTATGTCTCAGCAAGCCTGTGAGTGAAGTAGACCATCATTTTCATTTTACAGCCTGCAATCTAGTTTTTCTCATTGAAATATTCCAATTAGCCTCAAATCAACACATCTGGGGATGATCATGTTTGTTTTTTCAGTAGCAGGAACCACAACTTTCTGCCTGGTCAACCTGTTCCAGTGTTCTGACACTCTCACTGTGCAGAACTTCTTCCTAACATCCAATTTAAATCTATTCTTCTCTTATTTCAAACCATTCTCCCCACCCTGTCCTATCACTGCAGGCCTCTGGAAGGAGTTCTTTGCAGCCTTCATGCAGGCAGCTTTCAGGGGCTGGAAAGCTGTTATCAAGACATTGTGAAGTCTTCTCTAGACTGAACATCCCCAGCTCCCTCAGCCTCTCCTTGTACTAAGAGGTGTCCCAGCCCTGTGATCATGTTTGTGGCTCATAGTTGATATGGATTCATATGCTCTGATCATTCAGTTCCAACCCCCTGCCATAAGCAGGGACACCTCCCACTAGGACAGGTCGCTCAAGGTCTCATCCAACCTGGCCTTGAACACCTTTGATCACATTGGGTGATTCTGTGATCCACAACCTCCCTGGGCAAGCTGTGCCAGTGTCTCACCACCCTCACTAGAAAGATCTTCTTCCTAATACCCAGTTTCAATCTCTCCTCTGCCAGTTTAAACCCATTACTCCTCGTCCTGTTACGAGACCTTGTCAATAGTCCCTCCCCAGCCCTCCTCTAGGCTCCCTTCAGACACTGGAAGGCCATTCCAAGATCTCCTCGAAGCCTTCTCTTCTCCAGGCTGCAGAGCCCCAGATCTTGTAGCCTGTCCTCATATCAGAGCTGCTGCAGCCCTCTCAGCATCTTGGTAGCCTCCTCTGAACTGACTCCAACAGTTCCATGTCCTTCTTGTGTTGGGGGCTCCAGAACTGCACACAGGACTCCAGGTGGGGTCTGAGGAGAGCAGAGCCAAGGGGCAGAATCCCCTCCCTTCCCCTGCTGCCCACACTGCTCTTGCTGCAGCCCAGCACACCGTTGCTGCCTGAGCTAGGTGCACACATTGCATGTGTCAAATCAACTTCCTTTGATGCTTTTAAAACTTGCTCTGATTTTAGGCATTGCAAGCATCTGGCTTGGTTGGAGCAAGATATTTCAATCTCATTTTTGACTAGAAAGGAGCATTTGTCCTAAACTACATGAGGAAATTTATCCACACATGAAAGAAACTTCCCAATATATTTCAGCTGTGCCTGCTGACAGAGTTATGACTAAAAACATTAATTTTTTTTTTAAAGAATAGAATAGAATCCACCAGGTTGGAAGAGACCTCCAAGATCATCCAGTCCAACCTAGCACCCAGCCCTAGCCAATCAACCAGACCATGGCACTAAGTGCCTCAGCCAGGCTTTTCTTGAACACCTCCAGAGACGGTGACTCCACCACCTCCCTGGGCAGCCCATTCCAATGCCAATCACTCTCTTTGACAACAACTTCCTCCTAACATCCAGCCTAGACCTCCCCCAGCACAACTTGAGGCTGTGTCCCCTTGTCCTGTTGCTGGTTGCCTGGGAGAAGAGACCAACCCCACCTGGCTACAGCTTCCCTTCAGGTAGTTGTAGACAGAAATGAGGTCACCTCTGAGCCTCTTCTTCTCCAGGCTAAACAACCCCAGCTCCCTCAGCCTCTCCTCATGGGGTTTCTGTTCCAGGCCCCTCACCAGCGTTGTTTCCCTTCTCTGGATATGTTCCAGCACCTCAACATCTCTCTTGAATTGAGGAGCCCAGAACTGGACACAGTACTCAAGGTGTGTCCTGACCAGTGTTGAGTACAGGGGAAGAATAACCTCCCTTGTCCTACTATCAGAGTGGAGCTATCATTGCAACGCAAATGAGTTTCAGCCACTAATAGTAGCAGGCATTACCTTGTGCTGCTTCTTTCTTCTTTATTTTTTGCCTCACTTGAACATGAAGATATCCTGTGTGATTGAACCATCAAGTACTGAGGAGTCAGCAGTGCTGCCACGTTTGAAAGGGCTACGTTGAGAACTTTATTATGCACCATCTGAAAAGCAAAATCAGTAATTGCAAACAACAGGACAGCTGAATGCAGTCCAATCATTCACTTGAAATGCACCCACCATCTTAAAATGCTTTAATGTATAAAAAACCATATTCAGCAGCTGCAGAGTTTTTATCTGATGGGAGCTCTCTCTTAAGCTTATGAAAACTCCTTTTATTCTTAGAGGTGTATAAGTTCCTTTATAAGCAAAAGGTAATTGTAGTTGAAAGGACTTCTGTCTGGTAGGGCTTGGATTTACCTTGAGCAGGGATAGTACACCAGGTCTTATCATAGAATCATTGAATCAAGCAGGTTGGAAGAGACCTCCAAGATCACCCAGTCCAACCTAGCACCCAGCCCTATCTGCCTTTCGCGTCTGCCTTTCAGCAGACAGTGTACTCTGAAGTAGAGCTGTATTAGCAGCTGTAAATTCAATCTCACTGTAGTTTAGCCTCTCTATGCTTCTTCACTGGTAATTATGCCACGGGAAATAGCTATTTAAATGGAATTCTGTGCTCCCATTGCATTTCTCAAAAACTGATTGCAACATGCAAGGCAGTTTTCAATTCAAACACCCAAGTTTTAATTCAAAACAACTTTTATAGGAACAATTTAGACCTGAGAATGCAGAGACATTAAAGTGAAGCAAACTTACACTGCAGTTATTTGCACTGCTGCTTTACAAATAAATAAATAAATATATTGCTAGTATTTTTGAAGATTAAATTCTGCCAACCAATGACTAATCAGCAGAGCTGGGTAAACATTTCATAATGAGCAGTTTGGAAAACTCTGCCTTTTTAGTGAGCTACACACACAGAGACTTTGGAAATATCTTTAAATTGGAGCTCCTGTTACAGGAAAGACCTGGATGTGCTGAACGTGTCCATGAGGGTGGACATGGAAAGATCTGGATATGCTGAAGGGTCATGAGGATGATGAGAGGGTTGGAGCTGCTTTTGTATGAGGACAAGCTGAGAGAATTGGGGTTCTTCAGTTTGGAGAAGAGAAAGCTCCAAGGAGACATGTGGTGGTTTGGGTGTTACCTGCCCCCCTTCCCCCCCCCCAACTTTGGAAATCACCCAGAGTAGACTCAGCCAGCTCTGGAAATTGAATGAAGCTTATATTTACAGCTAGCTCAATATACAAGCAGATATTTACAGTATATACAGTTACAGACAGAAATAGACAAGGAAAAAGGTAATACAGAAACACAACAGCCCTCCCAGAAACCTGAGTCCCCAGGAGGGGCTCCCAATCACCCTTCCACCTTTTCCCATGCCTCAATCTTACCCCAGATGTTGCCTTGTGCCCCAAGGAAGAGTGGAGGGTCGGCCAGGGGGGTTAGGAAGCAGGGAGACAGAAGGTGAGGTTAGAGAGAAAAATGCAGCCCAAAGCCCAGGCAGTGCCCCAATGCCTTATCTATGTTTATACTCTTGTTTTTATGCATCACAGCAAGCCTATGAGTAAAGCAGACATCACCATTGTTTCTCTTTCACAGCCTGTGATCTAATCTTTCTAACCAAAACATTCTAGCTAGCACAGGATCTTACTGTGGCTTTCCAGTCCCTGAAGGGGACCTACAAATAAACTGGTGGGAGACTTTTTAGGGTGTCAGGTAGTGCTAAGACTGGAGGCGGGGGGGAAGAATTGAAGCTAGAGAGGGGAAATTTAGATTAGACATTAGGAAGAAGTTCTTCACCATGAGGGTGGTGAGACATTGGGACAGATTGCCCAGGGAGGTGGTGGGAGGTCCATCTTTTGGTGCTTTTAAGGTCAGACTGGATGTGACTCTGAGCAACCAGATCTAGTGTGAAGTGCCCCTGTCCAGGGATGCTGGAATTATGTGATCCTTGGGGTCCCTTCCAACCCCAACAAATCTGTGATTCTGATTCTCAGGTAAAAAACCCAAAGGAATAAAAATTAAACAGAAGTGCAATGCAACCTCAACCAGTGAGCAGCTGTTCTGTGAAAACTATGACATGCAATAACACCATTACCACTAAAAAAGGTCAGGGGCTTACTTTCATACCCTTAAGAGACCAATCTGACCAGAACCATCTGTGTCAAATCCTCCAGGCAAGGATATTTTATTGTTAAATGGCACTTGTCCAGTCAGCAGTGAAATGGGTAGCAGCAAGAGCCAAATAAAGCAACAGGAGATCGCTCATCAAATATCCTGGAGACCTTCTGGCTTGGGGGCACTTCTCAGTAGGGGATTTTCACCACTTGCCTGTCTCAACACAGCAAGCATGGCTCTGTTTGTAAAATTCCTCACATTCCTCACAAAAAAAATTCTCTGAGTGAAGCTGCTATTATGTATTGTATTAGATCACCATCATCAACTCCATTCAAGCATTTTCAGGGGAAGAAGCCTTCACAGGACATAGGCACAGATTATAAAGGTCTTTTTTACAGAGGCTTTCTTGTTATGGAGAGGGAGAGTGAGCAAGGTTCTGGAGAGGTTATAGCCATAGAATCATAGAACTATAGAATGGTTTAGATTGGAAGAGACCTCAAAGATCATCCAGTTCCAACCCCCTGCCATAGGCAGGGACACCTCCCACTAGAACAGGTCACTTAAGGCCTCATCCAACATGGCCTTGAACACCTCCAGGGAGGGAGCAGCCACAACCTCCCTGGGCAACCTGTGCCAGTGTCTCACCACCCTCACTGTAAAGAACTTCCTCCTAACATCCAGTTTCAATTTCCCCTCTGCCAGTTTAAACCCATTACTGCTCATCCTGTCATGACAAGACTATTCTCCAGGCTGCAGAGCCCCAACTCTTGTAGCCTGTCCTCATAGCAGAGCTGCTGCAGCTCTCTGATCATCTTTGTGGCCTCCTCTGGACTGGCTCAAACAGTTCCATGTCCTTCTTGTGTTGGGGGCTCCAGAACTGCACACAATACTCCAGGTGGGGTCTCATTATCATCATCAACTCCAAGCATTTTTAGGGGAAGAAGTCTTTACAGGACATAGGCACAAACTATAAAAGTGATTTTGTTGCAGTTGAAAGGGAGAGTAAGCAAGGTTTAGAGAAGTCATCACACTGTATTTCAATACTCAAAATGTTTTGTGTTCACAGCTGAGAAAAGACATGACTATTATTGAACTGTTGGAGGCCACAAAGATGCTCAGAGGGCTGCAGCAGCTCTGCTATGAGGACAGGCTGAGAGAATTGGGGCTCTGCAGCCTGAGAAGAGAAGGCTTTGAGGAGACCTTGGAGTGGCCTTCCAGTATCTGAAGGGGACTACAGGAAGGCTGGGGAGGGACTATTGACAAGGTCTGGTAATGACAGGATGAGGAGGAATGGGTTTGAACTGGCAGAGGGGAGATTCAAACTGGATGTTAGGAATAAGTTGTTTGCAGTGAGGGTGGTGAGACACTGGCACAGGTTGCCCAGGGATGTTTTTGCTGCTTCCTCTCTGAAGGTGTTGAAGACCAGGCTGGATCAGGCCTTGAATGACCTGTTCTAGTGGGAGATGTCGCTGCCTATGGCAGGGGGTTGGAATTAGACTGAATAGGGCACTTAGTGCCATGGTCCAGTTGACTGGATAGGGCTGGGTGCTAGGTTGGACTGGATGATCTTGGAGGTCTCTTCCAACCTGCTTGATTCTATTATATTTATCTTCATTGATTTGAGGTCCCTTCTAACCTAAACCATTCTATGATTCTATCTGTGGTTCTTTTGTTAAGGAACATGCAATGCCTTTAGAGTGCAGGGCTTCCAAGTTTTATCCAAAAGTATAGCCAAGAGCTAAGTAATTTGCCAGAAGTAAAGCAAATGAAACCAACTTCTTTCTCAATCTGATCTTCCCCTGTAGCTTACCAAGTCAGTGCTGATATTTAAACTGAACGCAGTGATGTAAGCAGAATCATTCAAAAGGATGTATATGATTGTTTTTTATGGTGAAATAAGTGGTGATTTTCAACTGGTTAAAAAATCTATGAGTTAATTAGGCAATGGAGTAATGAGGATTTTAACTAAAACTTTGTTCCCATTATGGCTGATTACATAGCTTCCAGCACCTTAATAATAGTCCACCCTGAAAAACCTAAAAACTATCAAATTACCTGAATTATTCTCAGAACAATTTATCTCTTTAAATAGGAAGAGTAGAAATATCTAATAAAATTAATCAGATAAAGCTGTCAACCTGAATCTCTTCTTATCAGTACATTAGAAAGCATCCCCTCCCTATGTTCTTTTCTTATGACTAGTTTTTCCTCCACATAGGAGGTGGACATCACAACATGACTACAAAAAAGTCATAGAATCATAGAATCAAGCAGGTTGGAAGAGACCTCCAAGATCATCCAGTCCAACCTAGCACCCAGCCCTAGCCAATCAAGCAGACCATGGCACTAAGTGCCTCATCCAGGCTTTGCTTCAACACCTCCAGGGACAGCAACTCCACCACCTCCCTGGGCAGCCCATTCCAATGCCAATCACTCTCTCTGCCAACAACTTCCTCCTAACATCCAGCCTATACCTCCCCTGCCACAACTTGAGGATGTGTCCCCTTGTTCTGTTGTTGGATGCCTGGCAGAAGAGACCAACTCCACCTGGCTACAGCCTCCCTTCAGGCAGTTGTAGAGAGCAATGGGGTCTGCCCTGAGCCTCCTCCTCTGCAGACTGCAGACCCCCAGCTCCCTCAGTCTCTCCTCACAGAGCTGTGCTCCAGGCCTCTCACCAGCTTCATCGCCCTTCTCTGGATACATTCCAGTACCTCAACATCTCTCTTGAATTGATAGGCCTACAATTTGACACAGCACTCAAGGTGTGTCCTGACCAGTGTTGAGTACAGGGGAAGAATAACCTCCCTTGTCCTGTTGGCCACACTGTTCCTGATCTAGGCCAGGATGCCATTGGCTCTCCTGCCCACCTGGGCACACTGCTGGTTCATGTTCAGCTATTATCTACCAGTACCCCCAGATCTCTTTCTGCCTGGCTGCTCTCCAGCCACTCTGTCCCCAGCCTGTAGTGCTGCTTGGGGTTGTTGTGGCATCACAGATTTCTTGCCTCCCTCCCACTAAGCACAGAGACTGTCACCCTAAGCCTAGGAAAGGTTGTCTCTTATCCAGCTCCAAAGATATTTAGTTGGGTTTGTATGGGGACAGATTAATTTGGTTGGATGAGTGTAAAGACCTAAAGTACTGATAAAGTTTGGTACTTCTTGCTAAGATTCAAATAATTCTTTCAATGGATAGGAGGAAAGTATTTGACTGGATTGAGGGGCTTGCTTTGTTTAATTTGAAAGCCCTATATGCCTGGCACATGCCTTATGGTCCATCAGGAATAAGTTCATCTCAATTTTCTTGCTTATTCCTTTCTCAGTTCAGAATGAGTCTCAGTCACTCTAAGGCTAGAAACCCAAGATAATTTCTATCTAGTTTCAGTACAGTAATAGTCTCTTGGGTTTGAGGAGACAGCAAACCTTTTTACCCCTTCCCAAAAGAGTAAAATTAAAATGCTTCACACTAGACTGGAAGTTTGGGTGGAATTACATTTATACACAGATCAAAAGAGATTTACACACAAATATATACAGAAAATACTGAATACACAAAGTCATGTTTCAGCCTTGCCCCAGTTCTCCAAACCTGGGCTTATCACAGTCTCAATAAACCAAAACCTTCCAAAGCCTCCTCACAACCAAACCTAAACCCAAACCTCAAAGTTCCCCCAGAACCTCCCTACACATGCCTGAATGATGCAGTAAAAATTAGCCAAGCAACTCAAGGCCAAATAGCCTCAACTGCCCTGTAAATACCAGGGAGATAGCAGCTCCACACACTGGGAGAAGAGGGAGGGAAGGAAAAAGGTTATTCTGAGAATCTTGATGGAATCTGGACATCACATAGGGCACTTATTTGCTTGGCTCTATCTCTAAGCACTCAGAGCAGCAGAATTATACAGAAGGCAAATTTAAACCTTGCTCCAATTACTTGGTTCATGAAGGTTACTCAGGTTTTCCTCTATTTCATTCTCCTGTACTGATAACACATCCAAACTATCTATCATGAACTGATTTAACAGTTCAATTAATACCTTCTTTTAGCCCCACAGCTCTTCTTCATTTACCTGGTTGCTTGTTCAGCTTATTAAGGTTTTTTTTTGTTAATCAGCATTTCTGCCTTCCTAATTGTTTCCCACATGGCCAGTATCAAATGATAGACCCAAATTATCTGTGGCCATCATGTATTTTCTCTCTATAGAAAGCCACCAATTTGCTCAGAGAAATCTACCAAGTCACAGAATCAATCATAGAATGGTTTAGGTTGGAAGGGACCTCAAGAATCATCCAGCTCCAATCCCCTGCCATAGGCAGGGACACTTCCTACTAGAGCAGGTTGCTCAAGGTCAGTGTGTCATGATCTCTCTCTAGTAAACTAACATTATGTTTTATCTTATTTTGCCATTTATCTTACTTCTATGAGAACCTTTGCTGTAAAACAAGCAAAAGCCACACTAAAACTAGAGCTGGACATTAGGAAGAAGTTCTTTCCTACAAGGGAGATGGAACACCAGAGCCAATCTCATTCCTCATCATTCATGTATCTAACATTTTCACAGAGAGAGTGATTTGCCATTGGAATGGCAAATCCCAGGGAGGTGGTGGAGTCACCATCCCTGGAGGTGTTGAAGCAAAGCCTGGATGAGGCAATTAGTGCCATGGTTCACTGGATAGGGCTGGGTGATAGATTGGACAGAATGATCTTGGAGATCTCTTCCAACCTGGTTGATTCTATGATTCTATGTTTCATTTGCTTTAATACACTTTATAAGCTGTATCTCAAAATATTTTCAGTAGCTCTACACCCCATGGACATCACGAGACAGCTTTCTTTGCTAATGGTTTATTTTCCATTCAGAAGGGCTGAGAAAATTCTCAAGATATTCAAAGGATATAAAAATACTTTGGAGTTTAAAGTAAGTAGCAAGAGTTATGATTCAATAGCTTTGATTAGGATAAATCTAAGAAGCATAATCTGATTAGTATATAACCTTTCAGAACAGTGAAAAGAGCTTTAAATATTTGCAACCAAAATTAATATTGAACATTCAAGATTTATATAACTGAAGTTTGATCCTATTTGTAAATATTGCTAAGGGATTTCCTAATGTTAACACTTTCCTTCTTAACTCAAAATGTATTATGGACAGTATGGGAAGGAATATGACAGTTCTACTCAAAAGCAAATATTAAGGTACTCAAAAAACAGTTTTATTCTTGCTTAGAACAAAATCAGCTGTTTCAAAAAGTGCTTTGTCTTAAAGCAAAATCACACTGATGATGAAAACATAATGAAAGAGACCCTGGGCAACAGCTCATGATGCAAGACAAGTTTGCACTCAGACTCATTCCCATCAGAATTAGTCATGGAATCATAAAATCAACCAGATTGGAAGAGTTCTCCAAGATCATCCACTCCAACCTAGCACCCAGCCCTGGCCAATCAACCAGACTATGGCACTGAGAGCCTTATCCAGGCTTTGCTTCAACACCCCCAGGGACAGTGACTCCACCACCTCCCCGGGCAGCCCATTCCAATGCAAATCACTCTCTCTGGCAACAAATTCCTCCTAATATCAAGCCAAGACCTCCCCTGGCACAACTTGTGGCTGTGTCCCCTTCTGTTGCTGGGTAGCTGGCAGAAGAGCCCAACCCCACCTGGCTACAGCCTCCCTTCAGGTAGCTGCAGACAGCAATGAGCTCTGCCCTGAGCCTCCTCTTCTGCAGGCTGCACACCCCCAGCTCCCTCAGCCTCTCCTCATAGGGTTTGTGTTCCAGGCCCCTCACAGCTTTGTCGCCCTCCTGTGGACACCTTCCAGCACCTCAACATCTCTCTTGAATTGAGGAGCCCAGAACTGGACACAGCACTCAAGGTGTGGCCTTGAGTTTTGAGTACAGGGGAAGACTGTGTTGCTTCCCTGACTCAGTGTTGAGTACAGGGGAAGAATAACCTCACTTAGTCATGCCAGGTTTCTGCAAATCAGACTGAGGAGAGAACTGAATCTAAGTTTTCTTAATTCTAGGCAAAGATATGCACAAAACAGGTTAAGGAAAATAGTTCTAAGGCAAGCAACTGCCTATCTTTCTTTTAATTGTGTATATCCCAGCATACTCTGGGACTTGGAAGTCTTCAAGGCAAGGAATCTTTACATAGCCAAAGCCTGAGAGTTGTAAAGCAATGTGGTTGGGTGATATGATTTATTGGCTTTGAAGCCATTCAAATTGAACCCTTTGGGTCATTTCAGCAATGAGAAATATTCCATTCCTAGGCTGAGCTTATTGAAAATGAAATATTTAATTTCTTCTTTTTTTTCAGATGGAAAGTAATTTTGCTTTCAGAATGAAACCTTGCAGGAAAAGTCAAGGGAAATGCATTGTCTTTCAGAAAATCATTCATGTGATGTTTTCCTCATCAACTTCAGAGCACATTACCTACTAAGTTTGTTTGGGTTTTATTTCCCCCCATTGAAATCAATTAGGAAATTATTAACAATAGGATTGTTATAATTTCTCAGCTACATTTTTTTCCTGTTACTTCCTCTGATGAGCTTTGAACACATCTACATTTTTCACCACCTAATATTACTTCATTTGTATTACAGTAGTGTTTAGAAGTGATAAAGTGAAATTGGACTTGCACTGTGTTGGACACTTTACTGCTGTACAAAGGGGATGCTGCTTTTAACAAGTTACTCTTTATATGGCAAAGGCAAAAGATGGTTTTGAAAGCAGATACAGAAGATCTCTTGACCTGCAGAGTTTCTCACCATAGAAGGTAGAGAAATCAGGCCAGGAAATCAGCCTGATAGTCAAAACACTGCACTTTACTATTTGTAGTGCTAGTTCTTGGCACAAAGAATGTGCACTGCTGTTGGTCGTAGCTGCTAACTCTGTACTTTCACCAGTGCCCAGACATGGCTGAATTGATTCTTCTCAGTCTTGTTTCCAACACAGAAACTTTTTGCCTTTTCAGAAGGACATTCAATTAGAAGGAAAATCAAACAATGCATATAAAAAATTCCAGAGGTAAGAATCATATTGACCTGAATAGACACAGTAGGTTCAACACAGAGCTTTTGCAAAACCTCATTTTTCAGAAGCTGTGTGAGCAAGGGAGGACTTTGTTACTAACTGTTAAGTAGTGAATCACAACAAAAGTGAAAGGAAAAAAGAGTCAAAACCACAGACTAATCAAAACCAAAAGGCATTTTATAAACAAAACTGAGTGGACCTGTTTAAAACAAAGCCTATCATAGGAAGTTCTTCAGCATGAGAGGGGTGAGAGCCTGCAATGGGTTGCCCAGGGAAGCGGTTGAGGCCCCATTGCTGGAGGTGTTTAAGGCCAGGTTGGATGGGGCTGTGGGCAGCCTGCTCTAGGGTAGGGTGTCCCTGGGCATGGCAGGGGGGGTTGGAACTAGATGCTCCTTGTGTTCCCTTCCAACCCTGACTGATTCTGTGATTCTATTCTATGATTTCAGTTAGTGTGCTCTGGAACATGGTTTTATTTCTCTGCCTTCAGTTATGTGCAGCTGAGTGTCACTCTGCTGACCTGTGTTGAGGGAATGGTAAGGAAGCATTTGATACAAACCACTTCAGGCTTTTGGTATATAAATCCTTCCTATGAAACTCCAACAGGAAACCCACTCAAGCTGTCAAATGTGGTGACTAAAAGGGAAAGGGAGACCCTATTGCTCAGTTCTTATTGACTAAGGTGATGCAGCTTCAATAGGGCTAGGAAGATGATGAAGGGGCTGCAGCACTGCCATATGAGGAGAGGCTGAGGGACCTGGGGCTTTTTGGTCTGGTGAAGAGAAGACTTAAAAGGGACCTAATCAATGTCTATAAATATCTGAGGGTTGGGGTCAAGTGGGAGGGGACAAACTCTTGTCTTGGATATCAACTACAGCGCAGGAAGTTCCACCTCAACACGAGGAAGAACTTCTTTACTCTAAGAGTCATGGAACGGACTTCTCAGAGAAGTTGTGGAGTCTCCTTCTCTGGAGACCTTCAAGATCCATCTGGGTGCATTCTTGTGTGACCTGCACTGCATTCTATGGTCCTGCTCTGGCACATTGGGTAGACTTGATGATCCATGGAGGTCCTTTCTTTCCAACCCCTAACATCCTGTGATCCTGTGATCAAGGGAAAAATCTTGTTGTGTTTTTCATGAGTGGAGTGTAATGGTTAACACTCACAGAAGTTCCCCAATGATATACTAGTTAAAAGAAGAAGAAAATATATTTGCTGTGACATCCCACATCCCTAATTATCTTTGAGAGAGCTTTATTTGTAATGCTTGCCTATGTCTCAGTGGTGGCATAATGACAACAGAAGTGTAAAAATGTGTTTCTTGTTGTCTGTAAAAAATTCAATAGAGCTTACAAAAACACCTGGGAAGAAAACAAAATCTTTGAAACTATCACTTGGACTCTGCAATTTCTACCTTTTCTCCCTGCTACTTTAGTCCTTAGTAAATATTGGTAGCTCCAACAGATTTACTTTGTTTGCATCCCTCACCCATCCCTCCCTAAACAAAGTATCATATACACACCTAACCTTTGTGTGAGCCAGCAATGTGCTCTTGTGGCCATTCTGGGGTGTATTAGAAGGTCCAGAGAGGTTCTGCTGCCCCTCTACGCTGCTCTAGTGAAGCCACATCTGGAGTATTGTTTTCATTCCTGGGCCCCCAAGTCAAGAGGGACATAGAACTCCTTGAGAGAGTTCACCACAGAGCCACAAAGATAACGAAGAGAATGGAACATCTCTTTTATAAGGACAGCCTGAGGGAGCTGGGACTGTGCTGCTTGAAGAGGAAACTGAGAGGTGACCTCATCAATGTTTATAAGGATGTGAAGAGTGAGTGCCAGGAGCACGGAGACAGGCTCTGCCCAGTGATGTCCAATACCAGGACAAGGGGCACTGGGTGGAAGCTGAGGCATAGGAAGTCTCATTTAAACATGAGGAGGAATTTTTTCCCTGTGAGGGTGACAGAGCACTGGAACAGGCTGCCCAGGGGGGTTGTGGAGTCTCCTTCACTGCAGATATCCAAAACCTGCCTGGATGTGTTCCTGTGTGATCTGCTCTAGGTGACCCTGCTCTGGCAGGGGGAATTGGACTGGATGAGCTTTGAAGATCCCTTCCTGCCCCTGACATTCTGTGATTCTATGTTTGGTTATAATATGCTGTGTTCCACATACTGCTCTGCAAAAACCAAGGTGCTGTCTTGTGGTGCTAAACCATGCTCCTCTGCAGCACAACAGAGCCCCTTTGGATGGGACTGCATCCATTCTATCTGCCTAGATTGTTGTTATTTTATTATGATGGTAGCATGAGATTTATTTGTTGTGTGATGGTTTGTTTGGATTTGTGCTTTCTTTATTGAAAGCATAGAAAATCGTGGTCTAAAGATGTAAATGTTCAAGTAATATTTAAATTAAGTAGAGAAAGGTTGTCAAATGGCAGAGCTGCAGTTCCTTGGGCAAACTAAATTCATTAGCATTGTGCACGTGTGCCACGACAGGAATTATTTTTACCTGAGACTTTCTTGGTCACACTTTGGAAAGAAGTGTTCTGAAATCAGTGTTAGAAACTTGTTATCTGAAAATGTCAAAGCAAATCTTTCAGCCATGTACATTAAGCAATAGTAACCAAACATAACTGGAAGGGAAAAAAAAAGAAAAATAATAGATTGTGTTGATCAAAGCTGAATACACAAAATCTCTCCCAGCTCTCAGAGGGATTTCTGCACCATAACACAGAGATGATAAAAGCCTAAGTTTTGTCATTAGGACAGGTAAAGTTAGTTTTCAGTCTTTCCTCAAAGACCAATATTTTTTCTGTCAGTCTGACAAGGGCTGACTTAAAAAAAACCCAAAACTTAAAGCTCCATTTTTTTTTTTTTTCCCCCATAAAATAAGATTTGTGTTTGTGTGTGTAATAAACATGGGAAGAATAGAATAGAAAAGAATAGAACAGAATAAAATCAACCAGGTTGGAAGAGACCTCCAAAATCATCCAGCCCAACCTAGCACCCAGCCCTATCCAGTCAACCAGACCATGGCACTAAGTGCCTCATCCAATCTTTTCCTGAACTTCTCCAGGGACAGTGACTCCACCACCTCCCTGGGCAGCCCATTCCAATGCCAATCACTCTCTCTGCCAACAACTTCCTCCTGACATCCAGCCTATACTTCCCCTAGCACAACTTGAGACTGTTGTTCTGTTGTTCTGTTGCTGGTTGTCTGGGAGAAGAGCCCAACCCCACCTGGCTACAACCTCCCTCCAGGTAGTGGTAGACAGAAATGAGGGCACCCCTGAGCCTGTTTTTCTCCAGTGTTGCTGGTTGTCTGGGAGAAGAGCCCAACCCCACCTGGCTACAACCTCCCTTCAGGTAGTTGTAGACAGAAATGAGGTCACCCCTGAGCCTCTTCTTCTCCAGGCTAAACAACCCCAGCTCCCTTAGCCTCTCCTCATAGGGTTTGTGTTCCAGGCCCCTCACCAGCCTTGTTGCCCTTATCTGGACACGTTCTAGCACCTCAACTTCTCTCTTGAGTTGAGGAGCCCAGAACTGGACACAGTACTCAAGTGTCAAGTGACATGACCAGTGTTGAGTACAGTAAGTTGTATGCTGAATGGTACCATGATTTGGTTGTGTTATGCTGGGTGTACATCAGACCTTAGGTTTAATATGTCTTGTAGTTTTATTGGTCAAGGATTTTCTTTTTAGCAGAGACTGCAGCCTCACTGTATTTTAGAAGGTGGTTGAAGTTGTCCTGGGATTCCCCAAATTCCTCTCTTCTCCCTCTCACTCTGTGGGTTTGAATGGGCGAGGAAAGATGTGAAAATCTGCTTCCCCACCCCCTGCCCTGTAGGCTTGAAGGGGGGCAGCAAAAGGAGCCTTTCTGCACGTGGGCTGACCCATGTAGATGCCCATGCTGGAGTCGGGCTGGTGGTTGGCTGGGTTTTCATGCCCAGTACCAATGGTAAATGGACACTTTGTGTAGAAAAAGGATAGATAGAGCAAGGGTTCCCATCTTGAGTGTTCCCACATTGAGAGTTCCTATCTTAAGAGTCTCCTGCCACTGCAGAGGACAAGTTCCTGTAATGAATGGACTGTCCCTGCTTCTAGATGGCTCCTACCTTTTGTACAGCTCTTGGTTTTATCCTGCCCCTGCTTTTGGATGGTTCCACCCACTTTTGCACACATTCGTTCAAACTGGCAGGCTTGGCAAGCCCTGGGGTCCTTTGAGAGAGAGACAGCAGCATCTGGACCACCCTCTCTCAGACCCNATGTCTTGTAGTTTTATTGGTCAAGGATTTTCTTTTTAGCAGAGACTGCAGCCTCACTGTATTTTAGAAGGTGGTTGAAGTTGTCCTGGGATTCCCCAAATTCCTCTCTTCTCCCTCTCACTCTGTGGGTTTGAATGGGCGAGGAAAGATGTGAAAATCTGCTTCCCCACCCCCTGCCCTGTAGGCTTGAAGGGGGGCAGCAAAAGGAGCCTTTCTGCACGTGGGCTGACCCATGTAGATGCCCATGCTGGAGTCGGGCTGGTGGTTGGCTGGGTTTTCATGCCCAGTACCAATGGTAAATGGACACTTTGTGTAGAAAAAGGATAGATAGAGCAAGGGTTCCCATCTTGAGTGTTCCCACATTGAGAGTTCCTATCTTAAGAGTCTCCTGCCACTGCAGAGGACAAGTTCCTGTAATGAATGGACTGTCCCTGCTTCTAGATGGCTCCTACCTTTTGTACAGCTCTTGGTTTTATCCTGCCCCTGCTTTTGGATGGTTCCACCCACTTTTGCACACATTCGTTCAAACTGGCAGGCTTGGCAAGCCCTGGGGTCCTTTGAGAGAGAGACAGCAGCATCTGGACCACCCTCTCTCAGACCCTATCAGTAGCCAACTTCCTGGCTGCCTCCCCGAATGGGGGCCCTCCCGGTTTTGGCTCTGCCCTGTCACTCTGAAGGCAGCATCATGCCACAACCATCTCACTTGGGAAGAAGTGCTTGAGACATTTCTGACTTTGGTGGCTCTGGCACTTGCCTAAGGGCTGCTGTGGCATGGAACTCTATTATTGGATGTTGTCTGCAACGTCAGAAGGCTGCTCCTGCAGAGGAATCCAATAAGGGATCACTGCCCAATGCCTGTCTCACCTCTGTGAGTAAGATTTTCCCTTAACCTTCTGCTTAGCCTGATTGATAGTGGGGTAAAGCTGTGTTTATAGCTTAGCCTTTTCCATTTTCTGACTTCCTAAATATCTAAATTTATCTATAATATACTTTTTTTGGGGAAGATATTCCCAATGCAGCTGAACCTGTTAATAAATTAAACTAATTCTGTATATGGTTTGGGGGGCAGGGTTCCAGGAAAATAAAATAATTCTATTTTTTATACTTCCTGGCTCAGCCACATTAATTCCCTGCCTCCACCACAGAAGTAAAACAAAAAAAAAACCTGCCTCAGATTGTTCCTCCTACATTTTCAAAAGAAATTTGACTAATATTTTGAATGTTTTATGATCAAATATTTAGTCAAAATATGTCCTGCTTACTGATCAGTTGTTCTGCAGTACTTTCTGCTCACTTAAGAGAGGCAGCCTCGATATCTTTCATGGTTGCTGCCAGATGGTGTGAACCATCCAAAAAAACCAATAAATAGAAGCACATGGAAAGGTTTCTTTGAAAGAGGTCATTAACAGGGGTGCAGGGAAATGGATAGCCTGGAGAAGAGGAGGCTCAGGGCAGACCTCATTGCTGTGTACAACTACCTGAAGGGAGGCTGTAGCCAGGTGGGGGTTGGTCTCTTCTCCCAGACAACCAGCAACAGAACAAGGGGACACAGTCTCAAGCTGTGCCAGGGGAAGTATAGCCTGGATGTTAGGAGGAAGTTCTTCACAGAGAGAGTGATTGGCATTGGAATGGGCTGCCCAGGGAGGTGGTGGAGTCACCATCCCTGAGGGTGTTCAGGAAAAGCCTGGATGAGGCACTTAGTGCCATGGTCTGGTTGACTGGATAGGGCTGGGTGCTAGGTTGGACTGGCTGAGCTTGGAGGTCTCTTCCAACCTGGTTGATTCTATTGTATTCTACATAAGAATAGAGGTGTGGGTATAGGAAGATGCAAAGACAGTAAATTCGTTTTCTATTTGTACTGAGCAATATGAGTTAGGAATAAATTCGGAATCCTGGTAAGGGTTTTGGATATCTCAAGTCTGTCAATGACTTCTGGGAATGCCAGGACTAGGGGGGATGGAGCAAGGCTGGAGATGGGTAGGTTCAGGCTAGAGGTGAGGAGGAAGTTTTTGAGCATGAGAGTGGTGAGAGCCTGGAATGGGTTGCCCAGGGAGGTGGTTGTGGCCCCATCGCTGGAGGTGTTTAAGGTCAGGCTGGACGAGGCTCTGACCAGCCTGATCTAGGGTAAGGTGTCCCTGCCCATGGCAGGGGTATTGGAACTGGATGATTCTTGTGGTCCCCTCCAACCCTAACTGATTCTATCATTCTATCATTCTGTACCTCCCTTTCTGCTGTTTCTGCTTTGCAGAAAGTAACAGCACCTTGTGAGCTGTGAGTCACTGGGGGAGAACAACATATACAGAGTAAAGGAAAAAAAATACCCTTCTAAGCTACTGGAAAGGGTATCAGTGAGACACTTGAAAAAAAAAAAAGCCCAAAGGGTTAAGCTTTTCACTTCATTAAGTTTAAGCTGTTCCTTGCCTGAAACCTTGCAAATTTCTGATAAGAGTTGTAAAAACCAGGTGTTTGTTCTAAAACTACCCTACCATAGCAGTGAATATTTCCCAGATAAAAATTAATGAAGGGAAAACTCATAAATGTGTCAGAAGAAGATAATTATTATTTCAGATACAAGCCAGATGCTCTCTGTTGCAAATCAAGTAGGAGTAAGAGTCTCAGTTTACAAAAGATTTCTCCAGTTATAAAAAGAAAGATACTTCACCAGTGGACTCTAGGTAGTATAAATCTAAACATGAAAGATCCCACTCAGTTCTGGGATGTTAAACTGTGAAATTAAAAACTTACCAGCATTGTACTCGTGTGAATATGCTGAGACCTTGGCATAAGTACTCTCGAGTGGCTCCCTAAAGTTGCTTCAGATCGTGTGGCTTTGTGTACAGTTGTTCTCTGTGCAGTTCTGGAGCCCCCAGCACAAGAAGGACATGGAAATGTTTGGGCCAGTCCAGAGGAGGCCACAAAGATGCTCAGAGGGCTGCAGCAGCTCTGCTATGAGGACAGGCTTAGAGAGAGTGAGGGCTCTGCAGCCTTGAGAAGAGAAGGCTTTGAGGAGACCTTGGAGTAGCCTTCCATTATCTGAAGGGACCTACAGGAAGGCTGGGGAAAGACTGCTGCCAAGGTCTTGTAATGACAGGATGAGGGGTAATGGGTTTAAAGTGGCAGAGGGGAGATTGAAATTGGATGTTAGGAAGAAGTTCTTTACAGTGAGGGTTGTGAGACACTGGCACAGGTTGCCAAGGGACGTTGTGGATCACAGAATCACAGAATGTGATCTTGCATTCTGTGATTGTATGATCCACAACCTCCCTGGAGGTGTTCAAGGCCAGGCTGGATGAGGCCTTGAGCAACCTGTTCTAGTGGGAGGTGTCTCTGCCTATGGCAGGGGGTTGGAACTGAATGACCTTTCAGGTTCCTTCCAACCTAAACCATTCTATGCTTCTATGATTCTGTTCTTTGAAACAGACATATATTAGCCAGTCTAGAGCCCTTCAACGTCTTGTAACTCTACTCATTCTGGATACATTTTATTGCCTTCATTAAAAAAAAAAAAAAAAAAAAAGAGAAGTTTGGTTTGATTCAGGCAGTTTTGATCTGAGTGGAAGCAACACACATCTGATTATTTATGCACACTTCTATTGCACAACCAGTTTGGGTATTTTTATTTTGTTTTAAGCAAACAAATGAAGGGGCAAATATGTAGTTAATTGTAACCAATTTTGTTTGCTACAATGTATTTATTACTAAATAAATAATTGATCATTTATCTATTATTAAAGCACTGAAGAGTGGCTTGTGGCTTGATGTACATGAGATTTGAAAGCTTTAGGTACAAAAGGAAGCAAAGGAAAGTGGTCTTCTTGAGGTATTGCCATTGTATGTTTTCCTTATTCAGTGAATCACAGAATCACAAAATGTCAGGGGCTAGAAGAGACCTTGAAAAATCATCCAGTCCAACCCCCCTGCCAGAGTAGTATCACCTAGAGCAGATTGCATAGGAATGCATCCAGGCAGGTGTTGAATGTCTCCAGAGAGGGAGACTTTGTTGTCCTGAATTTAGCATTTCGTTCTGGCTTGCCATTTTCACAGGCAGCATTGTCTGTGTCTCGCAGCGCCGTGCAAAGCCCCCAGTCTGCCCTTGCAATACTGCACAGTCATCTTGGTGTGCTGTACCATAATACAGATGCCTCTCAGTCCAGCTCACTAGACTGAGCTCTTTGCAAATTTACATCAGGAATCCCCCCCACATCATTCTAGAAAGGGTCTATGATCCTTAGGTGTGATCCAGCTTGTCTGTGTCCTTGCAGCTCCCACACCTCAGAAATGCCATGGCTTGTTCTGAAGCTTGCTAAAGTGGAGACCTTGAACTGGTCCTTTACTTTCATTTAATTACTTTCTACTCTTATTAAACCTCCCCAGAGAGGTTGTGGAGTCTCCTTCCCTGGAGACTTTCAAGGCCTGTCTGGATGCTTTCTTCTGTGATCTGTGCTAGATTGTGTGGTCCTGCTCTGGCAGGGTGTTTGGACTCGATGATCTCCTTGGGTCCCTTCCAACCCCTAATAATCTGTGATCCTGTGATTAATCATTGATTCTATGACCCTTGAGGCTGCTGGAGGGACAACAGGACTTCTGAAAGCTGAGAACTGGGCAGCTGTCACTTCTTATGTCATATATTTGTGCTACTTAGACTAAATGCAGCCTTGTTTCCAACTAGTCAAAGCCTCAGTCTGCATGTCTAACAGGCAGTGCAGCATGCCTGGCTCTTATAGCATTCATTGGTCATAAGTGATGTCTCTTTTGGCTGTGAATGAAATCACAGTGGTTCTCATCTTCTACCTAACACTGTTCACAATGCCAACATCACCTTTTGCTTCCTAAGGACACGTACTCTACCTGGATTTCACATCAAACTGGCAAAGAAAGCAGCACTTTTGCTTGGCAATATCAATGTTCTTTCTGCCCTGGAGATGTGGCTTTCAATATAGTAGAGTTCCTGCCACTTCTCCTATGGATATTACAGTCAGTTAAGCATGGTAAAAAGGCATGTCAAGTAACTGAAACATAGCAGGAGTCATATAACTACAGTTTCTGGACTTCTGAAAGGCTGGCAGGAAGATTTTCTCTTTCCAGAGTATATTAGCTCAGAATAATATTTTTCCATTGTTCGTGATGGGATTTATTCTCTATTCATTACACTTGCAATTCTTCCATTGACAGTGATGGGATGTTGCATAGGTATAAGGGAATAAAATAAGGCTTTGTATTCTGCTCTCCTTTTCTGTTCAGTGCAGTGTTTCCACTGTAAGGAGGAAAGATATTAGGTTTCATTTTTTTTTTAAGAAGAAATATTTCTATTCAGAAGGGAGCAGAATGTTTCACTCACAATTTTCATTCTTAACACTGTTTAACAGCTTGCTGTACCCATAAGAAAAACAAAAGAGCTCCTTGAAGAAGCTTGGCCTTAAAATAATGCTTTATATTATTTTTTTAGAGATAAACTTGCTGATGCTGTGATAAATTAAATTTCAGGCAAGGGGTTTTATCATGGAGGGGGGGAGCTGCAGACATGGCCTCTGTGAGAAGAAGTCTGGAGATGTCGAGCTGAGACTGGGTAGGTTTAGATTAGACGTTAGGAAAAAGTCCAAAAAGTGGAGAGAGTGGTCAGGCACTGGAATGAGCTGTCCAGGGAGGTGGTGGAGTCACCCACCCTGGATGTGGTTAAGGGTCATTAGATAGTAGGCTGAACATGAGCCAGCATTGGCCAAGAAAGCCAATGGCATCCTGGCCTGGATCGGGAACAATGTGGCCAGTAGGATAAGGGAGGTTATTCTGGCCCTGTACTCAACACTGGCCAGGCCACACCTTGAGTCCTGTGTCCAGTTCTGGGCTCCTCAATTCAAGAGAGATGTTGAGATACTGGAATGTGTCCAGAGAAGGGCAACGAAGCTGGTGAGAGGCCTGGAACACAGCCCTGTGAGGAGAGGCTGAGGGAGCTGGGGGTGTGCAGCCTGCAGAAGAGGATGCTCAAGGGTGTTGGAGAAGAGGAAGTGGGCGTTTGGAACTGGATGATCTTTGAGGTCTCTTCCAACCTAAACCATTCTATGATTCTATGATTAAAGGTAAAGGCACACCAAAACTCACCATGCTGATGGTGGGAGCTTAAGAGTGATTTTGCTGATTCATCTTTGACAGCAGAAAGGGAAATGGGTACACTAAAACTTCCAGAAGCTATGTGAAAGCCACATTAACTAATCCTGAATAAAGTTCTGCTTGCTATAATGTATTGAGCAACATTACCAACTTGGTTTTGCTGTCTTTTTATTCATCAGCTCTCAAATGGACTGACACAAACTATTACTGCTTTCTATTTCTCTGAAGGTCTGTCACTAAATTTTTTTCTCCCCTTTTCTTGGATGAGTGTAGCAATAAAAATGCCTTTCCTTGTAGCAGTCAATTGATAGGTGTAGAAAATGAGACCAGAAAGGGATCAGTTTGAAAAATGCCACAAATAATTCACAAGGATGATCTTTTAAGGAGCTCACAGAATATCCTGCCAAATTATTGCAAGAGGCATTAATAGCTTTACTTTGGTTTATGTCCTCTTCACGCATGTTTAAGAACAAATAAAGGATTGTAGCCTCCCCGTTCTGATGATGTTTTACTTATATTCTTCCTTCCCTTCCTTTTCCTTCCTTCCTTCCTTCCTTCCTTCCTTCCTTCCTTCCTTCCTTCCTGGATGATCCTTGAGGTCCCTTCCAACCTAAACCATTCTATGATTCTATGATTCTATGATTCTATGATTCCTTCCTCCCTCCCTCCCTCCCTCCCTCCTTCCTTCCTTCCTTCCTTCCTTCCTT
>WAAF01009978.1:0-94899 GCA_013400475.1 Tricholaema leucomelas | reverse complement strand
CTCCCTCCCTCCCTCCTTCCCTTCTTTCCATCCTTTCATCCTTCCTTCTTTTTCCTTGACTAACTGCCCTTAACAAAATTCTTTGTGCAGCAAAGAATGCTATGACAATGAAAACAATTTGTTTGTGGGCAGGTTTCAGTGACATGATTGATCTAGAAGTTAATTTAAGCTATGTTAAATAAAAAGCCCATCCTTTTTTCTGTCAGGTAAAGGAAGCAATCATAAGCACATAACAGAAGACTCATCAAAGGGCATTACTGTAGATAGTTATTGCTGCTTTGCCAGCAGAGAGCTGTACCACAGAGTGAAGTATTGCTGAAAATTAGTGCATGAAGTAAGGCTTAACAGACCTGGATTCCTTGGAGGGGTGGCAAACATGCTCTGAACAGAGACACTGATGGATGCATGAACATTGTCATTTAAGACACTGTCAGATTGTTTAGAAGCATAGAATCAAGCGGGTTGGAAGAGACCTCTAAGATCATCCAGTACAACCATTCACCCAGCCCCATCCAACCATAGAATCAAGCAGGTTGGAAGATACCTCCAAGCTCATCCAGTACAACCATTCACCCAGCCCCATCCAACCATAGAATCAAGCAGGTTGGAAGAGACTTCTAAGATCATCCAGTCCAACCATTGACCCAGCCCTACCCAATCATAGAATCAAGCAGGTTGGAAGAGACCTCCAAGATCATCCAGGCCAGTCATTCACAGATTTCCTACTAGAACAAGCCTGAAACTCATTACTGACATTGGTGGCATAACTGTTGCACAATAACTTATCCTACATATATTGCCATTATGCCAAGGGTGTCAAACATTGCAATAATTAGTCAGACACTTATTAATAGCACAAAACTGAAATGCAGTTTCATACAGATCCAGACGAAAGCTAACTAGAGCAACATTTACTCAGAAATGGTGTGATCAGCAGGAGCAGGAAGGTGCTCATGCCCCTGTACTCAGCACTCATGAGACCACACCTCAAGTACTGTGTCCAGTTTTGGTCACTACAGTATAGGAGGGACATTGAGGTGCTGGAGTGGGCGCAGAGAAGGGTGACAAGGATGGTGAGAGGTCTGGCAAACGTGACCTATCAGGAGCAGCTGAGGAAACGGAGGTCGTTTAGCCTGGAGAAGAGAAGGCTGAGAGGGAACCTTATTGCCCTCTACAACTAGCTAAAAGGAGGTTGTAGTGAGGCTGGAGCTGGTCTCTTCTCCTGAATTACTAATGATAGGACAAGAGGAAATGGCCCTCAAATTGCGTCAGAGGAGTTTTAGGTTGGATGTTGGGAGGAAGTTCTTTCCTGAGTGGGTGGTGAGGCACTGGAACAGGCTGCCCAGGGAGGTGGTGGAGTTATCATCCCTGGAGGTGTTTAAAAAAAGAGTGGATGTGGTGCTTGAGGCTATGGTCTAGTGATGAAGGATGCTGGGATGAACGTTGGACTGGCTGATCCTGGTGGTCCTTTACAGGTAGTGATTAGATGTTGTGCTGAGGAGTTTGGTTTAGCCAAGGACTTGTCAGTGTGAAACTAATGATTGGACTCTATGGTCTTGAAGGTCTTTTCCAATCTAAGAAATTCTGTGATTCTGTATGATTTTTTAATGTTAAGTGGCTTCTAATTTGCTTTGATTTGTTTTATTTTCTCCCTAAATATGGACAAGATGTGTGTTGCAATAAAATGTAGCTCTCAACGGAGTCACAAGTTCACTGCCATTGCTCTCAAAGGGAACTTAGACACAAAACTTTCTGTGAGTGTCATTTTTTTTTGGCCAAAAGATTGAAAGGTTTATTTCCAGTTTCATATTTTCTTTCTTTTATGTAAGTTCTTATTGTATTTTTCAAGAACTTCCTCTTGTACATTTTTTCCTCCCTTTTTGCTCATTAGAAGATTTTAAGGATCAGGGAATGTAGGTGTTTGGGAAAGTTGTCAATCTTTCCTCTGAAGGTGCTTCAATGACCTTTTATTTTGGTATAAATGAGCAGCCACAGTTTGATTAAGAGCTGCACATTGCTGGAGATGTAAGTTCCTTATCGATCCACAGGTCAGAGTTTCATTGCTTTGTTCTGCTTAACCCTTAGAAATAATTCAATTCGTGTGACGCATGAGCCCTGGGTGTTAACAGAGACTGTTTTTATCACTGGGTAACGATCCACTCTGTGCATGAATGCTTTGCCATGGGTTATTTCTAATGGAGAGATGATGGTGAAGTCTTCAAGCTTATTTCAGTTAGCATTACAGAAATGAATGATTTCTCAAGGAGGACCTCTACAGTGCAATGGCAGTGATGGAGCTGGGGGATATTCCACTCTATATTCCACCTAAAGTACCATCCATGGTACTTTGAGATCTGCTGTTGGTCTTCTGTGAAGAAATCACTGGTTGCAACAAGAGCTCAGTTGAAACGTTAAGAGGCCACTGCTGGAACAATGTTTTGAGCTATTACCCAAAACACTTGGCAGAATTTAGTTGGAGTTTCAGATGTTGTTTCTCCCTACCTATAGACATTCATCAGTACATTTGCCAAAATTCTTCTATTAAATGAGGAAAGTAAAAAAAACACTACAGAGTGATAGAACATTTGCCCCATCACATTGCTTTCCTCACTGTGACTGTAAATGCTGCACACCTTTAGGACAGCTTGTTGCTTTCTCTGACACTAAGAGTTCAGGACTATCAGATCTTGCTGTGATGTGATCTGTTTCTCTTCTCATAGCCTCTCCTTCTAACTGCTTGCTTTGCTTTGCAACCACCACTGACCCCCACAGCTCCTTATTCCCCAGCTACAATTTGTTTCATTAGCTGCTCCTGCTAATTACTGCCATCAGATAGAGTCATAGAATCAACCAGGTTGGAAGAGACCTCCAAGATCATCCAGTCCAACCTAGCACCCAGCCCTAGCCAATCAGCTAGACCATGGAACTAAGTGCCTCATTCAGTTTTTTCTTGAACACCTGCAGGGACAGCAACTCCACTACAGTATCACACAGTATCACAGTACCACCTCCCTGGGCAGCCCATTTCAATGCCAATCACTCTCTCTGGCAAGAACTTCCTCCTAACATCCAGCCTATATCTCTCCCAGCACAACTTATTTTCTACTGTTTGAGTCATAAGCTCTTTGCTCAGGTCTTTGTTCTGCTTCTTGACAAGAAACACTCTGGCCAATCACCCCCTAGCAAGGACCTGGATATCACTGAGGGCAGGCAGTGTGGCAGCACACCACACATTCACACAGGTGACTTTTAACCTGTTGGTGTCACTTCATGCCAGCTATCAGAAGACTTCTATGCAAGATTTTCTACTTTTGATTTTCCTTTCAAGGATGTACATTTTCCACCCATAAAAAGATTATAAAGAGAAAAAGGAAATATATATATGACAGATTTATATGGCTGAAGAAACAAAACTAAGTGCTTATGTAAATACTACAGGGACAACTACATAGAAGAATTAGTAGATGTGATAGAATGAACTCTGTGGGTAGGAAATACAGAGGCAGATTTCAGAATGAACTGCAGAGAGATGTGAGACTACATACAGCAGTAAATTAAATGTGTTTGAGACTGAACTATTGCAGTGAGACCAACAGACTGTGTCCATTGCATTAAATTTTCTTGCCTTTCACAAGAGGTGGCCTCATCCAAACTAATCAGTGGACTTATATTATGGCTCAGTTTAACATGAGAGCAGTGCCCTGAAATTTCCTAATACAATCCTGTTTGGTCTGCATGGAGTCTGGTCAAGGAGAAGAGGAGAATTTCAGTGCTCAAAAATGCCTAGGAATGTTGCCTGCTATTGTTTAAAAGACAAAGTCAAGGGTAGGAAGCTTGAATAATGAGTAATAGGTGTGATGTGACTACAAAGAGAGTAAAGTTTTAGTGAAAGGAGTTACTAAAACTGAAAATGAAAATAAAATGTATTTTCAGAGCAAAATGTGGAATGAAAAAGAAATATACAAGATGAATATTAACACCAGATAAGATGTGTGTGATTTTGAAAGGTCAGAATTCTGTGGTTATCTTTGACAGAGAAAAGGATGGGCCTTGAGAATTTCAGAGTTAGGATTATTATAAACAGACATTTAGAAGAAGATGGAAGGCAGGAAACAGGAGATAGAAAGACAGAGGGAACGAGTTGGATTAGAAAACTGATTAGGCCACCAAAATGTGATGCAGGTGAATGATACCTCTTTGTAGAAACGTAAAATAGTTTGGGTTGGAAGGGACCTTAAAGATTTTTCTAAATGCAGACATCTTCTGTTTGGCAGAAGGTTGAAGATTTGGGTTTTTTTTGCTGCTGCACAACTTGAGACTGTGTCCTCTTGTTCTGTTGCTGGTTGCCTGGGAGAAGAGACCAACCCCACCTGGATACTGCCTCCCTTCAGGTAGTTGTAGACAACAGTGAGGTCTGCTCTGAGCCTTCTCTTCTCCAGGCTTAACAACCCCAGCTCCCTCAGCCTTGCCTCATAAGGCTAGGCTGCCCCCTCCTCATTCCAACCTTCAAGTGGTTGTAGAGAGCAATGAGGTCTCCCCTCAGCCTCTTTTTCTCCAGACTGAACAACCTCAGCTTGCTCAGATGTTCTACATATGCTAGGTGCTGCAGGCTCTCCACTAGCCTTGTTGTCCTCTGAATGGTGACAACTGGTCTGGCAATCTGTGATCTCAGATGGGTTTTCAGTTCAGTTCTGTATTTGAAGACCATCTCAATACCCTGGATACCTGAAGTCCTAAGTCAGTCACGAATCACACAGTAGTCCCCTTCTCAGCCTTTAGATCTATTCTTCAAAACTAGACAGAAGTCTGTGAAGGCAGACAGATAGTTACCATATCAGAGTTGTCTTACACATGATCATCCTGGGCAGAAGCACTTCTCCCTCTTTCCTCTCCCCACAGGCACGTGTTCATGCACTCAAAGAGTGCCTCAGATCATACAGCATGGAAAATTAAAAGATCAGCGCAGACTCACAGATCTTTTTCTACCCTTACTTTTGGCATTAGAGAGATAGTTTTAATGTTGGCACTCCCAGTAGCAGCAAAGAAATTGTATTAGTCATGAAGAGCTAAGAGGACTGGAAAATGAAGATAGCAACCCAAACCACTGAATTCACTGCACTGCAATTCCAAGTAACTTCTCTTTTTTTCAGATGTATTTATGTTCACATTTCCAGGGGTATAACTAGTAGTGAAATCTGACCATATTTTCTCTTTTGGTCTGATGCTACAGGTAGAATTGTCCACAAACTCATCCATTTCTTATAAGACTGAAAAATTCCTAGTATTCTAAACCAAACTGCACCTGCAGTTGCAACCTGTCACCCAGCCCTAGCAAATCTGCTAGACCATGGCACTAAGTGCCTCATCCAGGCTTTGCTTGAACACCTCCCTGGGCTCTCATTCCAATGCCAATCACTCTCTCCGTGAAGAACTTCCTCCTAACACCCAGCCTAGACCTCCCCTGCCACAACTTGAGACTGTGTCCCCTCATTCCATTAATGAACAAGAGGACATATATTGTTATATGTATTGTTCTGTTAATGAACAAGGGGACATATGTTGGCCATACACAGACAAATGCAAAGAGAGTAACAGGCAAATGGTCACTCAAAACCTTATACAGCCTTAATCCACATCCTCAAGAGGGAGATGTTAAACTCCTTCACTTCCTTTGAAATAATAGCCTAAGTAATCATATGAAAAGAAATGCACTAAAAGAATAAAAATAATAAAATATTGGAGTTTTTGTTTTGTTTTTTTTTTTTAATAATTAGCTTTTTTTTGGTTGCTAACTTGATGAATTCTTAATGTGTAGTTATCAGATCAAAGTGGAAAGGAAGCTTTATTGCTCCAGGTGTTGTGGTGATTGGAGGAGACTATTAGATTGGCTCTGAACTCTTCTCAACCAGGCTGTAGCTTTCATCCAAGACATTTAGACAGCCCAAATCTGCACAGTCATTCATTTCAATAGCAGTCTCTTACATTTTTATTGCTCTGTTGCTATGCTCATACCAATAAATATTTCTAAACGACGTGACAATTTGCAGCTTTTTAAAGGGGTTAGTCAAAAGGAGATGAATTCCAAGTTCAATTAACATCCTATGAACCTGGCAAAGAGCACACAAAGGAATAAAGGTAAGAATTTAAAACTGATTTGCTTTACAGTTATCCACTTTGGATATCTAAATCAAGCATAACAACCACCAAGCAAAGTACTTCAGAATTTCCTGTAACCACTGAACTTAGCTGCAATTTTATCAAAAGCAGTGTGCCCAGGTGGCCAAGAGAGCCAGTGGCATCCTGGCCTGGATCAGGAACAGTGTGGCCAGCAGGACAAGGGAGGTTATTCTTTTTCTGTACTCAGCACTGGTCAGGCCACATCTTGAGTCCTGTGTCCAGTTCTGGGCTCCTCAATTCAAGAGAGATGTTGAGATACTGCAACGTGTCCGGAGAAGGGTAACAAAGCTGGTGAGGGGCCTGGAACACAAACCCTCTGAGGAGAGGCTGAGGGAGCTGGGGGTGTGCAGCCTGAAGAAGAGAAGCCTCAGGAGTGACTTCATTGCTGTCTACAACTACCTGAAGGGAGGCTGTAGCCAGGTGGGGTTGGTCTCTTCTGCTGGGCAACCAGCAACAGAATGAGGGGACACAGTCTCAAATTGTGCCAGGGGAGGTCTAGGCTGGATGTTAGGAGGAAGTTCTTCACAGACAGAGTGCAGTTCAGTGGATTGCCAAGATGTGAGGCTCAGTTATCATTGCTTGGAAATCTTTTAGAATGTGGTTTCTATCATCAACAAGAAGTGAAATATGACTCCTGATTAGTCAAAAGAATGAGCAGCAGTACTAAAGCATTAGGAAATACACCATATGTCACACATCTACTGAAACAAACTGATGATTGATGGAACAGATTATCTTCTTCTTGCATTCCTCACTTCCCCATAGTACCTTGTGGCAATTAATCTTCATTAGGGTGTGGTATAAGATCAAATTTTTAAGCAATTGTCAAAATAACTTAAAAAAAGAGATATTTTGCTATGAAAATCACCCTGTTGCCTTGCATGCTAAGGCTGAAAAAGACAAAGATATAGAGTCATAGAATGGTTTGTGTTGGAAAGGACCTCCAAAGGTCATCTAGTCCAGTCCCTTCCATTAGATTGTGTTGCCCATAGCCCTGTTGAGCCTGACCTCCAGTATGTCCAAAGGCCTCAATTAGATCTTTCCTTGAGGGATAAAAAAATCCCTTTCCTGACAGCAGAATGATTTATCTTTTTTCAATGCTTTGTTGGGACTTCTGTGCTGTTTTGTTTGGGTTTAATGTTTATTATTCCCCAGGATCTATTGCACACTGTCCTAAGATTTACTTTTATCTTACTTAGAATCATAGAATCATAGAATGGTTTAGGTTGGAAGGGACCTCAAGGATCATCCAGCTCCAACCCCCTGCCATAGGCAGGGACACCTCCCACTAGAGCAGGTTGCTCAAGGCCTCATCCAGCCTGGCCTTAAACACTTCCAGGGAAGAAGCATCCACAACCTCCCTGGGCAACCCCTTCCAGTGTCTCACCACCCTCACTGTAAAAAACTTCCTCCTAACATCCAGTCTAAATCTTCCCTCTGCCAGTTTAAACCCATTCCCCCTCATCCTGACATTACCAGACCTTGTCAATAGTCCCTCCTCAGCCTTCCTGTAGGCTCCCTTCAGATACTGGAAAGCCATTTCTATGTATGTATTGGTCTCCACCTCAAATCAAAGAGTTGAAACTGCCTGGACATGGTTGTCACCATTAACAGAACTCACAAAACTAGCCTAGATTCTAGATTTATGCTTCTTAGTATTTCCTATTAGCAAAAAGCTAATCACATCCTCCACATCACACACATTAAAATGTGACTTTCCTAAAAACCCTGCAACTGCTACCAAGCACAATAGAATTTCCTATTTCATAAGCAGATCTTCAAAGAACATTTAGGAGATGAGAAACACGTAAATTGAAGCTTAGTAGGTTGCTAACTGCTTTCCTGGTTGTTCTTTTCCTGGTTGTTCTTTTCCTGGCTTCTGATGCACTATTATGAAGCATTACAGTGTTTGACAGGATCTTGGCCCATACAGGACATGGTAGATATTCTTAGACAGTTAAGTAACAGTTATATTACTGAAGGGTCAAGGGGCAGTTAACTGATGTGCTCACCTTTGGCTTCTTTAATAATCCTAACAATTATGTTTATATTGCAGGTCTTGCCATAACACCCTCACTGTGCCAACATTTAAAACCCATCACACTCTGAATATGAATCTAATTAACAGCCAGATTACAGATATGCTCAGTTATTCATTTGCAGAAGTCATTTCAAACTGGGAAAAATATTAGAAACAGATAGAAAAAGGATTGTGAACTCTCAGAAACAGCTTTAATTGCTGCTTTTTTACTGTTTACAAGCGTTGCATATCTAAACGTTTATGAACTGAGAAATTAATTTGGACTTGGATAAGTCCTCCTCTTCCATTCACTGTTCCCTGTGAAACTGTTTCCAGTTTTGAGGGAAATGTCATAACCACAATGCAAAACAATTAGCTTTTCCAAATTGCCAGTATTCTAGCAATGTGAGTTCCATTCTTGGCTGCACTCTAAATCCACTTCTGATGGAACAAGGAAAGGTTTTCAGCTTGACACTACATTCCAGTAGTTTTTCATAGAGATTAGAGAGGTGGTTCATAGAATCATAGAATCAACCAGGTTGGAAGAGACCTCCAAGATCATCCAGTCCAACCTATCACCCAGCCCTGTCCAATCAACTTAGACCATGGCACTGAGTGCCTCATTCATTCAGGGAGGGCAACTCCACCACATCCCTGGACAGCCCATTCCAATGCAAATCAGTCTCTCTGGCAACAACTTCCTCCTAGCATCCAGCCTAGACCTCCCCTGGCACAACTTCAGACTGTATCCCCTTGTTCTATTGCTGGTTGCCTGGCAGAAGAGCCCAACCCCACCTGGATACAATCTCCCTTCAGGTAATTGTAGAGAGCAATGAGGTCTGCCCTGAGTCTCCTCTTCTCCAGGCTGCACACAGACTTGGGTCTCAGCCTCTCCTCATTAAGAGAGATGCTCCAGTCCCTTTCATCTTTCCTCTAAATGATTTTCTAACTGTAGGAATCCAGTGAAAATAAATCATTTGGCACTTTGCAGCAGGAAAACAGTGGTAGTGTCAAATAAGAAGGGAAACTTAGAATATGAAACGTGAACTCTAACAATAACACAAATATGTGCCAGTATTACAAGTTGTATGGTGGAGGCTTTCCAGAGACTGTTTTATTCGCTATAAATTCTGCTGGTGACAGATGGAGTCTCTTTTCCCTGCTCTTGATATTTCCTTTTCACTTGTGTTTGTATGAGTATTGAGCAAACTGTTGAAACAGGGATCTGAGTGACTATCAAGTTACATGATCAAGGAGACTGCAAATTTTAATACTACATTTAATTGAGGACATAGAGGGTAACACAGAGATTGAAACAGTTCTCCACAAGACAGTCTCTCATTAATTTTAGTGGCTATTAGTTCCTATATCCAGCTCTCAAGAGTTGCTGAAAGGATTAGGAGTATTTTATGGGAAATGTGAACTCTCACAGTGTAACACTTTTTTGGTTTGTACAACACCCAGGACAATAAAGTTCTGACCTCTGGCTAGAGCTCCTACGTGACAATAATCATAGGTATAATAGCTGCAAATTAGAGCCAAACATAGATTTTAGAAGGGCCAAATATTTACATTCCATCAGACACTGGATCATTCAGTCTTTATTGGAAATGTGGATCCAAATATATCATCTTGTGTACATTTAAACACAGAATTTATGAATATGAGAAGTTAGATATGTAATAAATTCTGAGTGTTCTTTATTCAGATTTATTGTGGTTCACTAATGTAAGCTGCCAGATAATTTCCTCTAACAACATACCACATATTAGGTTTTTGTTGCCACTGACATTCAGACTGAAGGTAAGGAGGAAGCTGTTCAGCATGAGAGTGGTGAGAGGCTGGAATGGGTTGCCCAGGGAGGTGGTTGAGGTCCTATCCCTGGAGGTGTTTAAGGCCAGGCTGCTGATGTGCTGTGGGCAGCCTGATCTAGGGTAGGATGTCCCTGCCCATGGCAGGGGGGTTGGAACTAAGTGATCCTTTTGGTCCCTTCCAACCCTGACTGGTTCAATCATAAATGAGAGCTTTTGACTAGATGTTATCCCAATTTTAAAGAGCTATCCAAGGCTTTGCAGGCACAAAATGGTTTACAGTTCACTTGGGATGCTATGTTGGTCCCTTTTTGCTGAAGTACTCCAGAATGCCTCTCTCCATAAACAGGGGGGGAAAACACTTTTATTTCAGCCTACTCTTTCTTCCTAATAATCTTCCTGGAAAAAAAAAAAAAAGGAACTATGGGGGGGATCAGTTTTTGACTGGTTCAGACTTCGTTCAAAAAGTATTCTCATAAAATAAGGATGGAAGCAGTTCCTATTCAGGACTATATGCCCTGTTTAACCAAAGAAGAAATGTATTCCTCATTTTAATGGTCTACAAAGCAAAACCAAAAAAAAGTAAGCAAGGTTTGAACATGGTAAGCACAAAATTAGTGTGCTAGTTTGAGCCTAGCTGGGAGATTTTAGTGAGAGGAATTAGATGCTAGGCTGTGAAAAGGAAACAACGATGCTGTCTACTGCACTCATAGGCTTGCTGAGATGTATAAAAACAAGAACATAAATATAAATAACACAGCTGCTCTCTGTCTCTGGCTGCATGCACTTTTCTCTCTTAACTTGCTGCCTAAACAATCCTTCTGCTTCCTAACCCCCCTGACTGACTCTTCAAACTCACCTTGAATGTAAGGCAAAATCTGGGGTAAGGTAGAGGGGTGGAAAAAAGGTGGAAGGGTGGTTGGGAGCCCCTCCTGGGAACTCTGGTTTCTGGGAGGGCTGTTGTGTTTCTGTATTACTTTTTAACTTGTATATTTCTGCCTATAGCTGTATAGATTGTAAATACCTACTTGTATATTGTGCTGCAAGTATAAAGCTTCATTCTTTAATTTCCTTATCAGCTGAGTCTAGTCTGGGTGATCTTCTTAAGTGTGCTGAGGTGGGTAATACCCAAACCATCACAATTAGTAATGTGGACAACTAAGAGTATTGGTATTTCCTCTCTAGGTTCACATGAATTTTTAATCACTTACTTTGTACTTAGCTGTTTTTTGCAGTGGTAAAAGTTTGGATCATAAAATGTTCCTTACGTGATGGAACTATCAAATAGGACATAGGATCTGTCAGGAAGCAAACGTCTCTATCCAATATTAAGAGGTAAAAACTTATTTAAAATCCATACTGTAAAATAGGTATTCCAATGTCACTTAACTGGAAGACAAACAAAGTATAAACTTTTCTAGCTGATGCCAAAACCAGAATGTCCATTCTGCAGAGGAGTGTATATTTAAAGCATGTGTGCATGTATTTGTACTATCAGAACATCATCTTATGAATCTGAATTGGAAAAAAAAACACAAATAAGGCAAATAAAATCATTTGGCTTGATGGCACCAAAAGGCAAACATATGATTTTGGCAATTTATCTTGTAACTAAGTAACAGAAGATGTCCTCCTAAATATCTTCTAATGAATAAATCCTCTGAGATGCAGAGTCACAGTATTCTGCCAAAGAAGGTCAGCTAGAACATTTTGACTGTACTGAATTTTTTTCAGTGTTCTTTATAGAAATGTTATTAAAATCTTAGCTGCTTAATTTTCATGAGGTGCTGTTCCCCAACAAACCCAGGATTATCACAAAACATTTTAGAGGAGTTCAGATTTATTCATTTTTTATGTGCCTCTTTACAGTAACAACTCAGAATGGGAGACACAAAAGTTTTTCTTATTACCCTAACTTTGCTTCCATGGAAGGAAAGTTGATGGGGAGAGTAAGTTACCAACCATTTCATTAGCCACATCTGTAACTACTGCATTGAGAGGCTTATACTGAGCAGTGGCACAGCAGAGTGATGGTAAATTTACTCCTACTTCAGACCATATCCTATTACAGCCAATTATATATTATTTTTCCCCAACTCCAAAATGTAAAACAGAGAACAAAAAGGACATCTAGGTTAAGACCCTGCTTGCCACTCTACTGTCTGTATAAATTACACAGAGAAGAGCTGTTCAATTTTATCCTGCCTGTAAAGAACATCCCACCACAAAAATATTTTGCAACCAGCACTGAATTAAATCCTTTGTATTTCCCTGTGACACTGATGAAGGAATTGTGTGCAGTGTCTTCATGACAAACACATCATTAGTGTACATACATTTAAGCTGATTATTTCATTCATCAGAAGGGACATTAGGGTTAGAATGATACAAAAGCACAAACCACACTTGATGTTTCCCAAATACCAAGCTTTGTGTGCTCTAATCAAGATTTCATCAAATGTTTTATTAAACTCAGTCACGCGAGCCCTGCTGAAGCCAGATGATCTCTTATTATCAACCAGCAGTAAATTACATTCATTTTTGAACTGAATTTCAATGAAAGCCTTCCAAAAATACTTGGAAGCTAGAAGGAGGTCAACTTATAAAAATACAAAATTGCAGTTGTGTTATTTCCCTAGAATTAAAATGGTGGGCAGAGGAAATCTGGGTTATAAATGTTACTGATCACAAAAACAGTGGAGATTATAAGGCTAGAAATGTATGGTATGATCATTAATGACCAGAAAGAATTCACTTTAATTTACTATTTACTCTCCTTTTGTATTCCAAATTGTATCCTTAGACTTACCAGACTAATGACAAGGAAAGATTCCTGACTGGTGAGATAAATCTCATGCTGGTAAACAGTATCAAAATTAAGCTATGTGTCCTCCATCTTTTCTATGTCAGATGAACAGGGGAAAGACCTAACTATACATACTTAAAAACATGAACAAGCCTCTCATTCAGAGGTTGAAAAGAAAATGCTATAAAAAAGGTGTTTCTGCATCAGGCCTTTCTGAAACAGATCTTACTTTAACAGCAGTATGTGGTACTGATGAATCCCAAAGGTAGCAAGAGGCTTGACCATCCACTGAACCCCTAATTCTACACCCAAGGAATGCTACCTTGACCATCCACTGAACCTCTAATTCTACACCCAAGGAATGCTACCTTGACCATCCACTCAATCCTTGTTTCTAGACCCCAGGAATGCTACCTTGACCATCCACTGAACCTCTAATTCTACACCCAAAAAATGCTGAGTGGAAGAATGCCTTTGTTAACCTGAAGATAAAATCAACGCTTGTTATCAAGAGAGAAAGAGCATTTCTAAGCTCTGTGACATTGACTCCACAATTGGAAACCTTGGCATTGGTTTAGCAGAAAGAACAATTCTAAGTAACAATTCTGCTCTAAAAAGGAATTCCTTCAGAAATTACAGAACTATACACCTAGATGTGGTACAGTGTTTGCAGCACGTGTGGGGACAGAGCTGGGAGAGTATTAGGAGGAGAAGATGCAAAGGAGATATTCCAGGAGAAAACTTGTGATGGAGAAGCATTTGGAAGCACACAGCAGGAGATATGTTTCAAGCTAAACGCGCACTCTTTCAATTAAAACTGTTACCCCTTGTCCTGTCACTACAGACCCTGTTATAAAGGCCTTCTCCATCTTTCTTATGAGACAGGTAAATGTATTGGTAGCACTTCTACACAGATAAGTACCGTGAGAGACATGCAACACAGCTGGAGCTGAATGAAAGAGGACACAGTCTCAGGTTGTGCCAGAGGAGGTCTAGGCTGGATGTTAGGAGGAAGTTCTTGCCAGAGAGAGTGATTGGCATTGGAATGGGCTGCCCAGAGAGGTGGTGGAGTTGCCATTCCTGGAGGTGTTCAAAACTGGATGAGGCACTTAGTGCCATGGTCTAGCTGATTTGCTAGGGCTGGGTGCTAGGTTGGACTGGGTGATCTTGGAGGTCTCTTCCAACCTGGTTGATTCTACGATTCTATGAAAACAAGCAGCGCATTCTGATACCAAAACAGATGGCACAAGGACTAGTACCATTTATAGGCACTCAGAACACCTCGGGGTACAAATTTTTGGGAGGAGGTTGAATAATATACTCACCCTCCATAAAGAACTGGAAGTTCTTAGACTTCTTATGTTCAGTGGTAGCCAAATTTTAATCATTAAATGGTTTATAGAGCAACTCTCACCTCAAGTTTGATACTCTTCTGCTACTCAAGACCCATACTTTAGATACTCTGTGGTTTTAGTAGCAAACCCAAGTAAAAGGTAAAGATAACATCGCTTCTGTCCAAGAAAGGTGTCTGCAGGTTTCAGATGTAAGCTGCTATTTGTAACTAGGAGTTCTGTTTGCCTGACAACATGAGAGGATCCATGTTCCATCTATTTCTGAACCCCACACTTCCAACTTGAATTTGAAAGGCACGATAGAGCTTCCTTCAAAGCACAGCTATGTGGGTATATAAATAATTAGCTGTATTATCTAATCCAATAGACAGTTTCAGTTCAGTTCAGCTTAGCCTAAGCTTAATGATAATATTAAGTTTGAAAACAAGAAGGTGGATAAATGATAGCTCTTAAAAAAAGCTACTTGTGTTAGCTTCTTTCAACTGCATGCATAAATATTTAAAAGGCTCAACTCTTTCATTTAATGTTTCAAATCTTTCTTCTTATTAGCTTTAGCAGAAAGAAAATCAGATTCAGGATAGAATTTAAAGAGAAACGTTCCTGCAACAGTTTCCTAAAGCTAAAATCCTATCAGAAAAGTTGGTTCTAGAGCTGCCTCTTCTGAAGAGAAGCTTTATTTATGTCAAGTGTGGGATCGAACTGAAGTGACTCTGATATGAAGTGCTGCAGATGTTGTACGTGCTTCAGTAAATAACATGCAACCAACACTGATTAAGATCATTTCAGTCATTTCAATTCTTTTTCAATATGTTCTAATCCCTTTTGTAATTTCTACAACGTTGCCATGATGATGAGACAGCTTCAATCATCCCCCTTTTTGAGGTCACAGAAAATTTGATGAGAAAATGTGTAGGTTTTTAGTTGCCGTTAACAGAAAAATCCACTTTGAAAGGGTCACTTTGAGGTATAAATCTATGAGGTGCAGGAGATCGGTGATTTATTTTATTCATTTAAAGGAATCACATCTGTGGAAACAGCAAATTAAGTCATGATGAGGCCAAGCACCCTGAGGAGTCAGAGAGAAGGATGATTATTAAGCAAGGAGCAGTTAGGAAGCAATCATGCCGCTCTCTCTTTCCGTCCATGTGAGGCATTTCAGAGTGGCTCTGGAGCAATCACCTCATCCAAGTGGTTGAAGTAACCACCAGCATGCCGTGGTAACTTCTATTTAAAGACTAAGATCATGTTTGTGGTGCAGATTAGACATAAGTTTACATCTTCTTGCAGTGCTGCTGGGCACCCATAGACAAGATAGCTTTTTGCTTCTAACCAAAGCAAAACCTTTTAAGAATGACAAAACTATTGAGTATGCTATACGCAGGTGTGATCCTGGCATCATTGATATCAGCAGGAGTTTGGCAATTTGATTTCACTGGGAAGATTAGATTGATTAAGTAATGGACATTAATAGATGTAGGCTGTTATTAGTGTGGTTTAAAATTAAGTAATCTGTTTCAGTGGCAAACCCTGAGGAAGCCTAAGTACCTAAGTGAGCACTCCATATTTAACTCCTGTATTAGTTGAAGTACAGAGACATGTTGGTTGGTTTTTTTTTTTCTTTATTCAGGCAGCAGAGCAAATTAGAGAAATAATTCTGCTGTTTCAAAAGAAATAATTAGATAAAGAGATACCCTACTCCCACATTAGATTCATGGTGAATTTGTTCTGGGAGTAGGTAGACATGTGGAGAATGTAAAAGAGAAAGTGAAAATGTAGTATTTTATTAAGAGGGAAGATCTAGAAAGTAAACAGCATCCTTTCATTATGAGTATTTTTCTTTCTAATGGATGAAGGAAATTCTGATAGAGGAGATCATCCATTTTTAAAGAGCATCATCCTTTGGATTATCTTTATTACATGCAGGGTCTTGATCCCAAACATAAAATCCTAACTGCTTCAGGCAGCCAAGTGTGTGATTTTACTTCCAAATATGATCCAAGGAAAAAGATCATAAACTAATTCCTTGATATGCTGATGCTTGAATAGAATCTTAGAATCACAGAATGCTTTAAGGGTCACCTAGTCCAATAGGTTATTTCCTGCAATAAGCTGGGATATCCTTAACTGGATCAGGTTACTCAGAATCCTGTCCAACCTGACCTTGAATGTTTACAGGGAGAGCTGGGCAACCTGTGTCAGTCTTTCACCATGCTCATTGTAAATTCCTTTTTATCCCTTTGTCTCCCCTTTTTTTACTTTAAAACCATTACCCTTTGTCCTGTCACAACAGGCTGTGATAAAATGATTGTCCCCATCTTTCTCTTTAGCAAGGCCTGCCTGTCTTATACAGCAGTATATCTATACTGGCTGCCTAATCTTTTTCCAACAGAGCTAAACAGCTCATAACTAGTTTACCTGGTTAGTTAAAGTACAAAAACAGCTGTGTCACCAAATCTTCACAGTGCAGTCAGGCTATACCAGGAAATCTTGCTGACAGAGGCTTAGGAAAGATTTTTAGGTCAGAGAAGGTAAGATAATGTTGTCTGTATTAAAGTAATTTAAATCTCAAAATAAGCAGCAAAGTAAATAATTTTAATTAGTACATCTTTTCATTTTATTTTTCACAGAATCATAGAATCAACCAGGTTGGAAGAGACCTCCAAGCTCATCCACTCCAACCTAGCACCCAGCCCTAGCCAATCAACCAGACCATGGCACTAAGTGCCTCAACCAGGCTTTTCTTGAACATCTCCAGGGACAGTGACTCCACCACCTCCCTGGGCAGCCCATTCCAATGCCAATCTCTCTCTCTGCCAACAACTTCCTCCTAACATCCAGCCTAGACTTCACCTGGCACAACTTGAGACTGTGTCCCCTTGTTCTATTGCTGGTTGCCTGGCAGAAGAGACCAACCCCATCTGGCTACAGCCTCCCTTCAGGTAGTTGTAGACAGCAACAGATCACCCCTGAGTCTCCTCCAGGCTGCATAATCCCAGCTTGCTCAGCCTCTCCTCATAGGCTTGTGTATTTCAGATATATTTGCTGGAGCTAGCCTTGGTGTTTGGCAGCATGAGTTTATTTGACATTTTCAGCCTCCTGAAAATTCACCCACATGTCTGAGCTACATCCTCAGTAATTTTAAAGAAACTTGGTTCAGGCCAGTAAATTCGTATCAAATGCACCAGATGAGGATCCAGTCTACAGCTGGTGAGCATCAGGCTTATGCATTATTAACACCATTCAAAATATCCCCTACAGACTTGAGTTTTCTACATTATTTTAAAATAGGATGAGAAAGGCTGAAATTAAAAGTGTGAGTACTCCTTTAAAATTGATGGCAGAAGATTACAAGAACACAAACTGCTATTTTCCCTTCATTTGACCCATCTATTTCCATTTCATCAGACACTGCAGGAAAGAGGCACAAGACCTGGTAACACCGATGTGCCGTGCCAACAGTCTGGAGAGCTGTCGAAGCTGGCTAGGATTTAGTATCATCTGCTGCACTTAAAGATGCACTTCAGCAGCAGCAAAGATAGGGAATTTCCATGTCTTTTTCTGTTTCAGAGTGAGGAAATTTCCAACAACATTTCTAACTTTGGAATAGTCGACTTGCTAGAGGGCAAGGATGCCATCCAGGGGGACCTGACAGGCTGCAGAGGTGGGCTCAGGCCCTCCTCATGAAATTCAACAAGGCCAAGTGTAAGGTCCTGCACCTGGGTCAGTGCAATCCCAAGCACAACTCCAGGCTGGCTGACAAATGGCTGAGAGGAAAAGGACCTGGAGCTCTGGGTTGATGAAAAGCTCAACATGAGCCTGCAGTGTGAGTGCAGCCCAGACAGCAACCCTGTGCTGAGCTGCAGCAAGAGCAGTATGGACAGTAGGGCAAGGGAGGGGATTCTGCCCCTTGGCTCTGCTCTCCTCAGACTCCACCTGCAGTCCTGTGTGCAGTTCTGGACCCCCCAACACAAGAGGGACGTGGAACCGTTGGAGCCAGTCCAGAGGAGGCCACTGAGATGCTCAGAAGGCTGCAGCAGCTCTGCTATGAGGACAGGCAGAGTTGGGACTCTGCAGTCTGGAGAAAAGAAGGCTTGGAGGAGACCTTGGAATGGCCTTCCAGTATCTGAAGGGAGCTACAGGAAGCTAGGGAGTGACTACTGACAAGGCCTTGTAATGACAGGACAAGGAGGAATGGGTTTAAAGTGACAGAGGGGAGATTCAAACTGGATGTTAGGAAGGTGTTCTTTCTAGTGAGGGTGGTGAGACACTGGTACAGGTTGCTCGGGGAGGTTGTGGATGCTCCCTTCCAGGCCAGGTTGGATGAGGCCTTGAGTGACCTGTTCAAGTGGGAGGTGTCCCTGCCTATGCCGGGAGGTTGGAACTGGATGATCCTTGAGGTCTCTTCCAACCTAAACCGTTCTATGATTCTATAATTATTATGTCTGGAAACGTAAGCCCTGGAATACAAAAGAAGGGTTAGAAGGGTTACAGAGTTAAACATCCTGTTACTGAAATCATAAGACATTCTTTCCAGAAGGCCTTTCCCAGCAGGGAAATTAAGAAATGTATTATGTCAAGACTGAAATGGCTGCATTTAGAAACATCAAATCACAGATGACTGTCAGGGTGGGGACTGTGTCCTAATACCATGAAGATGGCAGCAATGCTGCAATTTATCACATATATCAACTCTTTTCCTGTTAGCTGCTACAGAAAACAAAGTGCAAGTATGTATTGCAAACTTACAGGCAAAAAAAACCCAAACCAATAAAAAATACCCCAGAAAACCCTACCTGGACAGCAGGCAAGCAGCGTGGCTTAGGATCTACGGAGACTGAAGTAAGCAAGATTCTGAGTCAAACCATGGCCCTAACAGCTGATGACTAGTAAAGGTTACAGATCTGCCCAAAGACTGTCACTGCCAGTCAAGAGGACCCAGGGCTGTTGTGAGGACTTGGCTGCCAATTCTTTTCTCCTGTGTAACACTGCAGCAATACTAGCCAGGCCAGCTGGATACACGTCTTGCTGCTTTTGAGAAGGTGAATGCACAAAATTCACTTGCATAAGGATTTTGTAAGCATCTATCACCTTCCTCTACCATAAGACCTCACATTTAGTATCCCAGCACTAATTCTGATAGGATACTATGCCTTCAGTACCGATGGTGTGTGCATCAATAGTATGTCATGCATTGCTGAATGTGAATATGCCTCTACTGCTGTGTTTCAGACAGAAGTAGGGACAAGCAGAGATCTGGCCTGCTCCGGCATCATGATGCTAAAAGAAGCCATCTCTGAGCAGGTGCCCAGGCTCCCTGAGGTGGCACCTGCCCTCTCCTGCTGTACCTGCAGCAGCAGCCCGTACTGGGCATAGCTGGAGCCCTGTGAACCACTCTGAGCCACTTCCAGCTGGTTTTCTTGTGCCGCACATCCTCACCTCACCAAAGGGACTGGAAGTTGGGAACAAAGGCAGATGAAATAAGGAGAGGTGATTGAATTTGATTGTGAGGGAAGAGAGAGGAAAGTTTTTTTCCCATTGTTTTTTCTTCTCAGTACCAGCATGGAAAAATGAAAGTTGCTGTTGACAGGCAGTAAGCTAAAGTGGTGAAAGGTCTGGAGCCAAAGATGCTACCAGTGTAGATCAGGAGTGAGGTCTGTTGGGGTCTGGGTCTGCGATGCTGTGGGGGGACATGTTCCCAGGCTGGAGCTGAGGAAAATGCCAGCACAGAACAGGAGTGAGACCTCTTGGAGTCTGGGTCTGTGAGACTGTGGGGGACATGTTCCCATGGCTGGAGCTGAGGAAACTGCCAGCACAGAACAGGAGCGAGGCCTCTTGGAGTCTGGTCTTGTGAGGCTGTGGGGGACATGTTCCCATGGCTGGAGCTGAGGAAACTGCCAGCACAGGACAGGAGCGAGGCCTCTTGGAGTCTGGTCTTGTGAGACTGTGGGGGACATGTTCCCATGGCGTGCATGGTTCTGAACCTATGCTTTGAGCTGAGTTCTGGAGAGACTGGGACTGTTCAGCAGAACTAAGCCATGGGGACCAGGAGAAGCTGAACCCTCAGGTGAAGGAACAGATCTGATAGCAAGTCTGGTAAGCTTCTGAGGTTTGTGTTTTGTAGGGATGAGGAGAAGCTTGTGAGGAGATCTTATTCAAACTGTGGTAATGTTAACAGTTACTTGCGGGGGTGAGAGGTGGAGATTTACTGAGTGTGTGCACACGTTGTACAGAATTAATCCTTGTTGTCTGAGAGGAAGGGTTAGTTTACAATTCATGTCTGTTTCTAGTGTAATTATGCTAAAAGCACAGTTGATAAAGGGATGTGTATTCAAACAGGAATGCAAAGAATTATGTTTCAAGAGAAAATAGGTGAGAAGGCAGAGGAAACATGTGGAAATGACTGTGTTTGTAGATGTAGCTTGTGAGGTGATCCCTGCCAGAGGAGGTATGGTTTTGAGGAGCTGTGGCTAGTGAGTAGGTTGTCTACTGGGGCATGAACACAGGCAGCCCATAGATAGCCATTGTAGAACAAAGGACCAGTCAGAAACAGGGAGCTGTGGAGGAAAAGAATCAGCAAGGGCTGACAAAAAAGCAAACCCTTACACAGTTTTGATCTTTGATCTCATTGGGTGGTTCTGTGCTCCACAACCTCCCTGGAGGTGTTCAGGACCAGGTTGGATGAGGCCCTGAGTGACCTGTTCTAGTGGGAGCTGTCCCTGCCTATGTAAGGGAGTTGGAACTGGATGATCTTTGAGGCCCCTTCCAATCCAAACCGTTCTATGATTCCTGCTAATCATAACTCTTGAGGAGAAAACCTTTTCTGTGAATGTAGTCAGAAATATCCACTTTGTGTATTTGCATTTATGTCCTGCAGAAGTCTGATTCTTGTGTGTCTTCTGAATGCCAAGCCTAGCCTAGTGACAGGAACACATTTACCTTCTTGTCAGTACCACTGAGCCAATATAGTTGCAGATGGGCAAGCTGTGTTCTGTTTTATCTTGTCCATCATCAGCAGAATTTCCAGATTAATCCTCACTCAAGAGACTTCCCTCTTAGAGTTGATATTTTAAAGCTTGATTTTGATATCTTGCCTCTTGATCTGGAAACTGTAAGTCTAAAAAAAAAATCATTGCTGGGCTAGGAAAGTGACTGAATGAGTTGTTGTTTATAGTCAAAGAATCAAAAAAGGGCTGTATTGGGAAGAACAGAGGCTGGAACTACACATTTAAGATGTCTTCTGGCTCACCTGAGGAGAGTAGATGACACATATTCATGAGAGTAGGAGTTGTGTATTGTGAAGTTGGTTTTCATAGAAATAGATTATTAAAAATAGTTTTAAATAAATAAGTGTGTTTTCCAAATGTAAGCAATCAACTTACATGTCCCTGGTACCTAGCTGCCTTGGCCAGATCCTTCTGCTTGAATTTGTTTAAATCCTACTAAGTCCAGGTTCCCTGCTGGCACCAGGAAAACAGCCATTACCAAAGCATGTGTTCTATTGTGTCTGCTGCTCAGCGAGCTATCAGTGGTGTAACAGAAGTCTGCTTCCTTGCAGGAAAAAAAGGTCTATTTTTTTTCATTCTTGACTCTTATTGGAACTAAAGTGCATTGCATGAAATCAAATCAGGCAGAAGAATAACACTACTTAAAAGAGAATCTCAAGATACGCTTTTATGGCTAGGCAGTGACTTCTGTATTAAGTGAGAAGAAGTCATTAGGCAAAATAAATGAATACAGTCACTAAAAATGGAAATGATACCTCAGGTTCTAATATTCAAAATAGAACTGAAGGGTGATATTTTCAGAATACTTACTGCTCAGATTTACTCAGGACCTACTCAATCTGTGAGTGGCTTGAGGATTTCTTATGGTAAAACACCCTTTACATTTACTGTGGTCAACCTGGCCTTTTGCTTGCTAGGTTCTCTATGGACTCTATTGATGTGCTGTATCTTGGCTTAAGGAGATATACTGAGGATGTAGCCTGTTTGTATCACTATGAGGGAGATATCAGTTTGGCTTTATAGTTTTATACTTTCTAGCTCTCCAAAGTGACATTGCTTAGAGACTGACTTACATTCTGCAAAGCACTCTGTTTTCAGCAGGCTGTTGGGTGGAAACTTTCTGTTTTACAAGGCTAGTGAAGCTAAGGTGGTTAATTTTACTGATTCAGCTGTCTTGTTTAAAATGAGGTGGTGTAAAGGGGGTGTAAGGACAAATAGAAAAGATGATTGATTCTGTGTTGCCATGAGTTCTTTATTGTTATTGATGTAAAAGTTGCATACTGCTTAAAACAACCCCAAAAATCTGTGTAGAACGTGAAAAATGTAATAAGAAAGAGAAAAGAAGAAAAAAAACTTGCTGAATTAGTAGATGAAAATGCAACATGCTTAAGACTTGCTAATTGTTCACCTGAGTCAGACTCATCTCAGCAGCTGAGGAGTGGTGAATGAGTACGGAATCAATACACCACTCAGGATTTTTCAACTCAGCAAATTAATCTTAAATAAAGTAAGATCAAATAATTTAATCTTGGAAAACAATATGCAATTCTGCAAAGTATTTATTAAGGAACTTTCTTCTTCAGTTAGGGATCTGGGTGGTGTCTGTATATTTCCTGAGCAAGTGTTGCATTGTTTCTGCAGTCACAAATCTCCATTTACCTGCCTGACTGGCAAGCTGCAACAGATTAACACAAAACAGAAGTATTTTGCATTTTTGAAAAAGCAATAGCAGATTTCAATGCATACTAAAGAATAAATCAACTCAAATACACCTAATCCTTCCTCACTCAGAAGAGAAGCAGGACAGTTATATTTACCTTGTGAAATACTGTGTGTTTCTCTTCTAATGAGAAATTCATTCTAGCTCCAATTCTGTGATATTATGTAAATAATCCCTAAAAAGTTTTATTTCTAACCAGAATGAAACTTTACACAGATCTACTAAGCTTATCAGAATGTAATTTGGGCTGTCAATTGCTTCCCACATCTTGAGTTCTGAAATGGCTCAATAGTGCTGGGTTAACAGTGGGATTTGATGATCTTAAAGGTCTCTTCCAAGAAAACAATGTTATGACTATTTTTTTTTTTCCTTCTTTCTTATTAATCTTGCAAAAGTGGCTCTTGATGCTACTGGTCCTTGCTTTAGATACTTCCCTCAATACAGCTTATAAAAACTAACAAAATAATTGCCTTAAATTTTACTCTGTGTATTTGTTAAAGGCAATAGAACAGGGCTTTGATCCTCATGAACTTTAAGGCAAAAAAGATTGTTTTTTTCATGATTATGAGCAATTATAAAAGGATCTCTTAATTCTTTGGATGTGATCCTTTTAAGTACATTTCATGACTGCCATTTCACTTAATACTGCATCCAGCTCTGGACACAGAGCTGTTGAAGTGAGTTCTGAGGAGTACCACAAAGATGATCCAAGGGCTGGAATATCTCTGACATAAGGATAGGCCAAGGGAGATGGGGTTGTTCAGCCTTGAGAAGAGAAGACTCTGTGGGGACCTTAGAGCCGCCTTCCAACACCTGAAAGGATCCTACAGGAAGGCTGGGAGTAACTTTTTGTAATGGTGTCAGCGATAGGACAAGGGGGAATGATTTGAAGCTGAGGGACTGTAGATTTAGGAAAATCTTAGGAAAATGTTCTTCAGTACAAGGGTGATGAGATTCTGGAACTGGCTGCTCTGGGAGGTCCTGGATGACTCCTCCATAAAGGTGTCGAAGGCCAAATTGGATGAGGCCTTGAGCAGCTGAGTCTAGTTGAAAGGTGTCTCTGTCCATGGCGGGGAGGTTGGAGTGGATGATTTCTAAGGTCCTTTCCAACCTAAGCCATTCTGTGATGTTATGAATTGTCACAGATGTGTCAGTTCCACAGAGGAATGGACTTATAAGATCATATTTACAATATTACTGTACCCAGTGCAGGGAATGGAGGGATATTTGCTGATAATCTATTCTGACAGCAAACTGGCAGATGAAAAGTTCTGGGAAGTCATATCCCAAAGTTACTCCTTTCCTACTCTATAGCCAGAGAATGCAAATGAGTGAACAACAGGCAGTACACAAGAAAGGAGGAGGAACATTATATTCTCTACCAATAAACTGTGACTACCTTCTGTAATTTATTGCCAGATCTGGTGTCAGTGTGAGGAGGCTGGAGAGGTTATATAATTATTGCCTCTGTTTTGCTACAAAACATACTATAAAATTCTAGGCTTCTTCAGACAATTTTTATATGTGTATATATTATATATTTCCCTAAAAATGGACTTAAATATATAGATTAATCTTCTCTCTCTTCCTTTTTTATGATCACTGGCAGGTTTGCTTTTCTCAGGTACTTTTTACATCTCTGTGGCTAAGCAATTGAAAGTGGTTCAGTAAGTTTGTTACCTAAGTCCCTGAATGCCTTAGAATGTGTGTTCAAGGTCATTATTGTCTAAAGGTGGCCAATTTTACATAGCACTATCTTCTTCAGCACTAACACTTCCTTACTTTTGAAAGGTGAGCCTTAGGAGAGCATGTACAGATTCCCTATTTTACCCCACTCATTATTCATCACTGAGCTCAATCTCACTTGTTTTTCATTTATTAGGTTTGCAGACATCTTCCTCACTCCCTTGCCCCTATTTTTCTAGCATCAGTTGTGGTATTGTTGTCACTCAGTGCTTTCAATAGTGGATATGCACTTTCTAGTTTTGACAGATCTTGTAGATCCTGTTGACCCATTACAGATTTACATTTATTCTTGTTAACATTCTTTCTATGTGTGGTTTGTTGAGGGATTATTTTTTTAAGTAACTACCTTCTGTCTTACATAAATTCCCAAAATATCTATTTCAACAAAATATTTTGGGTGTTCAAGCTTCTGGAGTAATGTCCTCATCGATCTACTGCTGCTCTGGCCTTTGAACATTGGAAAGAATTGAAGCTTGCCATCTCAGTTACTTCATTTTCCTCTCATAAAACAGCAATTTTATATTGTTCTGTTCAGGGTGAATGTTTTTCACTTTGTTAAACCGAAGCAGCTTGTGATCAAATGGTACTGAATGTCACCATTTCTCACAATTTCTACTAATCCTTCTTGAGCAGGCTAGTCAAATCCTCTCCTTTCTGGATCATAAAATTGCCCTGTGTGATGATGCATGCTTGATTAGTTCTGTTTTTATCCAACAGCTGTCTTGGTACTTAATGTCCCCCATGACAGGTATGGTTTTGTGCATCCTGGGAGATGATCCAGGCATCTTTTTCTGTTTCATCCAGTGTTGATTCAGTCTTGCAGATGTTCAGTGAAGTTCACCTCCATACTCCTTTTCTGATGATTTGTGATAAAAGTCTTTTTTTAATATACATTAAGTAACTTTTGTGTGTGTGTGCATTGATTAATCTACATTTACATACAAATTACTACTGCAGTTAAATTAGTTTAAGATAAAAGATTTTCAGTTACTTTGTCAGATTTCAGATATGATCCTATTCACAAAAACCCAACTTAGTTTTTTTTTTATATATATATATATATAAAAAAACATTATTTTTATTAAAAGAACCTCTGTGACCTCAGTTAGAATTAAACTGCAGTTGTGGAAGGACCCAAAAATATGTTCAGATGAAATCTGTTGCTGTTCTGAAGATTGGACAGCTCAGAGAACCAGCCTGACAATGAATGGGAGAACAGAAGTATTACTATCTTATTTTACAGATAAGGAACTGAATAATAGAGAGATTAAGGTCAGACAGGGAGGCTGTGGCAGGTCTGGGAACTAGTCCGAGCATACTTCCTTAATCACAAAACCATTCTTCATTCTGAAAGATTTTATTGTTTGTTTTTTCTTTTTTCCTTCTGACACCTTCAGTGGAGCTGAAAGAGAAGCAGAGTTTTGATCAAGCTTCAGATCCAGAGTAAGGATATCTCTGCTCTTTGACTTGAAAACTACCTGCAGGATAGGTTTTCTGCTGAGATAGCTGAGTTCTTAGAAGTGCAGTCCTTATCAGCTCCTAGTTATCTGGAGATGTAGGGATTTTAGTTCTCTATAGTTAAATCCTTGTCACAGCAGTTTTTACACATCCAATTGCAATTAATTTTAGCAAGTGTTAGCCAAATAAAAGCTACTTTTGTTTTACATTTCATTCACATTAATTTGCATTATGTGACAACTCAGTTTTCTCCAACTTGCCTAATTTGTATAAGTAAACACATCTTTAGGCTGTTAATGTGCTATTCTTCTGGTATAAATGGGAAGTTGCTGATCCAGAAAGGTCTCACATATCACTGCTTATATTTTCACAGTATTTGGATTCCAAGCTCTGCTAATTTACACTGAACACCACCTTTTCAGATTTTTCCTGGTCTTCTGTCACTGGGGACCTTCACCGCACTAGAAGCTATGTTTTGCAGTTTCCTAATGGCTTTATAAAGAACAATAAATGTCAACAGGCAAAAAGGCCAAAAAACGGAGAGAACAGATACTCACTAACAGATCCTCTGGGAATTAGTCATATTGGTTCTTAGTTCTTTCTTTCCACAGGCATTTTCACAATAAATGATCCAAGATCTAAAAGCAAGAGAAATGTTAAAGGTTCTTTAGTCACTGCCTAGACCAACAAATGAGCTACAATTGAAGAAAATAGCATCTAAAACATCTAAGCTCTTCCACTGAAATCTTCAGGAGTTTCAAGAAACACATTTTTCTATTTATAACTGTAATTATCCTGAATTCTATATCTCCCATGGCTTGTATAAAGAAACACAAAACACATATTTAGTAAGAAACCTGTGAATACATTTTGTTATCAAAATTAGTCATGTTCTAAATGACGTAGACTTTTTAAATAGAAATGGATGGTACCAGTTTCTTTGTTATCTCAGTCATTTATCTTGTGAGTTTTTTCCCCATGTCAGAGAACAATATGCAGACACCGAATTATTTCAGTTATTATGGCCTCATACTTCATATAGAATCATAGAATCGACCAGGACTCTTGCCAGCTTTGTCACCCTTTTTTGGATGCATTCCAGCACCTCAACCTCTCTTTTGAATTGAAGAACCCAGAACTGGATACAGGACTCAAGGTGTGGCCTGACCAGTGTTGACTACAGGGGCAGAATAACCTCCCTTGTCCTGCTGGCCACAGTTCTGGTTTATTTCAGTGGTTGCATAGCTACCTTCCTTCTGTAGAATAATATTTATGAATGATTTAGGAAAATGAAAGTATCTTCTTGACCTTATGTTGTGCCTTTTTTTTCCAGTCCTGCCTAGAGATGTTCTTCACATTTTCACAATAATCCCTGCTGATAAAGTTAAGTGCTAAAAGAACTTTCAGTATTTCAGATTCTTAAAGCCTCATTCCTGCTTTAATGAGAAATCATTTTATGAACTCTACCATGACCTCTACAGTTAGGTGATGATTTTTCCTGTCCTTTCTCTTTGCACTCCTAAGAGCAAAGTATTTGCCCACCTGTGCTCAGCTTATCCACCAGATAGTTCTGTAGCAGTCTGCTCTGTTTTTTGCTGAATGATTGGCATGACCAGGCTTCCTGAGCCAACCTTGGGTGCGGTGAATTGTGCTATGATTCAAAAAGTTCCCTCAGAGTAAATTAAGGTGATACCAAACAGCTGATGAGGTGATAGGCTTATCTGAAGAAATTAATGTTCTCAGTCATTTGTGTCTTAAGGTTACTTTCTTGAACCTGAGATGAGGGAAAATGTGAAAAAAACAGAGAATCATAGAATCAACCATATTGGAAGAGACCTCCAGGATCATCCAGTCCAACCTATCACCTAGCCTTAGCCAATCAACTAGACCATGGCACTAAGTGCCTCATCCAATCTCTTCTTGAACACCTCCAGTGACAGCGACTCCACCACTTCCCTGGGCAGTCCATTCCAATGGCAAATCACTTTATCTGTGAAGAAATAATATAAGGTCTTTAAGGTCCATCAGCCAGGCCCCCCTTTATTCCCCTTTTTCCTTGTTTTCTTCTTTCCATTGAATTAATTATGGCAAGATGCAATAGTGCCAGTCAGGACTTTCTGCTCTGAAGAGGTGACCAGCCTACACTTTGTATATCCTTCATTTTGCTAGCATGCTGGGTTTCTTACATGATTATTACGTTAATAACATTCATTTCCTATGGAACTGCAATCAATATCTGGCTACCTTGGAACTGATATGACCCTGCTGACATAATTTTTTTGCAGAGGAGCATTGGAAGACTGAAGGTTGCCTTTTTTGTTTTGTAGGGTTTTTTTTCCTTCATTTCATTTTGGTTTGGTTTGGTTTTTGGTTTGGGGGGGTGGGGGTGGTTGTTGGTTTGTTTGTTCTTTTTTGTTGTTGTTGCTGCTGCTATTTTATTATCAGAAGATAAAAATGAAGCAACTGAGCATTTTACAGTTTGCAAGCTGTAGCCCTTGGATAAAACAAGAACAGTGCTGGCTAAAAGCAGATTTTCTGCTTTGACAAGTCTATTTCCTCTAGTACCAAACTTCTTCTTAACTCCTGCTCTGGCACATAAAAGCCTTTCACAGAGGTAAAATTACTATGATTCTTCTTGGAGGGAACAGAAATTCTTAATATATCTTCAAGTGTTAAAATCCCACCGAGAGAGAGAGACCACATGTCATAAAATCTCCTGATTTTGAAGTCAAACTCAGGAATTTGAGGGGAAAATAAACCATAGATTGTGACTGGGTGAGAGTAGCGTCATTGAAGACCTGGCTTTTGAGTCACTTTGAGTGGTAATTTGTGGAAAATAAGATAATGTAATCTGTAGTATCTGGTATCTGTACCTGTAATATCTAATAGTCTAATGTCTATAATCTGTATTAAAATCTATAATTACATTTGGTTTTTATGTGCTTTACATTGTTCAATAACTAACTTGAGTTATGAGCATCTCAGGTATACTAGCAGCAATCTATTCCCCATTCTCTCTGTGTCGTGTCACTGAATATTCAATTTTTGTTGCAAATTCCTTTTCAATCTGCTCTGTAGGTTGTTGTTTTGTTTTGTTTTTAATTATTCTTTTTTCCTACTGATGATTTCCTTTCATTTACTTTAGTTGGAGAGATTTAGATCAGTACCTCGTGACAAAATCTTGCATTACATTTGTACTGAGGGAAGCAGAGAGCAGTAAGAAAGCACGATGTGGCTCTGAGTCAGCCTGTTAGCCTTCACATTCCAGGATGAGCCAGAGACCTTCTTTTCTCAAAAAGAAAAAGAAAACATTCACAGAGTTTCTTGCACACCCATGACTTCAAAAGAACCACACTGGAGAAATTATTTTTCAACATCCAAGTAATCCAGGAAGATTCCAGAACTCTGTTGCCTTTATCATTACAACACAGAGTGAACTCTTCAGAATAATCACACAGAATAAATTACATATTCTGGGGTTCTTTAAGCAATACGGTGAAGTAAGGCAGAGTTTGAAGCAAGACACTGTTTTCCTCCCTTATGGTTGCAACAACAACATTGTATTCGGTCACTGATATCATCCCTCTTTTAATCAAATCAGGCTGTTCCTCAGTTCATCTTGTCTCTAGACTAAGATGGAAAACTTAAAGCATATTTTAGCTTGGAACAGCCTATTTTCATTTTAAGGTAATCTCATCTAACGATTTAAGATACATTTCAGTCTTGCTTTTGCCCATTTGCATTGCTTTGCTTTCTTGTGTGACATCTGGCCCTTACACATAATCTTCTTGACATAAAAATGCTCTGTATCTCTACTCAAATTGTGGTTAGAACTAACTGACAAACAAACCTACTGCCTTCACCAAAGTCAGTATAATTAATCTCGTAGAAATGAGCTCAGAGGCATGCCCACTACTCATTGTCAGTTTAAGCCTTTTCTCTCACCATAAATCTTCTCACAAATAAAGATTTCTGCTTCAATCTCTAATACAATTATGAGTTGCTATTTGTGAGTTCTTGCTGTGTCAGGCACCAATTTACAGTTTGTCTATTAATAAGTCATTCATTTTAAATATTTCTAGCTAACTATTCATTGTTTTCAGGAGGGAGTGGTAACCTACCTCTGAAACATACAAGTGGACCTTGTTTTGCTTAATTAGTTCTATTTTTGAAGCAAGGAAATGACAAAGCTCATTACATTAGCTCATATAAGTGTTCGAATTTACACACTTGATGTGAAGAGCAAGTCTCACTTCTGATTGTACAGAATAAAATCATATAGAATATATGTTCTTCTGTTGGAAGAGAAGTCAAATAGACATAGAAGTCTATAAATTGCCCTGATTGACTGATGTTTCAGATTACTGTGGACACTAATGTATTTCCACTTTCCCACCCCTGCATGTAGAAATTAGAATGTGAAAATATGGGTAAATGGAAATGTTTCAAGTAAGATAACACATAGAACTGTGGGGATGTAAACCATGGTGCAAAGATAACACATTGAACTGTGGGGTTGTAAATTATGGTACAAAGGTGCAAAGACAGTGCAAAGATAACACATAGAATTGTGGGGATGTAAACCATGGTGCCAAGATGGTGCAAAGATAACACATAGAACTGTGGCGATGTAATCCATGGTGCAAAGGTGCAAAGATAGTGCAAAGATAACACATTGAACTGTGGGGATGTAAACCGTGGTGCAAAGGTGCAAAGGTAGTGTGAAGATAACACATAGAACTGTGGGGATGTAAACCATGATGCACAGGTGCAAAGATAGTGCAAAGATAACACATAGAACTGTGGGGCTGTAGACCATAGTTCAGATTCAAAGATAGTGAATTTTTGCAGTAAAGTCTGTTGAGATTCTTGACACAATTGTACTGTTATGCAACGGCAATTAAAGGACTGGCTTCAGCAGAAGTCAAATTTCACCAGGTTAGGGAAAAGAGCTTTTTAACACGTGGATCAAAGTGCAATATTTTTAATTTACAATAAAAAAAAAGGGTTTGCTGCCTTTTTTTTTTTTCCCTTTCTCCCCCTCCATGCTCAAATTGTGCTTTTACTTGCAAAGCCCCCTGTGGTTTAAATAACCCAGTCGGTGTACACTAATAAAAATCCCATTAAATTAAATGGCCACTAGGCATATAGAATGTTCTGCTGCAATTTCGAGAGACAGTTTGTTACGAGACACCCTGCTATGTACCTTTTCTTTGATAAAAGAAAAGGAGGGGAAGAAAAGGTTGCAAAATGTGTTTATATCCATGAAAAATATGTTTCTACTGTACTTGGAAAAAAGTGATGTAGTTTTTTGTTGTTTTTGTTTGGTTGGGGGTTTTGTATGAAACTTAAGAGCTGGCTTATTCCATGTCTGGTACAGTTATAGCACAACGTCCAATAAATATATATAATCAGCAGAATCGGTCAGTAATTTTCATCCTCTGAGCTATTACTTGTTTCTTTTGGAAGCTGGCAATTCAAGGAGTAATTCACTATATATTGTATTAAACTGTTTTAGAGCACACACTGTACTTGTTTGCCAGCAAATGTTATTTCTGAAAATAGGGACTGTTTTTCTTGCAAATGTTTTTCTTTCTTTTCTTCTCTTAAAAAGAAACAACCAAACCAAAAATAATTGTGGATATATTGAATACTTGTGGAAAAAAAAGATTACAAGTGTCACACTGAGATGAGTTTAGTACCCATGGTTCTCAGCAAATATTCCCCACCAGCCTTTCTACTCAAGAATGGTTTGATATTTTGTGGAAGGTAGAAGGCAAGAAACAGGAAAGACTACAAATCTCATTTTACTTCATGTCCTTTTATTTTAAAAGCCTACATTTCCAGAAGTTGCTAAACCTCCTATCTCATTTTCCCATATCTCCTCCATACTCATGGGAATCACAGAGACGAAATTCACAACTCTTTTGATTCGTCTCAAATATTCTGGTCCAGCCATGTTTCACACCTTGTTTCCTGTTTCATCACTTCACACCTGACCAATCTCATTTAGTAACACCCAATTCTGAAAGATACATAGGCTCCATAGGGGCATGAAAGGCTCTCTGATCAACTGATGCCTGTCAATTCCTTCTTATGGCTTCTCCTAAAAAAGAAATTACCACCATCCTTGTTAGTACCACTACCTAATTCAAATGATGGGATACATAAGATGATTTAATGAGATATATGAAAGACACTTTTATTAAATATAAAGCTAAATGAAGATTGTCTCATATAAAGACATAGAACACCAATTATTTGTCTTTCTCCACTCTTTTATCAATATAGAATGTGGAAGGTGTAAAACACCTACAGTAAGGAAACATGATATAGCCTGGGCCTCGAATGATGTATGTTGAAATCTCTCAGATCAATGTGTTTGTACTAAATTAAAGTGTTTTGAAAGAACTTCTTAAGTTAGAAACCAAAGTAATGACTTGGCAAATATAAGAGGTGTACAGTTTCTGCTTTCTGAATGATGCAATTTTTTCCTTTCTGCATTCCAAGCTCTGTCATGCCTGTCTGAGACTTTGAACCCCTTCTGTTAACTGTTTAAGTTGACAATTAGTTATTTTCACCTGAAAACTGAATTATCTCAATACTGCACTTTCTCCTTTATCCAGCTGCTTTAGTGAGATCAAAAAAATCTGTTTTCAAGTGCACATGGACCTACTATCTTAAACATCCTCACGTAGTTGTTTTTCTTTAACTACTATCCCATTTTTTTCTTGGCTTTTAACAGCCTATTGCTAAACCAACCTAATGTATTCATGCAGAAAGTTTTCCCTAAAATGCATTAAAAAAACCCAACACTGTTAACTGCTTTCTGCAAGTACTTGTAGAACCTTCATTATTTTTCTTCTGCTTATATCCTTTATACTCACAGTTCAGATCAAAACACCATCCTCACATGGTTCTTATTACTTGCTAAATATGCATGAAATGGGCTTTATGTATTACAACTTAATAGCACAGATCCCTTGCATTCTCTTTCCACTTTTGAATGACTCCTTGAAGTTTACAGGAATTATTGCAACCCAGTTTTGGTTTGGTATTTTTTCTTTAAGAACTGGACAGATAAAAACAGAATCATGCTTTCAAAGACTAAATTTTATGTGAGAATGGATGGATCTTTACAGGATCCTGTGATCTTGACTTTCTTAACATTCCTTTAAACTTCATGAGACTAATAGGATGTGCTGACCCTGCTTAGGATCATGGAAAGACTTCAAACCACTGTTTAAAACTCACAGAATTTTGCTGCTAACCCTAATGAGACTGTGCAAAAGAAATTAATCTCCATACTGAGATCTTATAAGACAAAGAAACTATTTTGATTGAAATGTGAAAAGGTGCAAACAACAGTTGGCTTAAAAATATGAAAATATGTTCTTCTGAAAATCATTTATGTAGATAGAATGTTTTTCTGAGTATATAGTATGATTCTCAGGTGTCAAATTCTTATGTCTTAAGTTGTGCCAGGGGAGGTATAGGCTGGATATTAGGAGGAAGTTCTTCACAGAGAGAGTGATTGACATTGAAATGGGCTGCCCAGGGAGGTGGTGAACTAGCTCTCCTTGGAGGTGTTCAAGAAAAGCCTGGATGAAGCACTTAGTGCCATGGTCTGGTTGATTGGACAGGTCTGGGTGCTAGGTTGGAGTGGATGATGTTGGAGGTCTCTCTCAACCTGGTTGATTCTATGATTCTATGAAAAGTTAAATAAGCAGTATAGTAAAAGTGCAGGAGACTGTTTAACTGGCCAAATTTTCCATTAAAAGATTTTCTAGGTGGAATTTCTGTCAGTTCCTCTTGCTTTGAGAAAATAGATGAAGCATTAGAGGTGCATGGGGGAAAGTTATCTTTCTGTCATTTAAGCCATTTAACTTAAATATTTAAATTATACCTTTCAGACATTTAAGTTAAGTAGTTAAATTATATGTAAATTGCGTTATATATCTCTAAATCATGTCATCTTCTTACAGGAAACATTTTTGCCCCCTCTCCCTAGATAATTAATGTGTAAAAGAAATTACTGATAGAAGGCAAAATGCAACCATCTGCATTTCTCAGCATTGTTGTTTTCCAGATAGAACTCACAGGTGTCTTTTAAACGATGATGAATTAGAAGGCACAATGGTTTTTTTCCTACTCATTTGTTTGCTAACTACCTCTGTGATAATAATGTATTTGCATATTTAATTTCCTCCATTGTAAATAAGCACCTTTGAACTACTTCTTAATTATTTTATAGTATTCTTTGATTCTTCATTATTCATGTGTTCTATTTACCAAGTAAAATGATTTTTCATCTAAAGGACATCTGAAAGGATTACAATCCTATACATAGATCAGTTGTTTCCAAATACAGTGTTAGAAGGATCAGAAGGGAGTTTATAATGTGAAGCAGATGTTAAATAAAAAAACAAGTTCCTTATTTTGTCTGAAGCAATTTTTACTTTGTGCAAAATCTGAATGACCAAGTGGTATATGGAGTAATTGAACTAATGTGTGGGAAGAAGGATAACCTCACTCACTCACAGCTTTAGGGTAGATAGCAAAGACCATACTCCAGCAGTCCTAATAGTGTCATCCAGTCAGTAGTGACCATTGACAATTTGTTATGAGCTTTTGTATGTTCTCTGACGAATCTCTTTATTTCCCTTGCCCAAACATACCCATGTTGCCAAGTCTGCACATGCAGCTACCATTTCATTCAGCTGTGTTGTCTGTGAGACAGAATCATATTCCCACTGAGGATGCTACCCAAACTACATTGTGTTTATGCAAAAGCTGTTACTAGACTTATGTCTGTGCCAACACATAATCACCTCCACTGTTTTGCAGTCTGTACAGATCTCAGTATTTAAATAGTCTTTCAAGAGTTGCACCTTCATGTCAGATACCTAGGTAATATTTTCAAGTTAAAATAAAGTCTGCTTTGTTTTTCCACTCCCTGCCCTTTTCACCTCTACCTTCTTTCATTCTTGGCTGTCTCTTTCTAACACTGGGCATCAATCTGCCTCCTCCATGATGCTATATCTTGCTGATTTCTAAACTTCTGTTATGTGCTTCTTAATCTCTCATACTCCTCTCTGAATCTTCCTCACATTACAAGTAAACCCCAGTCTCTATCCTTCACTGCTGTTTCAAGTGATAGTATTTGAGAGCCCTAAAGGAAGCCAGCACAGCACTTCAGAGACTAGGAGAAAATGTATGGGTTGCACATTGGCAGTGTTGGCAGTTCTACCTCAGCATCACTTCAACATTTAATCAACTACAAAAGCCATTTAATGCTTGGGATACTCCAATGCTATAAATATGATCCCTTAAGTAATTACAAAGCTTTACGTCCTGTAACATATTTGGTAACACTTTAAATAAAGTGTCTTCTGTGCATTTCAATGCATTTTTAATTTAGACTGGCTACAGCTCTGATTTTGTGCTGGATGAACAACAGTTCAAATTTAAATGGGTGCATCGAGATTTCACAACTAGCTCATAATTAAATAACTCAGGATATTGCAGCTGAAAGTATCAGTATATTTCAGTGATTCATTAATAGCATATTACTTTTATGAAAGAAAAAGCATTTTTCCTTATGACACACTGTTAGCCACACAGCCTAGTAGTAGTGGGGCAAGGCCTATTCTTCTGCAATCCCTGGTAGAGATTGCTTTTGGAGTGTAGAGAAAAATCTGTGTCAATACCTGGGCTTCATCATCGTGAAGAAAAAGGCATAACTGCAATGATTTTCAGTTAAACTCATGGTGGCTAATAATAGATTATGTGGTTTAGTATTTATTGAAAGTTTATGCCTCCATTTCAATAAGAAAATAGCTGTTTTAAGGGAATAGATTCAACCTATTCTGGATTAACCAAGTAGTAGGACTACAAGCATTGAAAACAGACTGTCTAAGTAGTGGTGTCGCTATCCTTGGAGGAGTTCAGAAAACATGTAGACATGGCACTCTGGGACATGGTTTAGTGGGCATGATGGTGTTGGGTTGATGGTCTTAGAGATCTTTACCACCTTGATCTATTCTGTGATTTCAATTCTTTGTCCTCCGATGCCTTTGCCAGCATACCCAGATTGTCCTCTTCTAGCTATTGCCTAACAACTGTCTCTACTGAGAATAACCCTTGCAGAGCCCTTTGGTGGCATCATGTCTGCATCAGTGACATGACCCTATGTCATCTTCAGAAGATGGGAAAGCTGCTTGCAGAGCTGGCTGGACCCCCTGGAATCTTCAATTCAAATGCAACAAATGACAAAAATGGTGGAGATTTCATAAAACTCACAGTAGTGCTTTCCAGTGTCTTATCATCTAAATGATATAAAAAAGCTTCTATATTTTCCTAAAAATGAACCTCCATCAACTTATCTCCAGTTTCATTAGATCTGATAGAATGCAATTATTATTCCCTGTACACAGAACAGCCCTGTTGCTGAAGCTCTGATCTTCGTTGCCTCATGTAGAGTTTTTGTTATGGAAGCATGACTCATTTCAAAGATTTCTTATTTTTTTTTCTGTACTCCTGTAGAGGTCTCATTTTGTATGAGTGCATTTAAACACTCTCATTGAACAGTAGGTCTTTGCTCATGCTTTCATTTAATTTGCTCTTGTCAGTTCCTTGCTTTCTCTCCAATTAGCCAAGATCACGTTGATTTATGATCAAACTCGCCGAAGAGCTTGCAAGCCTTGTTCTTTGCAGTTTTCTGCAAAGGCCTCACACTGCCATCCAAATTGTTGAAGGTATTATGTGGAATTTGACCTATGATAAAACCCCTGTCTGAAAGAAATCCCTTCCCATTTTGACAAGACACATGCCAATAATTGTTTTTGAGAGCTACTGTTTAAGTGCCTTGCACACAAACCAGTCTATTTGTTGTGAAAATGCCAGCGATGCAAGTTACATCTAGACCAGTATTTCTTTAGCTTGCTTAGGAGCCAAACCACCTGAATAATACCAAAAAAACGCTGCAAAATCCAAATATCCAAACCATAGTTTCTCCAGCTTCTGTCAAAGAAAGGAGTTGAACAAATTTAACATCATTTACTCTTGTCAAATCAATGATAATTGTTGTATCTTACTTTCATATATTCAAGTATTAAGTTGATTACTTTTCCTAATTTTCCCCAGACTCAAGAGATGAAAAGGTTGATAATTTCTGAGTTTTTTATTCTGATTTTCCCTTTTACTAAAGATAGTTACTACTTTTGCTTTCCTTTAGTCCTTGGGGATGACAGCAAAGACATAGAGATTGCTTTGTAAAGCATTCAAATGTGAATTTTGCAAGGCTCTAACAATTCAGACTCTTCTAACTGCATATTTTTGTTTGGTCTGTGTTCCTATCTTCTAGTTAAACTCAGGAAGCTAGTCACAATTCAGTGTTTCAGTAAACAGTAAAGAACCTGGAAGATACTGAATCTTTCAGCCTTTTCTTTGTCATCTATTATTTGCTTTCTTTCCCATTTAGTAATGGAATTATTCTTGCCTTTGTTTCCCTCTAATTTATAGTGTATTTTTAGCACCTTTTCTTGCTGCCTTTTGTGTTCCTTACTAATTGAAACTCAGTTTGTGACTCAGCCTTTCTGATTTTATTCTACATGCTTGTGTATTTTGTTTGCAAGCCTATGAGTTCAGATTCAGTTAGTATATTCTACTTGAATTTTACATTATTATTATTATTATTATTATTATTATTATTATTATTATTATTATTATTTTGCATTGCAATTCTAATAGATCCATTTGAAAAAAAACTTACTTTAAATGTAGCATTTATCCAGAGGACCCTCATCTTCTGCATTTAGTGTAGAAATGTACTGAGGTGATAAGGAATAGTCATCATTTATTTCCTGAGTCAGGCTTGTTTTTCTTTTCTTCTTATCTTCATTCTTGTTTGATATTTCTTGCCCTTATCTGTGGTATTCTGGAAGTTGCATGCATTACTAATATAGTAACTCCAAGTATTTCACTGTGATTTTTCACAGCTGTCTTTCTTTTATCAGATGGAAGCGAACAGTGAAGCTCCCTGGGAGTTATAAAAGCTAAAGATCCATGATCCTTCTTTTAATTTGGCCAGTGAAAAATTCTCCTTCCTCAGAGCTTCACACATCAACTTCTTTCTAACAACCTTTCTTAGTTTCAGTGGGATTAGAAACAACCTTGGGACCTTTTTTTCCCCTCAAAGAATGTCTTTGCAGCCATCAGCAGCTCATCATCCCTGAAATGACAATTTGTGTATTTAAAGAATCATAGAACCATAGAATTATTTAGGTTGGAAGGGTCCTCAAGGATAATCTAGTTCCAACGCCCCACCACAGGCAGGGACACCTCCCACTAGAACAGGTCACTCAAGGCCTCGTCCAACCTGGCCTTGAACATCTCCAGGGAAGGAGCGGCCACAGCCTCCCTGAGCAACCTGTTCCAGCGTCTCACCACACCCACTAGAGAGAACATCTTCCTAACATCTAGTTTAAATCTCCCTCCTTCCATTTTAAACCCATTACTCCTCATCCTGTCATTACAAGACCTTGCCAACAGTCCCTCCCCATCCCTCCTGTAGGCCCCTTTCAGATACTGGAAAGCCACTCCAAGGTGTCCTCAAAGCCTTCTCTTCTGCAGGCTGAAGATCCCGACTCTTATAGCCTGTCCTAATAGCAGAGCTGCTGCAGCCCTCTGATCACCTGCATGATCTCCTCTGGACTTGCTCCAGCATGTCCTTCTTGTGTTGAGAGCTCCAGAATTGTAATTATTTATTTTATTAATTTCAATTAATTAATATACTTCAAGATTTCCATTGCACTGTCCTTCACTAGGATGAAATATAGCTTACCTGGGTCCCTGTAATGTTCTTCTTGACCCTAAGGAGTGCACAGCTATTGAAATCTTTAGGGTGAAAGCAACCACTATCAGTTTAGACATTCTGGTCAATACATCTTGTAGGAGCAAACTTCATAGCAGGACAGGGAAGCAGGTATTTTACTGCAAATTTTATCATTCCAGTCAAGCCTGTCAAAAAAGTTTTATCAAATGAAATATGCCATGACTGGTTTGAGGCCATTCTTTTAAAAGACAGCAGAAACCTAAAAGTTTCTTGGTTTTTCTTAACAATCTTATTTTGTTTTGGGTTGGGTTTTCTGTTTGGTTGTTTTTATTAACATTTTATTATTTATTTGTTTGGTGTTTTGGGTTTTTTTTTTTGTTTTGGTTTGGTTTGGATTTTTTGATGGCATTTGTTTGGGTTTTGGTGGTTTAGTTTGTTTTTTTTTTGTGGTGGTGTTGCTATTGTTGTGTTGTTTTAGTTTTATTTAATGTATGCTCTTTCCAAAATAAATATTGCACATACCCTTAGTCAGTCTGATTAAGGAAAACTATCAATACAGATAGTATCCATTTAGGATGTACTCATGTTCACTACAGAACTTTGTCCAACAGTCTTCCACTGTAATAAATACAGCAATGAAATGAGGCAGTAGTTAACAAGAACAGTAATGGAATGAGCCAGTAGTTAATAATCCAAACTGCCAAGAAAATGCTGCTCCTTTCTTTCACAGTCAAATAAAGTAACTGATGTAAATAAGCCAGGAATTATCCTACTAGGTTAGGGCAATCTAGTTAATAACATGTATTTAAAAACCAGAGAAGAGCACATTCCTTTTCTGTGAAGGAAATGGATTTCTGGTTGTTTCTCACAAACCATTATCCTGTAATCCAGGGTTTGAAACTTCTGATTCTTTTCAGTAAGGGAAAAAAATCTTTTGCCTTATGGAGGAATCAAAAAAATAAGAGAAAAGCCTCAGAGGTACAAAAGGCATAAAGAAGGTGTCTAAGATTAGATATTTTAGATGCTTCTAAAAGTAGCTGTTTTCTCCTGGAAACCAAAAGGTTAGCTGTCTAGAAATGGAGGCAACCAAAACCAGTCATTTTTAATGTCCTGCCCTTATTTTTCTTTTGTGATTCCTTTTGCCTTTCCATTTTCCTTCCTGTCTATTTTGATTCTCTCCCATTAAGAAAAGGTCATCATGATTCAGCTGACAATATTTCATTGTAGAAGTTACAAACCAACTGAAATAATCAATTCTGTTTATTCTTTATATGTATATTTATTTGCTTTGACATTGGAATGATAGGAGAAAATCAAGCAGGGCACATATAGGTGCTCCATATACAAAATTTCTAATGTAAACAGTAAGATGAAACACAGAGAAGTTGTACCTGAGACTTGTTGTACCTATTGCATCATCTGATACATCAAAAAAGTCAAGCCATAGCTTCTGCATGACACATAATGGTGGTAATTACACACTGAGTTTTACATGGACTCTTGTGGATAAGAATTTAATAAATGTGAAATCCACCAAGGTGATAAATTGAGAAAGTTTCGTAAGGGTAGATTTCCTCTTTGATCTGTGAACACAAAATCAAAATGAGAACATTAGGAAGCAGAGCTTTCAAGTAAATTGCTTCTCTGATAGCAGATATGTAAGTAGACTTAGTAGGGGAAAAGGCAAAATTAAGTATTAAGGCATATGCTCTCTTCTTGAATATTTATATGCCTTATTTCACTGTTTTGGCACTGCTGGTGTCAGAGCATCAGACAAGCCATAATGCTGTAATGTTTGTCCTATAAAATAGATGTCATAGAATCATAGAATCAACAAGGTTGGAAGAGACTTCCAAGATAATCCAGTCCAACCTATCCAGCCTATCCATCCAGTCCAACTTATCCAACCAATAACATCCAGTCCAGCCCTATCCAATGAACTGGACCATGGCACCATGGCACTAAGTGCCTCATCCAGGCTTTTCTTGAACACTTCCAGGGACAACGATTTCACCACCTCCCTGGGCAGCCCATTCCAATGCCAATCAATCTCTCTGGCAAGAACTTCCTCCTAACATCCTGTCAAGAACTTCCTCCTAACCTCCAGTCAAGAACTTCCTCCTAACATCCAGCCTAAATCTGCCCTGGCACAACTTGAGACTGTGTCCCCTTGTTCTGTTGCTGGTTGCCTAGGAGAAGAGAGCGACCCCACTTGGCTACAGCCTCCCTTCAGGTAGTCGTATACGGCTATGAGATCTGCCCTGAGCCTCCTCTTCTCCAGGCTGCACACCCACAGCTTCTTCAGCCTCTCTTCACAGGCTGTGTTCCAGGCCCCTCACCAGCTTTGTTGCCCTTCTCTGGACATCCATGTGAAACTGTGGTACCAAAAACCAAATAGCATCACATCAAAACTTTAATGTTTAGCCTCACAGAAACTTTCATCAAAGTCCCAATAAACGTTTGAAATCTTGGTAAGAGGTATTACACTTTTAAACAAATAACTGGGATGCAAAAGAACTTTGGTGTACAGCATATTCCTCTGCCCTTGGCAAAGTTTAGTATTTCCAAGACAAATTAAGAAGAAAGGAAATTCATCAAGTTAAATTATCCAGCTAATATTGGATAGCATCTTGCACTGTATTGAATGAAGCACACATACTTGACTGAAATTAAAAAAGATTAATGTGTTCTTATCAAGAAGACAATTTGGATAATAAGAAACCTTGATTGCCAACCTCATTTCTTTTCCATGGATTAGCAGTCCTCTGGAATTATTTGGAAAACAAAATTGAGAGTTTCCTTGTATGTGAAACTGTCTTCAAAATAGGCAAGCACAGTGTTTATGCCAGCCTGAAATTTCCAGGCATGTATGCAATCTTCCTCACTTATTTAGATATAATAACACCACATTAAAAATGTTAATTCTTGAGTAGTCACATCTACATTAGAATAAAGCTGCCTAGTTTTCAGAAGGTGCAAAATCTACATTGCAACTAATTCTATGGATATTTAACTGCTTAAAAAGAAACTCAATTAACATGTCTGATCATTTCCTGTAGTAAAGATGAGAAAAATATCATGTCCCAATACAGTCCAAAACTCCAAGTATAATTCCTGCAGCTAATGATCCATTTTCTCAGGGTGAATTTGGCATACAAAAGCCTTCTGATTGTTGGTGGGTAAGGAAGAAGTGTTTAATCATCACGAAGGAGTGATGACTTCCAGTTCTGTTTTGAACAAAGCATCAGACGACCTCTCAGGATTTAAGTTTGTATGAGAACATCTTGAGTTTAGGCTTATAAATTAATTTGACAACAAATTATTTCTGCTTGAACAATTGATTCAGTGATAATTCCAGACAAGAATTTTATGAAGAAAGAATCAATATCTGAAACCTTCAGAAGTATAATGAGTTTGATTTCTGTTCCTCCTTTTGCATGTTGTTTCCAAATCAATGGGTTATATTTAAATTATTTTTATTTCTTGGCCTATTAATTATTTTATTTCTTGAATGTCTTAAGCTACCTTTTTTCCCCCACCTTTTTTAATATGAAAGGTAAGAGTGGTGACATCCCCAAAGTAGATCTGCAATATGAGATAGAACTGGAAAGCAATCCTACTGAACACTTCCCAGGAAACACTTTTGTTTTAGCTAAAGATATCTTAGGCAACTCTGAAATGAGTATTTGGTTTCATCACAACAGCAGCAATCATGAGGATATCTTTCAGATCCCACAGGGCATTCCTGTGTCTGCTGAGACTTATGTAAAGTCAGCATTTAGTATGGTTTTTGTAGCTTGAAACTCTGATAGGTTTTAGGAGAGACACTGACTGAGAGATAAATGATTTGGGTTTATATATATGTGTGTGTGTGTATGTGTATGTATATTTGATTGTTCTCTATTACAAACCTTCTGTCCATAGTTTACATCTTACACCTGAACAGCTTTCACACTGAACTATACTTTTGTTTTAGCTAAAGATATCTTAAGCATCTCTGAAATGAGTATTTGGTTTCATCATGACAGCAGCAATCATGAAGATAACTTTCAGATCCCACAGGGCATTCCTGTGTCTGCTGAGACTTATGTAAAGTCAGCATTTAGTATGGTTTTTGTAGCTTGAAACTCTGATAGGTTTTAGGAGAGACACTGACTGAGAGATAAATTATTTCTTTAGACTAATATATACATATAAAACATATATGTGTGTGTGAGTGTGTGTATGTATATTTGATTGTTCTCTGTTACAAACCTTCTGTCCGTATTTTACATCTTACACCTGAACAAAGTTTTCACACCGAACTATGAGGTAATTCATTTATACCATGATGATTAGAAATGAATATTCAAATGGGTTCATGATAGTGAATTAAAAACTTATACCCAAAATATTAACTTTAATTTCCTTCTGCATTGTTTTAATATATATTCCAAGAGACAGAAAATTATTACTTAACAAAAGTGAGATCCTTTTTAATATCATCCATTTGCAGACTTTAAACTAGCTTCCCTAGTACTTCAGGCTTATAAAGGCTTCACAGTTCCAAGAAGAATAGATTGCACTTATTAGTCATATTCCTAATATTCATGATACAATTAATAATTCTTAATTCTATCAGTTTGAACTCCAAGAAATTAATAGCTTGATGTTTTCTGCAAACTGTCTTCCTTATATTTGTCTTGTTTAGAAGCAAAATAATCTCATATGACCACTACCCAGGTGTTCAACATCTTCATATTGGAGTAAGAAAAATGAAATATTCATGAAAACTTGACAGAGTGTATTGAGGGATTTAGGAAAGGTGGTTTGGTTTTTTGGTTGATTTTTTTTTTTAACCTTAGAGTATAATTTTATTAGGTCAGGTGTTAAATAACTCAGAAGAAATGGTGTCATTTTATTGGTGTATTTTAGTGAGCAGTAAAGAGGTTACTCTGTCCAACAAATATTTGTACTTTTGCTTCTGAGAGTGTAAAGTTAACGAGCAGGTAATTTTCAGGGTTTTAAGGGAAAATGGCAAGGAGCTAAACTCACAGATGACAGTTTAATGCTTGATTATATAAGTTCATTGCTTGATTCTATAAAGCAGTGAGTAGCACAGCCCAGGCAAGAAAATCCCAGAGAATGCTTATTTTTTGGTTAAGCACATAACTGAAGAAAAGGAAGAATGCTCAATAGTTGTAGGACTAAAGCTGTAATGCCTAATTCCAGATAAATTAATTCATCAGTGAAAGCCAGTCAGATTAGTTTCTGGAGCCTAAGTGTTTATTTTCTACTGCTCCATTTCCCTGCTCTCTCTCGGAGGAGAGATGAGGAGATTTACTTGAGCTTCTCTTTAAAATACTAAGTTGTGGCTGAGCAGCTGAGCAGTACATTTCCTCAGAGCTTACACTCTCTGTCTCTGTAGAAAGCAGAAGCACTTGTCTGGAGCATTTGCAATTCGACTTCTACCATCCAGTGCTTTGTAACAAGAGTTTTCCAAATTGCTTGTGATTCAGATGAGGATTCCACTATTTACCTGAGAATGGATTTAGTTTTGAATTACTTCCCTCTGTTCTGAGGTTTTTGTACTGAGACCCTAAGAGTAGAGCCTAGTTCCAAAGGGTTTGATTGTAAGTATGTCAAAGATGAATGATTATTGAATCAATCTCATGATATTTAGTCTAATGATGTATAATTACTTAATTTAATCTAGTAGTTTATTATAATGGAAAGCTCCCTGTACTATAAGAAGAGTAATTTATTAATCTTTTCATACATCAGTAAAGAATCTGGGATATAGTTTCTTCTCAGCAAGCAATGAAGAATCCAGCCTGACAGTAACTCACTTTTCATTGACATATGTCCACATAAGCACAGAAGAACCAGTAGAGAATACCTGTAATAAGCTGCCATCTGTCCACAAAGCAGGAAAAATCTTCTTTGTTTAATTTTGATTTAAAGAGAGACTCAATCTTCATGTGCCCACATGAGCTATGTGGATGGAATAAGAGGTGATGACAAAAATAAAGTGTGTTGGGAAGAGTTACTGTTAAAATACAATTTTCCCCTGCATCTGAAGATATCTCTGTAGCATTCAGCACTCTGCTGCTAATTTCCACATGTGTATAAATCCAATTCTTTATAGGTATCATGCTTTTCTGAGCATAAGGCTGAGAAATAACCTTTATGAAGCTGGATAAACGGAACTATTAAAAGAGAATAGTGTGGGGAGATTGGCTTCTCAAGCTGTCTCAGTATTAGTGAGCTCTTAGTGTGAAATGTATTTGGCCTAAGACCAACTTGTTACAGAAAACTTCTTGGCTAATTCAGTTGCTATAAACCTAGTTAATTTTTGCCAGAACACAATTATTTACAAAGAAAAGCACAGTCTATTAAGCACCTTCAGGTACCTGCAGTTAAGCACAGCCATTTCGAATTTGGAAATGAAGGTGGAGCGAATTGCATAGCGGATCTGTGTTTTCCTAAATGGTTTTCAGCAAAGACAATGTTTTCATGATAAAATTCCTGTTTTGAAACTCAGTGTTGTCCTGTTCGATTGCTTGTCACATCAGCCATGCACTAGCGCGTTACAGAAAGTAGTGTTACGCAGCTTGACAGGTGGAGCCAGATGTGCTGTGTCACATCATGATACTTCAGACAGGAGAATTTAAGAGTCTGTTTGAAAGAGAAGTGATCAACAAAAGCTGTTTACATTTTCTCTCCGAAAGAAAAAAGGATTTTATGTTCTTATCAGGAAACAAGTAAAACATACATATTTAAATTCAGCTTATGTCTCACCATCCCTGAAAACAAAAGCAACAAGAAATGAGTTGCTTTTTTTATCACTGTCAATTACAGCAAAACAGAATATTTGTTTTAAAAATCCTTTATTGCCAAGGCTCATTCATAGGTCCTCTCCTCTCCTCTCCTCTCCTCTCCTCTCCTCTCCTCTCCTCTCCTCTCCTCTCCTCTCCTCTCCTCTCCTNCCCTTCCCTTCCCTTCCCTTCCCTTCCCTTCTTCCTCTCTTCATCTTTCTCTGCCAGCTCCTTTCACATCAGTGACATTCTAGCAGTATGTAAAGATTATTTAGTGAATATCATGTCATGTCTTTCCTCTCCCTCATGCAGGTCTCTATGTCTTAAGGGAAGCACTTAGTATTGTGGTAGAAATCCTCTAAACCAAGGGCAGCAAGAGGTGTGCCAGGGTAGATTTTTCTTGCTCAGATTAGAGGTTAAGTGTGAGCTGGAATATGAGCAGAAACAAGGAGATGCTGTTTTTCAAAAGCTGATGTTCCAGTTAACACTATCAGCAATGCCTTGTCCCCCTACAAGGGGCTTCTCCAGAGAGAGAAGCTGAGATCTGTCCTCTTTTTCTCCCAGATGTGTTCTGCAAGGTGTTGCAGCTCTTGGGCTTGTGCACTTTGTGTTGTGAATCATTTCAGGTCCTTGACCTTGTGATTGATTGAATTGACCCTTGCTCTATCAGTCACTAAATGACAGTGTAAGGTAAATTTATGGGAGACTGATTTAAAAAAAGAAAGAAAGAATCTAAAAAAGGAAGATAACAGATCCTCAGTGGCTCCCTGGAGAGCTCTGATTTTCAGAGAGCACTGAATACTGACACACTTCACCTATTCATATCATTCTGAGCACAACAGGCAATGCACCAAAACTCACCATTACATCAGCAAATTTCCATGGGTATTTTTATTATTGCTAATATTAATAATTTCAGGTTTTTTTACTTTTTCTATCCTAGCTGAAATGATTCTTCCTTTTCCTGTCTGCTAAGCAACATGAACAAATGGATTTGATTTCCCTTTTCTTTTCAGTTGTGACAATCTAAATTAGATGTGTGTTAGGCTTCTCGGAATCAAACCTATCTGAGCATTGCCTAGTCAGAGAGTAGAGGAGCAATCGGCAAAAGGAGCTGAAACAACAGTTTGCATTTCCCTGAATGTTAACTCCTAGAATCCCAGTTCTCAAATTTTGCTTTGCAACCTTTCAATAGATTTATCTAAAGTAAATTGCTGTCTTAACCATTTTAATCCACTGAAGTCAAAATAGGATAACTTCTGCACATTCACCTTGAAATTCAGTTTTTATTTTTAGTGAGGAAATATTCTCTCTGACATGTTAAATTCCATCTAATCCATGAACACTACCATCTTTCACCAGAGGATCATTATGAAGACAGACAGCCATTCATTTGCTTTACTGGAGGAAAGGTGCAACGCAATGATACCATGAAAGCTGATAATCCACTCATGTTTACACTTCAGATATTTCCCACAGAGCTCTCTGGAGCAGGGGACACAGATGATGATTTGACAAATGCTGTCCTTTCAGAGAAATTCCCTAGGTGCATTTGGCCCAATGTATCAGAGAATTCTACTCCTGCTATTCATTTCAGTAATTAGATTTGGAGAGAGCAGTACCACATGCGCGTTTATGGTAATCACTGTTAACCCAAATGGCACTTTTTCCTTTCTCCCTCCTCCCTTGCTGTTCCCACTTGAATTTGCTGCATACTGCCACAACATCTGCCAATGAATAAATGAAAAAAACTAACCCCAAATACTCAAATCATCTACCTAACAGAAGCAAAATATCCTGCGTTTTCCTGATGGCAGAGACAAAAAGAAAACACAGTCGAATTTTGGAGGAGAAAAGGAAGGAGGAGAAGCAATGAACTGAAGACAAAATGAGAGAGAGGGAAGCAAACTCACAAAGGAAATATATCATTTTGAAGCAAAACTTAATTTTTGTAAGCTAAAAACCAAAACCAAACCAACAAAAAAAAAAAAAAAAAAAAAAAAGAAAAAACCTCAACAAACAAACAAATGACCCAAACCAAAACAACATCAAAAAACCCAAAGCAAATAAAAAACCCCAATGTGTTAAGCTATAAAATTTAATGAAATGGACTTTTTAGGAACGAAATTACAGATTTATGAGCTAGTGGAATATAAAGGAAAAGTATAGATTGTGCTTTGTATAATTAAGTGCTTTGCATCCTTGCTTTCATTAGGGACAAAAAAGCTCTGACTGAATATGTAGAAACTCAGCTTAAACTCCCTTCATATTTGCATAGCACAAATGTGAACCAAATTATTATGTTTAGACCTTTTCTGATCAGCCTTAATATTTCCTTGTGAATGATAATGGTTTTCCTCTCTCTTATATTTAAATATACTGATGACCTCACTCCTGACTTAAGTTCTCACTCAGGAAAGCCTCATACTCACTTCAAAATGTTCTCTCAAAGAGGTTTCAAATATCACATATTATTACTGAACTGGATTAAGATTTTCCACATTTACCATGTGTTTTGTATGTGTTTCTAGGAAATGTTTTCATTAGTTATAACATCAGGTGCCATATATAATACATCAAATTAAGACACATAAATACGTAGAATCATAGAACGGTTTAGGTTGGAAGGGACTTCAAAGATCATCCAGTTCCAACTCCCTGCCATAGGCAGGGACACCTCCCACTAGAACAGGTCACTCAAGGCCTCATCCAACCTGGCCTTGAACACCTCCAGGGAAGGAGCAGCCACAGCCTCCCTGAGCAACCTGTTCCAGCATCTCACCACCCTCACTGCAAACAACTTTTTCCTAACACCCACTTTAAATCTCCCCTCTGCCAGTTTAAACCCACTACTCCTCATCCTGTCATTACAAGACCTTGTCAATAGTCCTTCTCCAGCCTTCCTGTAGGCCCCATTCGGATACTGGAAGGCCACTCCAAGGTCTCCTTGAAGCCTTCTCTTCTTCAGGCTGAAGAGCCCCAGCTCTTGTAGCCTGTCCTCATATCAGAGCTGCTGCAGCCCTGTGAGCATCGTCTCCTCTGAACTGACTCCAACAGTTCCATGTCCTTCTTGTGCTGGGGGCTCCAGAGATTCACAGAGTACTCCAGGTGGGGTCTGACATACGTACATGTATTTATATGTGTTATACATTGTGTAGTGCATTAGGGCCACAAAATAAACCCTTTTCCAAGACTTAATGCTTGCCCTTGTACATACCTTTATGATACAACTGTTGTTTTTGCTTCTATACACGATGCAAGTGTAGCATCCAAATGCTCCTCTTCCAGGCTAAGGTATTCTTGTGTGTAAGGCTTTGTGGGTTCTTTTCATCAGCTTGGATTGTATTTTTCATCCTGATCTATTATCAGTTGAACAATTGATCAGTCTTGTAAAGTGAACAATTGATTTTGGTGAAATAGAATTAGATATTGAACTAATTTTGCATGTGCTACAGAGTATACATCAGTACTAGCTTTTACTCTGTCCTGAACTGGGTCATATTCAGACCACTTGACTAAAGGAAAAAGGTTAAATGTCTATCTAACAACCCCTTGACTCATTCTTTGACTCACAAACAGTGTTTTATTCGATTAAAGAAGGAAGAAAACCCTTCAGCAATATGTGCATTTTTGCTGTCAACAGATCCAATAATATAGCTCTCACTACAGTCAATTGTTTTCATTAGCTGAGATTCTTGGACATTTTCAATTCTGCAGATGAAATTTCACACACTGTTATCTTTATTAGGACTTGGAAACTAGGAATTGTTTTAGAATCTTTTCCCTCTCTATTTTTTTTTTTTTCACTAGATTTAAAAGAACTGAACAGGAAAATGACCAGCTGCTTAGATTACCACTCCAATCCTCTCATGAATTTTTAAAGGTAGGGATTTTCCGAGAACCAACATCAAATAAAGGATCAAATGCCTTCTATTACAGAATACAAATGTGTGGTTCAAAATCCCTGGAAATTACAGTCTTTGAGAACCATCTGGACCCACATGTTACGCAGAAGAGGAGAAATACAAAGGAAGTACTGATTAATTTTAATGTAGGGTGAAAAGACTTGTAATTAAATGCAGTTTTATTAAGTCAGTGTTGCTTCTAGCTCAAACTATTTAGATGTAACACATCCTAGATTTCCCCTCAAAATAGGTTTTTCCTCATTTTGAAAACTTAATGGATATATTGATAACAAGAGTAATATTGTAGATGTAGATACAATGATTTATTTCATGAACATTCCTTCTAAGCAACCCAAATGTTAAACCTAACACTAACCCCTAACCGTTACCTTAAGCCTTATACCTAACAGTAAACATAACCTAAACCCCTAATCATAAACTTAACCCTAACACAAACCTAAAACCTAACATTAACCCAAAACCTAACATTAACCCTAATCCCACACTAACTCTGACCTTAACCCTAACCTGTTGCACTAACTGAAACTCTAACCCTAACCCATAACTCTAATCCCAACTCCTAACCCTAACTTGAACTCTAACCTTAATCCTAAATCCTAATCTTAACTCTAACCCTGAACCTTCACCTTAAACCTAACATAATGTTGACCTGAAACCTAACCTTAACCCTAATCCCAACCCTAATTCTGACCTTAACCCTATGCCCTACCACTAACCTGTACCATCATCCTAAACCCCTAACCTTAATCCTAACTTCTAATACTAACAGTAGTCCCTAACACGAATCATAACCTAACCTTAACCCCTAAACCTAACCCTAATACTAACCCCTAAACCTAATCCATGGACACTCATTCTGAGCAACACATTTTATTAGTTTAGTGATTCTTTCCATTAATGATTTGGAGATTTTTACTTTCTGTATGCATCACTCCATCCATCCATCCGTCCATCCATCCATCCATCCATCCATCCATCTCTCTATCTATCTGTCTATCTATCTTTTCTTTATGCCAGTTTAAACAAATTTGCCTTTTGTCATTTCATTAGCTTTCATTCAACACACTTCCACCTATAAATTAAGAGCTTCAATTTTGCTCTGGCTTGCTTATAAATAAGAAACTGCTTGTTTATCTGAAACAAATTGTCCACAGAGATTCATGTTTTCAGACACACTCAGTGATTCTTTTCCCTGTGAGTATAGAACAATAAAAGGTGACAAATTCTCTTAAAATGTTATCTACCACTCTTCTATTGCCTTTCAAGGATCATAAATTGTTTACATTCTCTCTGATATTTGGACAGAAGATCTAAATGAGAGACAGTGAATATAAGATTAAATTGAAATAAAAGAAGTAACATGTGACCATAACACTAAGGGTGCATAGACTTAAATCTGCTCTCTGCACAGAAATTGTGTTCTCCCAGAATTCCTTACCAGCCAGCAAGAGGACTACATTTGCTTTCAGTGCAGTATATTCATTGCTCATGGAAACAACTAATTTGAATGATCTTTTTCTGTATCCTGCTCTAAAATGCAGGGAGTAGACGGCATATGGACAGATTTCCAATTTCAGATATAAGGGAAAACAAGTGGATGAAAACCTATGAGGAACCAGCAACCTGGAAAAATGAGAGAAAAAAAAAACCTAAAAATATGAATCATCAAAGTATTTATACCAGAATTTCCTACAATAAAACCATAAGGGAGAAAATTCATTGTTCACTGTGTAGTTAGTTCTTTGGGAAGAGATCCAGATTGGAGTTAGTCTGCTAGGAAAGACAGATCACTCAACAGCAGCTAAAGAAGGTCAAAAAGCAGTGAAAAATTATTAGTAAGCAGGGGAATGACAGAGCAGGCACGAACAGAGAGGAAAATAGAATCATAGAATCAATAGAATCAACCAGGTTGGAAGAGACCTCCAAGCTCATCCAGTCCAACCTAGCACTCAGATTTAGCCAATCAACCAGACCATGGCACTAAGTGCATCATCCAAGCTTTTTTTTGAACACCTCTAGGAAGGCGACTTCACCACCTCCCCGGGCAGCCCATTCCAATGCCAATCACTCTCTCTGCCAACTTCCTCCTAACATCCAGCCTAGACCTGCCCTGGCACAACTTGAGACTGTGTCCCCTTCTTCTGTTGCTGATATAAGCAGTTTTATTCATCTCCCATTCATAACCATGCAGGTTGCATTGTGTTATAGATACTTAGATCTATCCCAAATGATGTTGGTCTGTTGTGAAACACTGGCACAGGTTGCCCAGGGAGGTTGTGGCTGCTCGCTCCCTGGGAGTGTTCAAGGCCAGGTTGGATGAGGCTTTGAGCGACCTGTTCTAGTGGGAGGTGTCCCTGCCTATGGCGGGGGGTTGGAAGTGGATGATCTTTGAGGTCCCTTCCAACCTAAACCATTCTATGATTCTCTAATGTTGAAGAATTCACAAGCTCTTGAGGCAAACTGTCCTTGCACTTCATTATCCAGTATCACTAGATACTTTTTTTCTTTTATTTTCTACCCCAAATTGTTGTTGCTGTGTACATTACTCACAGTTGTACTCAGCCATGCATAGAGAACAGATTTTTTTTTCCTCTTTATCACTGTACCAATCATTTCAAATCCTGTTAGCCACATTGTCTGCTGAGAGTTATTAAATACATGAAAACTACCCCTAGTTATGGAAGTCTGTCACTTGAGAAAAGGTACAGATTGAGAAGGTTTGGGGTATATCATCTTCTCTTGTATTTATTTTCTCTAAATTTCCATTTCTGTTCTTTACAGAAACATGAAAAAAGCCAAGGTGGGAATTTGACAACATTTATTCTTTTCCATTCTGATTGTATGTAACTTTGAATATGTTTCTATATCCCCTCTCAGCTGGGGACATATTGGCTGGAGAGCAGCCAGGCAGAAAGGGATCTGGGGGTAATGTTAGATAGTAGGCTGAACATGAGCCATCAATGTACCTAGGTGTCCAGGAGAGCAAATGGCATCATGGCCAGTATCAGGAACAGTGTGGCTAGCAGGACAAGAGAGGTTATCAGTATCAGCTTCAAATGGAAAATAATATAGACAAAATATAGACATGGAGAAGAGAAGGTTCAGGGCAGACCTCATTGCTGTCTACAACTACCTGAAGGGAGGTTGTAGCCAAGTGGAGTTGGTCTCTTGTCCCAGGCAACCAGCAACAGAACAAGGGGACACAGCCCCAAGTTGTGCCAGGGGAGGTATAGGCTGGATGTTAGGAGGAAGTTCTTCACAGCAAGAGTGGTTGGCAGTGGAATGGGCTGCCCGGGGAGGTGGTGGAGTCACTGTCCCTGGAGGTGTTCAAGACAAGCCTGGATGAGGCACTTATTGCCATGGTCTGGTTGAATGGAAGGGCTGGATGATAGGTTGGACTGGATGAGTTTGAGGTCTCTTCCAACCTGCCTGATTCTATGATTCTATGACTTTTTTTTTTTTTTTTCAGTAGGTTAAGACATGTTTTGAAGAACCTGATGATTCTCTTTACTCAGTCACAGGAACAGATTGGTTCACATCTTCCTTATAATATAGGTCTGGAAAGAGAACTGTACTGAGTTTAGCTGAACAGAGCAGAGTGGAAAGGTTTCTTCTCTCAGTAGACCGTCCTTATATTTATCCATGTCACTTTGCAGCTAGCCTTCTCTGCAGTGATGTCATACTGCTGCCTCACATTGCCTTGTGTTCAGTTTGTGATCTACAAAAGGCCAGATGCTTTTCTGATGAAATGCTACCAGCCTGTGTTTTGCAATTGGATTCTCTCACCTATACCTCTATAGAAATCCATTTTAGACTTTCCAGATCATGTCTCAAATTCATTCTTCTTCTTCTTTTTTTTTTTTTTCTTTACTTCTAACCCTGTCCCCAGCATATCCTCATTCAGCTTGGTGTCATTTGGAACTGTAATAAGGGCTATTTTGTATTCCATCAGCAACATCTCTAACGAAAACACAAAAGAACATCGTCATCATCTTCAGAATGCCTCTTGACAAATCTTTCTGTGTGAAAGTGAATCGCTGAAAATGTATTTTCTGGATTGAACTGTCCAGCCAGTTTTTCTGCAGCAGAAATTTCATCAAGATCTTTTCCCCTACAGCTTGCCCACAGGAGTGTGTTGTGAGCTGTGAGTTAATAGATTAAAGGCACAGATTTTCTGTTACTTCTGCCATTTCCATAACACCTGTTCCTTTGTTTGACTCCATTTGTTTGACTGTTGCTCATCTCTCTGCTATCATCCATGCACTTAAAAATAATTCCTTTGATTATCTCTTCTAGACTTTCAGAATTGATGTTGACTGGCCTCAAATAATCCCTTTTAACTTCCTCTTCACTACCTGTTCCATTACATTCTCCAGTGCTGCACAACTTCATATTTCTCAAAATCTAGATTATGGAGGTTCAGATCTTTCAGACATTTTTGCAGTTTTCCTAGGAGAAAAAAACAAACCACAAAGTCCACCCAAATCTCTGAAGGATTGGATGAATTACTTGTCTATGTCCCTTAGGAAAATAAGTTCATTTTCTACATGGTCTAGTTGATTGGCTAGGGCTGGGTGATAGGTTGGATTGGATGAGCTTGGAAGTCTCTTCCAACCCAGTTGATTCTATGATTCTATGACTGAATCCAGATGGAAAGGAAAAAAATAATTGTGTCTCTGGCTTATTAGAAAAATCTTGTCAGGCTGGTCAGCAAAAGAGTAGGTAAGCAGGAACTGACAGTTGTAATTTATTTTTGTTCAGAAATGCTGCAATCAAACTCCTTATAAAAAGCCATGTGGAAATACAGATATTTTGGGATGAGGCAAACCACCGTTATGGATTGGATACTGACAAAATAAACAGTGTTTTCTAAACATGGAAATATAAAATAGAGAGTTTGCTAAATGGTGTCATTTAGGACTGTTTTTAGTCTTCATTAATGATCTGGAAACAGGACGAATAGAGAAAATGAATGAAGCAAACAAAACTAGATGCTGGTCTGGTTGCTTCTACAAGCAGTAATATTCTTTGTGGGCTTTTTTGTTTTTAAGTTCCATCAATACATTATCTTTTTTTTTTTTTGTACTTTTCAAGAAAAGATCATAAAAGATATACATTTGAGTAACTTTATTTCACAGCAGGTCCAATTCTATTGTTCCTCCTGCTAAGCAAGGGTTTATACACATGCTGAAAGCAGGAATTGGTTTAGAAGAACTGAAATGACTTAAAGAGTCACCACGTGTTGACTCCTGAGGCATCTACTGTCACTCTGTCTTGTTGCTTCTTTTGCACCTAGACACTTGCTTCCCAGTTGCATGCATACTATGAGTGTGTATGGTACCAGAGACACAGTAATCCGCTCTCTAAATTCCATTATGGTGCCAGCCCTCAGTTTTCTTTAGGAGTTCCTGCATTTTTGGTAGAAGACATATGCCTTAGAATGTGGATGCTTGTGGGCCACAGATAACTGTGTGTCTTTGGGATTCTCAAACCCAAGCCTACTTGTCGAGACTCTATCTATAGCTAGTAAGGGCCAGTTGTAAGATGTGATAGCAGCCTGATTGAACAGAAGCTGCACACATGGGACTTTGAAATGCATAGATGCACACTATACAGCTGTGAAAAGAACAGCTGTGAGAATGGTAATGTATTCTGCTTCTCCAATAGACTGTTGAGACTGGGAAAGACTTGTGGGAGATATGCATTGAAGTGCATCAACCATCGCTGAAGGAAGCCTTGGGATATAGCTGTAACAGCAAACAGCTGGACCACATGAAATCAACAGGACTTTCAGTCCAGCCTTCCCAGACACCCATCAACCTCCTTGATGGGAAGGGAGAACAGGACTGAGTTATGTTTGGGGATCTGAGTTCATGAAATAGTTAAATATTACTGCTTGTAGAAGCAACCAGACCAGCATCTAGTTTTGTTTGCTTCATTCATTTTCTCTATTCGTCCTGTTTCCAGATCATTAATGAAGACTAAAAACAGTCCTAAATGACACCATTTAGCAAACTCTCTATTTTATATTTCCATGTTTAGAAAACACTGTTTATTTTGTCAGTATCCAATCCATAATGGTGGTTTGCCTCATCCCAAAATATCTGTATCTGAAGTGTTAGTCATTGGTTCTTAATCTCCAGCATTCAAACTTGCTGTGGATTGCCAGTTAGACTAACTCTAGTGTGACAGGCATGACTGAGAAGATACCTCACACTCTACATGCATTACAAGCAGAAACTGTGAGGACCTTAAAATTAATCTTTGTATTTCTTGCTGCTGCTTTGCTCAGGGATAGTTCTCTACCCTCTGATAAGAGAGTCTGACTTGTGATGGCCCTGGCTTTTCACACGAATCTGAAAAGACACTTAGGGATTGGCATGGAATAATGATGTTCTGGGAGAACTTCTTTTTCTATCAAATTTCACTCTCTTTTGTTTTGCCATAGCAGCAGCTGGAGTTGGAAAGAGGACTGTTGAAAGAATTACTCATTAGCCCTGTAAAATTAGGCTCATCCTTAAATCTAGTTAACCATGACTGGCTAAACCAGCTTTGGAAGCAGATTATACTTCCTATAGGCTGTACTATCCTGTAGAGCTAAGCAAAATGAAGACATCTGTAGTCCTTCTTTATCCTCAAAACTAAGTGGCAAATTCCAGCCTTAGCCAAGCATGAGTCAAATCAAGTGACATTTACAACCCTTGCAGAGTGATAGAGATGTCACTGAGAGCAAAATCTAACTTTTATAAATATTAATTTTACCCATCCTCATTTGTTTCATTGGCATATGATGGAAAAGTGTTCCACACCAAAGCAGCTACTGGGTGGCTTTGTATAAATTTAGCAGTAAGTCTTCTTTAATTTCAGAGGAAGCTTTCACTTCTGCAAAAAAAGATCCACTAAGGAAAGGGGATGTCAGTCTCTTTCTTGCAAGCATTTTGATTTTTAGCTGTAAAACAGCACTGGATTTCACTGACATCCTAGATACTGCATTTTCTGTGTAGAGCAAGATACTTTGGGTTCATACTGTTAATTAGCAAATAACTAGAACGTGCATCTTCTCTAGATCTGTGCTTCCCTTTATCCAATATTCTCAAACTATTCTTAGATGCCACTTAAAGGCTTTATTTATCTGAGGACTTTAGTATGGGCCATTACAAAAGGAAAACAATGCTAATAAATTCTTGCTTCCCCTTATTGTTTTTCCTCACGTGTCTGCAAGAGTCAATGACAGGAATTGGCAGAATTGAAGCTTCCAGCTGCCTTGGTTGTTAGTCATGTGTGGTGCCTCACATTGATCCAGAGGGCCATTTTTCTGCTATCAGTCGTGGCACAGATGTAAGCCTCATCAGGCATAGCTAAAGGAGAATATTGCCTTTGGTGGTAGAAAGTAACACTGTATTAATAGCCTTCAGCTTCCACCTAATCCGGTGGATATCTGTTGAAAGCTGAGGGGTAAAGAGAATTTCCACTTCACAGGCACAAACACCTGTAGGTGGGTAACAGTTTTGAAATGTCCTGACACCTGCACACATGCAGGTATGATGCTCCAGGGACAATCTGCAAGCTGTTCGTCTGCCCGAAGCACATTGACAGTGTATTGACTTCCCACTTTGTTCTGATTCCTGTTTTACCTTGCATATCACAGGTGATCATCCTCTGGAGGCTGTCACACAGGCGTAGCAGGTCACTTCTTTGATGCAAGTGCATTACTCCTGATCTGTGCCCCCCTCCTCCCCAACCATATACAATTGTTCTACCTGTTAGCATTACGCAGGGAGCAGAAGGCTTCAATATGCTGTTTGCGTAAGATACTTATTGGGGTTATTGATTTTGTGTACTCTTTTATCTGACCTGCTTAAAACAACTTCTAGCAGTTAACTAGGTTGTGATTTTCCTTCCCCCATTCCCCTCATGAGAAATTTTGACTTTAAAATCCTAAAAGAGAAGGTGTGCAATTCAAATGATGGCCAACCTGCAAAAAACACTGGGCTAGGTGCTTAGTTTCTGGACTGTTTCCCCAGCTCTCATATTGGGAGTTAAAGAGGATTTCTAATTTTTATTCCACTCATTACTAAACAGGAACACTGAGGTCACAGCAAATAAAGCAGTACAAGTTAATGAGAACAGCTTTAGCAAAAAGAGGAGGTGTTTCTCAAAGTACATCAAGTGCTTCACATATATTAAGAAACCCCAGCAGAATCGATTTAATAATGTTGGGATTTACACAATTATTACAGAGTCTTCATTATTCACCCAGCCTGCACATACCACAGCACAAATGAACATCTCAGTCTGGTGGTATTAACATTGCCATTTTCTAACCCATTCCCAGGCCATCTGCTACACGCTGATCATTCACTGCTTTAACATTTAACAGTTACCCAACTGCAACTTAGCAGATTTGTGTATTTTTGAAAACAGCTGGTTTAATAACTGCTTCAGAGCTTTTGGATAAAGAAATTATTTTGTAGTGCTTTAAAATAGACTTTAAAAAAATATAAATAAATCAGTGCCTCTGGTTGCTTCCACAAATGGATGAATTTGCAACTCTTTGCTTCATTCCTCGTCACATAAGGAAAAACGTTTGATTATTTGCAGAACAATACATCAAAAAAAATCTCTTTCAGCATCCCTGTTTTACTTTTTGACCTCCCTCAGCTACAGAAGGAATATCTATATGCTGAGGTAATAGAGCTTAATATATCAATATGTCTGAAGGGCTCCAGCTTGGAGCTTGTCATATAAAATAACAGACATGTAGCTTAAAATACAAAATCATAGCCTAATAGTAGCAATTAAGTTGAATTAATAGAGAGCTCTGAAAAAAGCAGATCTGTAACCCTGACTTTCCAAACTTGAGGAGAATGTGAAAACAATGCTCATTCTTCCTCTGCTCTTGATATGAAAGGTATTAGTTGTGACTAACTGGAACAATTCTCCTTATTTTGTATTCTGTGTATTGCAAATTGTCTTCATTTTAGGAGCTCTTATAATTTAATAAGGTAGTTTCAATCACCAAGGCAAAAAGCCTTTATCAATCACCTGAAGCAGTTTAAATATAAATATAAATATATATATATATTTATACAACTTGTGTGTATATATCAAAACAACTTTGTGTATATATATATCAACACAACTTTGTGTATGTATATATATACACACAACTTGTGTATATCTATCAACACAACTTGTTGATATCTATCAACACAACTTGTTGATAACCATTCTAAATACTCTTCAGATGCTGACTAAACCTTCATAGTCATGCAAGTAGTTGGTGCTGGGTGCTGTCATTGCCATTTATATTAGGAACAAGAATAGAAGTAGTTAAAAGGAGGAACTTTGTATTCATGTGCCACAAAAGTGGCAATTCATGAAGGTTTGTTGGTTTGATTTCATTTTATTTTTTTTCCAAAGCACCTCTCCTTTCACACAGCCATCAATCAAAGTGACAGCATCCCTTAGATTGTTTGGATTCTCCAGCACAAATTAATTAATCTGTCCAGTACTTCCTATCTCACTCTTTCAATCAACCAACAAATGAAGCCAATCAAGACTTCAATTCTTTGCTGATTAGCCAATAAACCATGACAGCAGACTTGTGACAGTACTTCTGGGATTTTCACAGGAGCCTATTTATAGGAGGCAGCAAAAGTCATGATCAGTCCTCGCAGAAACAAATGTGTGCACTTATCATTATAATTTTTCAAACCTCGCATCTTATTAGCAACAAATGAAAAAGTGGAACAGCATAAAAAACAAATTTGAGAAGCACATTACCTGAAACAGAACAGAACATAAAATTAGACTTCTCAGAAATCACAGAAAATGAAAGTTGTAAGTTACAGCAGTTGCAGCTTTCAACCCGTCACCAGAATCAGAGCAGTTAGGAGAGTAAAAGAGCCGTGCAGTGATCTGCACAGTGGTGACCAGCACTGCAAGCTACACTGCAGAAACTTCTAATGCAGGAAAAACAGTCACAGAATCACAAATGTACAGAATCACAGAATCTTAGAGGTTGGAAGGGACTTCTAGACATCACGTCCAACTCCCCTGACAGGTAGGATCCCTTAGGGTAGTTCACATAGGCATGCATGCAGGTGGGTGCAGAGAAAGAGACTCCACAACCTCTCTGGGCAGCCTGTTCCAGGGCTCTGTCACCCTCACTGTAAAGAACTTTCTCCTCATGTTGAGGTGAGTTCTTCTATGTCCCAATTTGTAGCTGTTACTCCTTGTCTTATTGCTGCAGACCACTGAAAAGAGCTTGGCCCCAGCCACTTGACAGCCACCTCTCAGATATTTGTACACATTGATCAGATCTCCTCTCAGTTTTCTACAGACTAAACAGCCTCAGCTTTCTCAGTCTCTCTTCGTAGAGAAGATGCTCATGTCCCCCAGTCATCCTCGTGGTTCTCTGTTGGACTCCTTCCAGCAGGTCTCTGTCTCTCTTGAACTATAGAGCCCTACATTTGACACCTGCCCTCGCCACCCAGTGAATTCTCCCAAACTAGACTCCACCAGCTGGAAGTTAGGGAATGAAGCTTTACATATACAGCTTAGCACAATATACAGGCAGATATTTACAATATATTACAAATATTTACAGCCATATACAGTAACACACAAGTTAAAAGTAATGCAGAAACACAATACCCCTCCCAGCAATCAGAGTGCCCAAGAGGGGCTCCCAACCACATTTCCACCTTATTTCCACCCCCTCCCACCCTCTCCCTCATGTCAGGATCTCTCTCTTACATGCAAGGTGAGTTGGAAGAGGTCAGCAAGGGGGATTAAGAAGCAGAATGGTTAGTGGGAAAGTGTGCAGGGTCAGGCAGAAGGGTTGATGCAGCAGAGGCCAGGCAGAGATACTGTCTTATCTATGTTTGTGTCCATGTTTTTATATGTCTCAGCAGAACAAATGGGTAATATAAACACCACCTTATTTTCCCTTTTCACAGCCAATGATCTAATTTCTCTCATTAAAATATTCCAATTAGCCTCAAACCAGTAGGGCTGGGTGCTAGGTTGGACTGGATGATCTTGGAGGTCTCTTCCAACCTGATTGATTCTATTCTATTCTATTCTATTCTATTCTATTCTATTCTATTCTGTTCTGTCTGAATGTCAACTATTCTCACCTACAAAGGGGTCCTCTACTACTTAGTTTCTTCGTGACAGATTAGGCGTGCAAAAAGTTGGATGACCGAATATGAGTCCAACCTAGATCTGTGTCCATCATCAGCAAGAACATTACATCAGACTGGTATTGCATGGCACCTTCACAGTTTTTGCAAAGCAGAATACAATTTTGCAGATGGAGATCAAAAGACGCTTTCTAGAAGGTTTTTTTTTTTTTGTAAAGGTCTTCTTCGAGTCCCAATTAATTTAGTACCAAAACTCAGAAGTAGCAAGATCAGTCATGAATACAATAAAGATCTAATTCTCCCTTAATATAATTCCTAGTAATGTCAACAGATATAATTTGAAAAGTTAGCTGGGCAGCATCAAAAAGAATTCCAACACTAAATATGCAGCTATTCTGTGACAAAACCACAATGGCTAATAGAAACATGAACCATCCTGGTTTTGAAGTGTTAAGGAAATCAACTTTCATGCAGTGTGCTATTACCACGAGCATAAAATTACACTGTAATTAAATTCCTAAGTAAGATTCTAATATTTCAAATGACTTACAAAACAACAGCAAAATATGACTGAGCAATATTGGTTTTCCCATATTTTCTCTTTTTGTGGTCACAGTTCTGAAAATAATCTGCAAAGCATTATTAAAATCTCTCATTTCCAAAGTTCTCCAGCACAATTAATATAATTAAATGCATTAGAATGTTGTAGATGTTGAAAAGGAGATTGGTGATGAAGCATCAGTTCTGAGTAAGTAATTATAGAGAAACTATACAAGTTAAGCATAGCTGATTTCAGAATGATTTCTTACAGTCCAGCTTTTTCCCTACAACATGATATTATTTGTAACTCTCAGACAACTTAATATTTATGTAAATACAAATGAACAGAATGCTGTGTGTCCTGATATCTGAATATTTCTCTTTTAGCCTGTTACTTTTTGCTGCTCAGCATGTAATGTCACACCTCTTAATGCGTTATCTTACTCTGCTTCAACTATACACTGAGGAACGTGATTGAAATCTACCATTTTCCTCCTCTTGAGGGAGCAGCTTATAGCAGTTGAAATTATTGCCATGACTTTTGTTGTTGTGGCTGAGTTTTGGTATTTTCTTTTCTGTGTCATGCAGTCTTTTCTCAGAGAAGGTCACCCAGAGACCCATCCAGCCTGAACTGGAATGGTTGCAGGGATGGGACATCTACTGCCCCTCTGGGCAACCTGGGCCAGAAGCTTCACCACCCTCTATAAAAAATGTCTTGCTCAAATTTACCCTAAATCTAACCACCTTTAGCTCAAAACCGTCACTCATTGTCCTGTCACAACAGTGCAGCTGAAGATTGTCCCTAACTGTCTTATAGGCTCCCTTGAAGTACTGATAAGACACAGTAAGGTCTCTCCTTTTCTTCAGGCTGAACAACAACATCTGTCTCAGCCTCTTCTCACAGAAGAGATGTTAGACTCACAGAATCAGTCAGGGTTGGAAGGGAGCACAAGGATCATCTACTTCCAACCCCCCTGTCGTGGGCAAGGACACCTCACATTAGATCAGACTGGCCATAGCCTCATCCAGCCTGGCCTTAAACACCTCCAGGGATGAGGCTTCCACCACCTCAATATATTTTGTCTTTTCATTCACATCCCCTACCCTTCTTCTCTTGTTTTATTTGGTTGGTTTTGTCCTCAATTTGGGAGAATCTTTGGAAGGCATTTTTGTCAGAACAATATTTCCAGTGACTCTGAGTTTCTGTTTATCACCCTAACCACTCAGTGCATAAGCAATGTATGAAGTATGGACTCTTAAAACTACTGTGATGAAAACTGCTTGAAAAAATGAGTTGTTTGCTTGGTTACCCAGCAATAGCAGAGCACTGCAGACCTACTGAAGGTAGTGATTCTACACTGATATGTCAGTGAACTGTCTGGCTTAAAAAAACACGGGTGAAAGAGTCAAGTCCTGTGCTTCTGAAGTTTCTAAGATTGCACTGGGAGTTAATAATATTTTCATAAATATTTTTAAGTACAAAATCAGGCTCAGGGCTGACCCCATTGCTGTCTAAAACTACCTGAAGGGAGGCTGTAGACAGGTGGGATTGGTCTCTTCTGCCAGGCAACCAGCAACAGAACAAGGAGACACAGTCTCAAGTTGTGCCAGGGCAGGTCTAGGCTGGATGTGAGGAGGAAGTTGTTGGCAGAGAGAGTGATTGGCTTTGGAATGGGCTGCCCAGGGAGGTGGTGGAGTTGTTGTCCCTGGAGGTGTTTCAAGCAAAGCCTGGATGGGGCACTTAGTGCCATGGTCTAGTTGATTGGCTAGGGCTGGGTGCTAGATCTTGGAGGTCTCTTCCAACCTGATTGATTCTATGATTCATTGTCAGAGACAAGGAGTGAAAGATGGAAGGAAGGATGAAAGAAATCCATGAAATTCAGCTGATTTTCCCCGGTGATGTAGCAACCTTTAATAATGGGCATCACTGTTTCTCTTTCAGAGCATCCATCTTCCTATTTAAAGATTACTGATTATGCTTATGAACTAACAATAGTTCCCATTAAAAGGCTGCAACATGGTAAACATAACTAAATATAATACATATATATTTTAGGGCTTACTTCAGACTGAAGAATAGCTTGATTTGGCTTTTCTCTCCATTCTGAACACTGTTAGCTCAGTTCATTAAGCAACTTGTTTCTGCTAATTTCTGTTCAATATGTAATGCTATAAGCATGTTGTACAATTACACACATATGAAAATCATTGTGATTGAATTTATTTATAAACATTTATGTGTTTCGTGCAAAATATCATGAGTCTAGAGAAATAGAATAGAATAGAATAGAATAGAATAGAATAGAATAGAATAGAATAGAATCAACCAGGTTGGAAGAAATTTCCAAGATCCTCCAGTCCAAACTAGCACCCAGCCCTATCCAGTCAACCAGACCATGGCACTAAGTTCCTCTTCCAGTCTTTTCCTGAACACCTCCAGGGACGGTGACTCCACAACCTCCCTGGGCAGCCCATTCCAATGCCAATCACTCTCTCTGCCAACAACTTCCTCCTAACATCCAGCCTAGACCTCCCCCGGCACAACTTGAGACTGTGTCCCCTTGTTCTGTTGCTGGTTGCCTGGCAGAAGAGACCAACCCCACCTGGCTGCAACCTCCCTTCAGGTATTTGTAGACAGCAATGAGGTCTGCCCTGAGCCTCCTCTTCTGCAGGCTGCACACCCCCAGCTCCCTCAGCCTCTCCTCACAGGGCTGTGCTCCAGGCCCCTCACCAGCTTCGTTGCCCTTCTCTGGACACCTTCCAGCACCTCAACATCTCTCTTGAATTGAGGAGCCCAGAACTGGACACAGCACTCAAGGTGTGGCCTGACCAGTGGTGAGTACAGGGGAAGAATAATCTCCCTCCTCCTACTGGCCACACTGGTCCTGATACAGGCCAGGATGCCATTGGCTTTCTTGCCCACCTGGCCAAACTTCTGCCTCATCTTCAGCCTACTATCCACCAGTACCCCCAGGTCCCTTTCCTCCTGGCTGCTCTCAGCCACTCTGTCCCCAGCCTGTAGTGTTGCTTGGGATTGTTGTGGCCAAAGTGCAGAACCCTGCATTTGGCCTTGTTAAATTTTATCAAGTTGGCCTCTGCCCACCCATCCAGCCTGTCCAGGTCCCTCTGCAGGGCTCTCCTACCTTCCAACAGATCCACACCTGCTCCTACCTTGGTGTCATCCGCAAACTTACTGATGCTGGACTCAATCCCCTCAACAGTTCCTAGGCAGGATAATACTTCTATGACAAAATATAACCAGTCTAGTAAAGAGAGATACAACCATTTAAACGTAGATTTTTAGGTCCCTTTATAAGTGTTTCGAGGTCTAATCACCAGTGAGCTCTCTTAGCCGTTGTTGCATGCACAATCCCTGCTAATTATCTCCAAAAAGAGGCAAGTCTTGGGTTTTCTGGGTCACATTAGTGTGTCACTACTGAATCATAATGCTCTCATTTTTCCTACTCTTCTTCCTACAGCTTTTTCTTCCTTTTTCCTTTTGCTCCTGGTTTGATGTAATCTTTTTAACTGTATAGATCTAAGCACTTAGAAATGTTACTTGTAGTTAATATACATAAATATGAGTGTCCACACACACACATAAGGGTGCTGGCCATTACCATTTATTAGTTGATTTTGCAGCCAGATTTAGAGCTGCTTAAATAATATTTTTGTCCAGTAATTCTTTTTAAACTGGTATTTGTCTATTAATTTATTGTTCCATCTCTAGTTCTTAGTTTCTCTCCCACATCTTGCCTATGAAGCCCTATTTTCCTAAGATCATATCAGTGTCATAGTTAGCATTACTTGGGACTTGGGATTTTGAGGTGAATTATGAAGAGTGTGTCCAGCAGATCAAGGGAGGTTCTCTTTTCCCTCTACTCTGCCCTGGTGAGACCTCATCTTTAATACTGCATTCAGTTTAAGAGGGACAAGGATCTGCTGGAGAGGGTCCAGAGGAGAGCTACAAGGATGGTTAGGGGACTGGAGGGCATACCTTATGAAGAGAGGCTGAGGGATCTGGAACTTTTTAGTCTGGAGAAGACTGAGAGGGGATTTAATAAGTGTTTATAAATATTTGAGGGCTGGGTGTCAGGAAGGGGGGGAGGGGGCAGGCTCTGCTTACTGCTCCCTGGGATAGAACAAGAAGCAATGAGTGTAAGCTGCAGCACAGGAGATTCCATCTCAATACAAGGGGGAACTTCTTTCCTGTAAGGATCATAGAGCACTGGCACAGGCTGCCCAGAGAAGTTGTGGAGTCTCCTTCTCTGAGACTTTCAAGGCCTGTCTGGATGTGTTCCTGTGTGACCTGAGCTAGATTGTATGGTCCTGCTCTGGCAAGGGGGGTTGGACTGGATGATCTCCTTGGGTCCCTTCCAACCCTACTATCCTGTGTTCCTGTGATTTTCCACCTTGACATTTTGGGGAATTTTCTATCTTTTTTTCCCTAATGTTTTATGGATATCTTTTAAAATCAAACAAACAAGCAAGCAAGCAAAACCAACCAACCAAAAAAAAACAAAACCAAAAAAAAACCCAGCAAAAAACCAAACCACACCAAAAAGCCCAACCACACCAAAACCAGCGACAAAAACCAACCAACCAAAAGCCCAACTGTGTTGTACTGAGAACTTACAAACAGTAAAACACTGCAAAATAATGAAGAGAAGGTTGTTTCAGGTTTCATAGCAGAGCTTTGGGTTGTGACACATCTTAGCAAGTTTCATTGGTCCTGTCATGTCTCATATCTCTTCCAGCCTCAGATGCTGTAGGCTGAAGCAAGCTGATGTGTGGAACATCAAAATGTAATGTTTGTCATCCAAGAAATCTTTTACAATATTTTTAGCAAAAAAACCCCACATGATTCATTGAAGGAAAAAAAAAAGCAAACCAACAACACACAACCCAAAACAAGCAAACAAACAAACCCCAAACCAAAACCCTGAAAATACAGGGAAAATAAAACATTTCCTCGCTTTACTGAGAGCTAAATCAGATTTAAAAATGTATGTGTGGGCCTGAATTTATTCTGGTGAATGAATTGGTCATAAAATAGATGTTTTAGATACCCCCTTAGGGATACATGCAGAGACTTCACTTGTATCTTTTCCTATTTAACAGTATATAATGCATGCTTCTTGCAGTGTATGTCTTAATTTGGCCCTGGGAATTTCTATGCAGACACAAAAGGTCCTGATTTTCAGACAAGTTGCACAACACATAATCTCTTAAATGTGAAAAGATGATGAAAGGTATTTAAAGTGTGGTTTCAGGATTCTCACTAGGAATAGGATCTAAATAGAGGAACCTGTTGGAAATAATTCTAATTGCTTCTTCTGATCTCTACTTGGAGAACTAACAACATTGACAGATGAACTCTGTAGAGCCCCATTAAAGTAAAGACAATATCACCCTAGCTGCTTGCTTTGTTTCTCTGCTTGAAGTTTCTATTTCCACAGCAAAGCTGTCAGAAGGCAACACCTACCTACACATCAGTAGGTGTCTTGGCTGGAATTGCTTGATCTTGGCTTAAAAATACAACTGAACTGGGTTTGCCTTAAGATGCCAGACCCTACTCAGGAGCACATACACTATGGGCACACTTTCTCTTTGGCTAATCCTTCTGTGGAAGAGATAAAATGTAGAAAGTGTTTGTTATGAAATGCCAAAAGGATTTTTTTAAGTGCCCCAAATCCTACAGTCTGAATTACTGGAGAACAAAAATTGCTGCATCTTCCTATCTTAGCTTCCTGTGTTAAATGTACAATTAAATCTCAGATAAATAATTTTCTCATCATGCTATCTGGAAAGTATATCTCAGGTAATTTATTATTTTTCATTTTCCACACTTTGCTTGTAATTTTATGCAAAAATTTTGGTTCCTGTCTCAAGGAGAAAAGAAATTTACAGGCCTTGAGAGACCCGTTCATGTAGGAGATGTCCATGCCTATGGCAGGAGGTTGGAATTGGATAATGTCTGAGGTCCCTTCCAAACTAAACCATTCTATGATTCTATTAATCATACAATTATAGAATCAGCCAGGTTGGAAGAGACCTCCAAGCTCATCCAGTCCAACCTAGCACCCAGCCCTGTCCAATCAACCAGACCTTGGCACTAAGTGCCTCATCCAGGCTTTGCTTGAACACCTCCAGGCACAGCAACTCACCACCTCCCTGGGCAGCCCATTCCAATGCCAATCACTCTCTCTGCCAACAACTTCCTCCTAACCTCCTTCCTAGACCTCCCCTGGCACAATTTGAGACTGTGTCTCCTTGTTCTGCTGCTGGTTGCCTGAGTGAATTCTTAAAGAGTTTTGTTCATAAGCCTCACTTAGTAGATTTATTTGTAGAATCGTCCCAAAACTCTATGGAAAGCTGATTTGAAGTTATTTAACTAAACCTAAACACACCACAAGTTACCCAGGGAGATGCTTGAGACCTCTCCCCTGGAGATATTCAAAGTGAGGCTCAACAGGGCTTTGGGCAACTTGATCTAGTTAAAGACGTCCCTGCTGACTGCAGAGGAGGTTGGACTAGATGAGCTTTGGAGGTCCCTTCCAAGCCAGACCACTCTATGATTTTATGAATATCAGAATTGCTGTAGCTTCCAAGAAGTCAGAAATATTTATGATTGTGATTTATGAACAGTCAGAAAGTGAGATTTTTCTTTTTCCATAAAAGTTGAAGCTTTTCATTTCAGCTGTTTTTCAGTCTATATGGACACACCTTTACTCCAATTACATTTCCTTTGGAAATCTTTGCTTTTTCAAAGCAAAGTGCAACAATACTGAGGGGGAAAAAAGTCACAAGGGCAAAAATTATTACATTTGAAGGGAAAAAAAAAATTAAGCACCAGATTTCAAAATCAAGTGTTCAAATTATTAAGAGTCGTGTACTGCATTTGTCATGCTGCTGCATGTGGAGATGTGTGCTGATTTCTGCAAAGGTCAGGAGACACATTTCCTTCCACCTTTTACCCCAGTCTGCAGCATTTAATGCTTGGCTGGAGGCATTCACTGGGACTTTTGCCTTCCTCTTAAACATCAGCTATTAGTTACTGCCAAAGGCAAGATGCTTCTTATCTCTTGTGGCAAATTGTAGGTTCTTTTTTCTCTCCTCACAGGCAATCAGATCTGTTTGAACAGATATATAGTCCTTGAAATGAGATGCCTTTCACGAGACATTTTTTTCTGTCATAAAAAGATGTCTGTCTAATAAATAATATGTGACCATTTAGAAAGCTGTTTCTCTCTCTGAGTCATTCTCTTTTGAAAAGAAAACTTACCCAAAATTTTGGGGATAGGGAGAAACCGATACTGCTTCTTCAGGTGTTTCAGGGACAGCAAGTGGGTAAAAGTGTCCCTGGGAGAGGCAGGGGTTCTGCTGGAGGCAGAGCAGAGGGGACATTGTGGTGGCAGTATGGGCAGAATTTATCTTTCAAATTGATATAGTTTATTATTTTGATATTAATATATTTAACCTCACCACATTACCTATTTTTAATCAGGTTCTTTGCACGGTCATGAAAAACATTACACAGAGGAAAACAGAGGGTCTAGAATCCTTAAGAAATTACTAGCAAAATGCAACAAACATTAAACTATTAGAACTGGAAAGAGGTCCTTCTGGACAGTTACATCATTTGCCCACTGGAGGGACTCAAGAAGATTCTGTGTCCAGTTCTGGGCTCTTCAATTCAAGAGCGATGTTGAGCTACTGCAATGTGTCCAGAGAAGGGTGACGAAGCTGGTGAGGGGCTTGGAGCACANGTGAGGGGCTTGGATCACAGCCCTGTGAGGAGAGGCTGATGGAGCTGGGGATATGCAGCCTGCAGAACAGGAGGCTCAGGGCAGACCTCATTGCTGTCTACAACTACCTGAAGGGAAGCTGTAGCCAGGTGGGGTTGGTCTCTTCTCCCAGGCAACCAGCAACAGAACAAGGGGACACAGTCTCAAGCTGTGCTGAGGCAGGTTCAGGCTGGATGTTAGAAGGAAGTTGTTGTCAGAGAGAGTGATTGGCATTGGAATGGGCTGCCCAGGGAGGTTGTGGAGCCTCTGGAGGGATAGAGAGAAAAAAAAGAGGTTTAGGTCAGATTAAAATGTTGTGGCAGATGCAACCACACAGACTGCCAGAGAGAAGGAGAAGAAGTGAGAACTGAGAAGTGTGTGAGAAGTGCCTTATTTCTATTTTAACTACCAGTGTTTCTCAGCAGAAGAATGAGTGATATAGGTTACTGTTGTTTTTTTCTTTCTTCTCACAGCTAAGGATTTAATTTCTCTCAGTGAAAAAATTCCTCCTCATGTTTACATGAAACTTCCTATGCCTCAGTTTCCATCCCTTGCCCCTCATCCTATCATCAGGTATCACCCAGCAATGCCTGGCTCCAGCCTCCTGGCCCTCACCTTTCCATATTAGCTAGTAGACTTGTGCCCAGTGTTTTTGGCACAAGGTTGGAGAGGTTGCACTTCCTGTCCTTTAGATGCCTGCTGAAATGTTTTTGCAATGATATCTGTTCCCTACCCTTGGACAACAGCAAAGCTCCATTAAAAACACACCCTTTGGAAAAGGGAAAGACTTCCTGAGTATACACCATGGGGTGGGGGGGGGGGGAAGTAGTTATGAACACTGTGACAGTTGTCCTCTGCACGCATGGACTCCTAAGTTCTGCTTATCATTGATATAGTGCCTAATTCACTCGCTCTGCTGGAATATAAATAAGATCTCTAGGGTTGAAAGAAAAGGTTAATATGCAATGCATAAACAGTATCAGAATCCCAGCTAACAGAAAATAACCTGTTATGTTAGTTCGGTGGAACACAAATTGAATCTCTGAGAAAATGCCTGTTGTTTGAGGACACAGAAGCCCATTAGTCAAGAACAAGAAGGGTTAAATCAAAGTGCAAGGACTGAAAACACTGCTCGTGGCAACAAATACTATGAGCAAGAGATGCCAAGATAGAGTGCCTGAAAGGAAGATGAAAGTCTAAAAAGCTACTTAAATGATAATAATGAAATACATTAAAGATGTTCTTTTAATGTCATATTATACTGACTTGCTTTGAGCAAAGAAACACAATTTTAGTGAGATTTAAAGAAAAAATCTTTTCTTAACTGCTTTTTCTTACATAGAATAGAATAGAATAGAATAGAATAGAATAGAATCAAATCAACCAGGTTGGAAGAGACCTCCAGGATCATCCAGTCCAACCTAGCACCCAGCCCTATCCAATCAACTAGACCATATCACTAAGTGCCTCATCCAGTCTTTTCTTGAACACTTGTCAGAGTGCTTCTAAACTTTGTTGTTGTTATTGTTGAGATGGGGTAACTCTAGAATTCTTCCAGCTCTTACATACTTTTGGCAACTGAAGCTAAAGATGTAAGAGTAAAGCTGTTACAGTCTGCTATAAACAGTGAGTGAAACAGAGGAAGAGTAACAGAAGTAACCAGGTTGGAAAAGAGTCTATGATTCTATTCTAAGGTTCCAAGCTTTGTAAAATTATGGGTTGTCTCTCACAGGCATAATCCTGAGACCTGAGATTCTAAAGTCACAGAAGCATTACTGTGAGAGTGTACTCAGAAACACCTTGATAGCTACTGAGGACTCTGCAAGCAACCTAATTGAAGAATGAGACACACACTCTGTCCAGAGAAAAGCTGGGAGTGATCATGCTGTAATTAGGAGTTTCCCTCTTAAGAGATGTTCATGCATACAATCTGTCTGACTGTGGGTAATAGAAGAGATTAACATTTGCTAGCCAGTGAAGTGCCCTTGTGCTTTATATGGCTGTCCACAACTTACCAGCTTCAGAACAATCAACAGCAGCACTAAATAGGCTAAAAATTAAAACCGGGAGAGCACTTTCAGAGATGCAAGCTACATCCATTAGATTTTAATTAACTGAAGAGCTTTGTTAAAAGCCAGAGGCTTTTTGTTTCTTTGGGGTTTTTCTTTCTCCCTCCCCCCATAGGTTACTTATAGTCAATTTATTTTCTGTTTCTGAAATGACTCCTGATTTAATGACAAAGTTTTCCTGACTTTAAACTGGTTGCAAGGTTGTTAACAAGGTTATTATTGAGGTTGTTGACCTGACTGGCAAATAATTTGAGGCCAGTCAACAGAAGAATTGAATGAAATTCCTTGTTTTTTGAAGCTTACTTCAAGTTTGATTCCTATTGGCATTTTGCTTTTAAAAGGGAGAAAAAATAATAAAAGAAAAGATGGAAATTATTTGGGGATTATTCAGGAAAAAAGGTAATGATTTTTTTTTCCCTCTTCTATTCTCACTCTAGATATATTTTAAGGTGCCCAAGATTACAGTTCATAACCTTATCAAAGTGTGGCTAATGGGTGACAGGGAACTGTCACGGATTGAGTTGAATCTGCTGCTAAACCAGGAACAGAGCAGCATTCAAAGGATTAAAGATTGAGCTTGATGAGTGGAAGTAAGAAGAGGTACATGGACTTTTTGGAGGATGAAAATACCTGGGGGAAGTGTTGCTTTTTTTGTGATTACTCAGAATTAAGTAAGTAGAAAAAGTGACTTCATCTCATGAAATGTTTTGGGTTTGAATGCACTTCAAAGATCATCTAGCTCCAACCTCCCCTGCCATAGACAGGGACACCATCCACTAGACCAGATTGCTCAAGACCCTGTCCAACCTGGCCTCAAACATCTCCAGGGAGGAAGTACCCACAACCTCACTTGGCAACCTGCTGCTGTCTTTTCATTACTTGCTAAAAATATGCTGGAATTCTGTGCAGATGGACAAGAAGGGTAGTGGCTGCTGTGTAATCTCTTGTTCATCTTTGGATGCTTTTCAGTATGCACAAATGTTACAGTACCCTCTATATATTATTTGATAAACAAAACAAAAGAGAAAGAGTTCCTAAGGAAAGCAAAGATTTCCCTTGAAGGAAGTCCACTTTAAGATGGAATTACAAGGGAAATGTGATCAATTCGGAATTTAGTAAGTATCCAGTTTAAACTGGCAGGGAAGTTACTTTAAATCTTCAGATGTTCACTTCATTGCAACCCCAGCTCATTCTGTTTTGCATGCTTCAGATGGCTTGCTTGGCCTGCTGGAGGCCCAACTGGCCCTAACAGAAAAGCCTACAATCTGAATATAAATGTGTTGGCAAAACATAAGCCTCACACTTGCTGGTTTCAGTCAAACCCCAGTGATTCCCTTTTGGATACTAAATATACATTGACTCTTTCTTAGAAACAAGAAGTTCTCTTAACACCAGAAATCTGCCAGCAGTCTGGCACATGTAATCCTCTTTATCTACATGAAAATTCTTTCCTGTATGCATTAGTGGATGAAATGCTTAGTAGCATTGACCCAAAGCAAATTACAGTTGTTCCTAACATGCAGGCAAGATATATTCCCTCAAACTTCATTAAAGTTTCCAATTCTATCCTGAAGGAAATATTAAATGTAGCTTAAGTCAATTAAATAGATCACTGGTATGACATGATTTTAATATTTAACAGTATCTCAACTGTCTCCAGAAGAGAGAGACTCAATGCATGTGTAGAAAAGTTTCAGGATCAAGTCTCAGATTTATTAGTCATCCTTCAATACCTTGAGACCAATTCAATTTGTCAGAGCTGGATATCACTGCCATTTTCCTCAGAATTCTGGGTTTTAAATCAAGGCAAACATAGTATCTGGCCTTGGAGTGAAAAGGAATTGATAGTATTGCTGGAAGGGCCATGTCTCAGAGGGATTTAAACCTTTTGAATAATCCATTCTGCCTATTTTCCCCCCAGAGGTGTAAAAGTGGACAGCTGCTACTGTGTTTAACAAAGTAAGCAATAAAAACACAGACACAGCAAGAGTGATCCACAGAAATGGAATATCAGATCGGAGAGAAGCTCAAGGATCACAGAATCACAGAATTATTGAGGCTGAGATAGACCTCTGAGATCATCTAGTCCTGACTATGAGCTAACACGACCACATCAACTAGTCACTAAGTGTCACATCCACTCTTTCCTTAAACACATCCAGGGATGACAACTCCAACACCTCTCTGGGCAGACCATTCCATTTTCTAATTGCCCTTTCCAGAAGGAAGTGCTTCCTAATATCCAACCTAAACCTCCCCTGGCACATCTTCAGGCCATGCCTTCTCATCTTGTCACAAGCTGCCTGGGATCATCTGGTCCAACCGTTTTGACAGCAACCTAGTTTGGACAAGATGGCCCAGCACTCTGTCCATCTCAATAGTAAAATATCTTGTCACAAGTTGCCTGGGATCATCTGATCCAACGTTTTTGACAGCAACCTAGTTTAGAGAAGATAGCCCAGCACTCTGTCCAACTCAGTAATAAAGCATCCAGTGCTGGGGACTCCACCACTTCCCTGTGGAGGTTATTCCAATTACTGATTCTTCTCACTGGCAAAAATTTCCCTGATGTGACTGATCAGAATCTCCAAAAAATATCTTGTACCCATTACCTCTCATCTTTTCCCATGTGACTCCTTGTACAGAGTCTCTGTCTTTGTTGTAGCCACCCTTTAAATACTGGAACATGGTGGCAAGGTCTCACCTAAGGCTTCTAGCTGCCCAGGGAGGTGGTGGAATTGCTGTCCCTGGAGGTGTTCAAGATAAGCCTGGATGAGGCACTTAGTGCCATGATCTAGTTGATTGGATAGGGCTGGGTGCTAGGTTGGACTGGATGAGCTTGGAGGTCTCTTCCAACCTGGTTGATTCTATGATTCTTTTCTCCAGGATGAACAAATCCTGTTCTCTCAGCCTTTCTTCATATGATAGACTTCCTAGTCCTTTGATCATCTTTGTGGCCCTCCTCTGGACCCTCTCTAGCCTGTCCACTTATTTTTTTTTGCTTATCAGGGACCAAAACTGAGCACAGTGCTCCAGGTATGGCCTGTCAATTGCTAAGTAGAGTGGGATAATGACTTCATTATCTCTGTTGGTGATGCTTTTAGCATCCTGTTGGCTTTCCTGGTCTCAGCAGCACACAGTTCACTCACGCTGAGCTTCTTGTCCACCAGGACTCTCAGATCTCTTTCCACAGAGCTGCTCCCCAGTCAGGTAGTTCCTAGACTCTGCTGCACTCCTGGATTATCTTTTCCCAGATGCAAGATGCAAGACACTTGCTCTTGAACTTCATAAGGTTCTTTTTGGCTCATTCTTCCAGCCTATCCATTTTTTTCCTGCAGAGTGGCTGCCCCTCCAAAGTGCAAGCTTCCACACTCAGTTTAGCATCACTAACAGCACCTCCAGATTTTTTTTACCTGAAATTGGGAATTTACACTTGGAGAATCCTACATGGCCTTCTGATCTGTTCTATGTGACTTTGAGCCATTTGTTCCCTGCCACGTTTGAGATTGCTTTCCTTGTGATACACACACATGCATCTTTCAAGGTTGTACAAGTTCCCACTCTAAGAGTTGTGTTTCAGCTGCTTGTAGTTCTGAGAAATGTAACCAGCCAAGCTGAAATTTCTCAGGCCAAGTGTGTGCCTTAGGTCGACACATTTAATTTCAGTCCAAGCCAGTTAAGGTCTGACAACTAAATAAAAGGACTATTAGACAGTTTTCCTTACATTGCAAAGTTCTAGCATGTGTTTGTAACAAGCTCAAGCACTCCAAATCCCTGAAGCAGAATTTTGAAGTTCACTGGAGATGTGCCTTGTGCCATTTTATGAAGATCTGTCTGAATCTGGTTAAAACTGCAAACACTCAAACCAGCATCAATAGTAAACATCCAGCAAAAGATGTGTTATTAGCTGAAGGTTTGGAATTTTCTGTGTGGTGAATGTGTCCACTCTATGGCTACATGAGACTTTCTTCTAGCCCTGAGCTCCTGCAGCTAGTGTCAGATGCTCCAAGGTTCATCAATTGAAAGTACCTTAAGGGAGCCTACAACAAAGCTGAGGAGGGACTTTTTAGGCTGTCAAGTAGTGATAGGACTGGAGGGAATGGAACAAGACTAGAAATGGGTAGATTCAGGCTGGATATTAGGAAGAAGTTCTTCACCATGAGGATGGTGAGACCGTGAAATGGGTTGCTCAGGAATGTGGTGGAAGCCTCATCCCTGGAGGTGTGTAAGGCCAGGCTAGATGAGACTCTAGACAGCCTGATCTAGTGTGAGGTGTCCCTGTCCCTGGCAGGGTGGTTGGAACTGAATGAACCTTGTGGTCCCTTCCGATCCTGACTGATTCTATGATTCCATAATTCTCTGATGCTCTGATTCTATCCTAAAGGCAGGACTCATTCTGAAGGCTTCAGATTTCATTCCTGCTGTCTCCATATTTAATCTGGAATGCAAAAGCAGGTCATACATTTCCATAACTTCCTAGGCAGTGCAGTGGTGATCATGCTATTGCAATCTAAGTAGACTTCAAAGCATCCTAAAGTCCATCATTTCCTCGGAGTCAAGCAGACACTGAGGAGGGTTTCTACGTTTCAAAATGTATTTGTTCATAATCGACTTCTCTCTAATGTGTGGTTGTATCTACACTTATGGAATATAAAAGACCTACTGCACAGATACTAACAGCTGAAATGCCCTATCAAACTGAAGAGACTAGTAGTGATGTTTCAGACATTAAACACTGAATGGAGGCAGGCACCCAAGGCAGGCAATGTTCTCAATTTCCCCAATGTGTTAAGAGCAGCGTGAGATAACACTTAGTGCAAAATAAGAGTGCTTCACAACATCGGGGGTGCTGATTGGCTGCTGATTTGTCAGGTTGGATTGCACAGCAATTTAAATGCATTTTGATTGTAGCACAACTTCAGAATTGCAAAGATTTTAAACACTACTGATTATTCTAAATTATTAAATGAGCTGGAAGCAAATTACCTACGAAACCAAAACAAGCCTTGATGATTTATATTAGTGGTAACAAAAACATGTTGATATTAGTAAGATGGAGAATTGAATAAGTACTTTGCTCCTGGGACTGAAATTCATGAGAACCTGCTGTAGATGTAAAAGCAGTGCTCATGGTTCTTGGAATACACAGATGTACATTTTCATATATATATATATATCTCACAGGATCACAGGATATTAGGGATTGGAAGGGATCCAAGGAGATCATCAAGTCCAAACCCTCTGCCAGAGCAGGACCACACAATCTAGCAGAGATCACAGAGGAATGCATCCAGACAGGCCTTGAAAGTCTCTGGGGAAGGAGACTCCACAGCCTCTCTGGGAAGAATATATATATACATATATGAATATATATAAAAATAAATATATGAGTATATATGTGGTACTGGTAGATAGTAGCTGAATATGAGCAAGCAGTGTGCCCAGGTGGCCAAAAAAGCCAATGGCATCCTGTCCTGGATCAGAAACAGTGTGGCCAGTAGGACAAGGGAAGTTATTCTGCCCCTGTACTCATCACTGATCAGGCCAGACCTTGAGTATTGTATCCAGTTCTGGGCTCCTCAATTCAAGAGAGATGTTGAGATACTTGAACGTGTCCAGGTGACCCTTCAAGATATGATTTCATGATATAGTGGTGTTAGGTTGACAGTTGAACTTGATGCTCTTACAGATCTTTTCCAACTGAAACAATTTGGTGATTCTATGTTCCATATACATGAAGTGTTGATCTAGATCCTTATCAAAAATGAGAGAGACCTTATCCTTTATTTTATCCCATGACCCTTGCACAGACAGAACAAATTGGAGGCGGTTACTCAGAAGACAATTGATGGTGTTAGTAGAGGGATCTACTACCTCCTATGAAAACTATTTCCAACATTTCAGATGTTGCTTATTTGGCTCAAGGTTGCTTGGAGCTGCAGCTCTAACTTGTCAGCTTTCCCTGCCTCATTTCATCAAGAGGAGAAACCCTGTTAAATCATATTCCAGGTGCTCTAAGTATCTAAATACAGGTAATGCAGTGTTTCAATAAAGTGTTTAGCCTTAAGACTTTAATGTCATTTCTTGATTTAACTCTGAAATAATAACACTTATCATTTGTCTTCCAGAACATCAGAAAACTGCCAGATTTTATAAACTCTGAGTAGTCCCTTTAGAGTCAGTACTACTTCTATATGCAAGCATATGAATTATTTTGTAACACACAAATTCCTTTCTATGCCATTTCATTGATAGAAACACGGTGGGTAAGACATTACTCACTTTAATATCGTTTGCCTTAGCTTCTACTGACTCAACATTAGACAACTTTATAGGTGGAAATATTTTCCTTTGTTTTCTTCCATAAGAGAGGATGATAATAACTGGGACAATATCAAAGGGGGAGGAAACAGATGTACCTATTTGTCTATATAGAACATACTTATCTTCCAAACTCAATGGAGCATAAATGATGCAAAACTAAAAGACAATGAGTGGAAGTTTGCATGTGTGTTCGTACCATATAGCACTTCAATATGCACTTGTGCTAGGCAGAACTCTCTTTGCATTTAGCTGCTTCATGCTTGAGTGGTGACATTTAAATCTGAGAATCTTTCCAACTTTCGCAAACATTTCTTCATACAGCCTTGTTTTATTTGATGGTTTCTTTGGGTTTTGCTTTAAAGCAAGGGGAATCTCTCCATTCACTGGAGCTATGTTATCAAATGTAGGTTATTAAAGGCACTACAAGTATAGAACTACCTTGTTTCAAAGAATGTAGAAGACAATTTGCTTCATAATGCAAAGTAAGATACACACAGCAGCTTAAATGGTGCTTTTTAACTGTAGCACAAATATGTTAAAACTGTTAACAATAGCTCCTCTTAACATATCTGGAGATATAACTGTGGATTTTCCTTCTTGTATGTTAAAACCCTACACACTGAAGCTTAAAACTTATCAGTACCTCTTCTTAACATATCTGGAGGTATAACTTTGTGGATTTTCTTTCTTGTATGTTAAAACCCTACACACTGAAGCTTAAAACTTATCAGTACCTCTTCTTAACATATCTGGAGGTATAACTTTGTGGATTTTCTTTCTTGTATGTTAAAACCCTACACACTGAAGCTTAAAACCGTTAATAGCTCTTGCTAACATACCTGGAGATGTAACTTTGTGGATTTTCTTTCTTGTATGTTAAAACCCTACAGAATGAAGCTTCAAGTCACAATAATGCAACACTTAGAAATGTTGCAGGGTAAAATGTATTGATTTTGCAACTGAATTAGTCAAATCACTCACTAGTAGTGGACTTCTGCAGCCTTCAAAAAACCTGGAACCAATGCAAAGTTCTAAAAGCAAAGTGTCAGGTATTCAACACTGAGTTGTTTAGTGAAATTATAATCTTGCATGCATGTGGAAAAATCAGTGGTGTCTTGAATATAAAGTAATGAATTATTGATAAACATGAGACCTGATTCACAGCTTGGAACAAAGCTCACCTTTATTCAATAGCAACATTTGATTTTCAAAACTTCCACCAAAAAATTAACTCTGAGAGATCCTATGAAATGTGGAAAATGATACTTAGAGAGAACACAGTCTGTATGTTGAGCCACATGAGATTGGCTTGTCAGGCTGGGGAGGTGGGCGCACGCCAACCTCATGTGGTCCAACAAGACCAAGTGCAAGGTCCTGCACCTGAATCAGGGCACTTCCAAGCACCAATATAAGGTAGGCAGAGACTGGATTGAGAGCAGCCCTGAGGAAAGGGGCTTGGGGGTGCCGGTGCATGAGAAGCTCAACATGAGCTGCCGGTGTGCACTTTCAGCTCCGAGCAGCAAACAGATCCTGGGCTGCACTAAGAGAAGTGTGGCCAGCAGGTTGAGGGAGGTGATTCTCCCCCTCTGCTCTGATCTGGTGAGACCACACTTGAAGTGATGCATCCAGTTCTGGAACCACTATTACAAGAAGGATATTAAGATGCTAGAGTTTGTCCAGACAAGGACCATGAAGATATCAGAGGGCTGGAACACCCCTCCTATGGAGACAGACTGAAAGAGTTGGGGCTGTTCAGTCTGGAGAGGAGAAGGCTCCAAGCAGACCTTATTGTGATCTTCCAATACCTGAAGAGAGCCTACAGGAAAGCTGGTGAGGGACTTTTTAGGATGTCAGGTAGTGATAAGACTAGGAAGAATAAGGTGAAACTAGAAGTAGGTAGATTCAGATTGGATGTTGGGAAGAAGTTGTGTGGCATGAGGGTGGTGAGACGCTGGAACAGACTGCCCAGGGAGGTGGTAGAAGCTTCATTCCTGGAAGTTTTTTAAGGCCAGGCTGGATGGGGCTCTGAGCAACCTGATCTAGTGGGAAGTGTCCCTGCCCATGGCAGTGGAGACGGAGCTAGACGATCCTTGAGGACCCTTCCAGCTCTAATAATTCTATGATTCTATGATTCCATGTCCCTTATAATAAAACCCACACACACTTGGCTTATATACTCTTTGAAATACTTAGGTTAATGATTCTTTCAAGTGTTGAGAATGCAGTTCTATTCTAATGCTCAAAAGTTTCCATGCTTATATATGATATGATAACTTTCCAGACAGCATTCAAAGCATCTAAGTCCCAGTCTACTGAGGTGAGAATTTAGCCTTTGGCTTGAAGCAATTGGTTTCCATTGCAAATCTTCCTATCTAGCCATATCAAATTTTACAGTGCTAGGGCTGAAAGTCTTATGCAGTGTGGAATACAGAATTTGCAGACATGGATGTTCTGAGTTCAAAACTACTTAGGCTGTTTAGTAATAAAAAAGAGTCAGGACATATCTCCTAGTAACCAGACATTTGATGAAGTACAACTTCCACAGAATCACAGAATTAACCGGCTTGGAAGAGACCTCTAGGAGCATCGAGTTGAACCTCTCACCTAACCCTTCTAATTAACTAAATCATGGCACTAAGTGCCTTGTCCAGTCTCCTTTTCAACACCTCCAGGGATGGGGACTCCACCACCTCCCTGGGCAGCTCATTCGAATGCCAATCACTCTCTCTGCCAACAACTTCCTCCTAACATCCAGCCTGAACTTGCCCTAGCACAGTTTGAGTCTGTATCCTCTTGTTCTGTCACTGGGNTATTCCTGATATGGGCCAGGATGCCATTAGACTTCTTGGCCACATGGACACACTGCTGGCTCATGTTCAGCTGTCAGCTAGCAGCCCCAGATCCCTCTCCGCCTGGCTGCTCTCCAGTCACTCTGTCCCCAGCTTGTAGCGCTGCATGGGGTTGTTGTGACCAAAGTGCAAAACCCTGGCACTTGGCCTTGTTAAAACTCATAGCATTGAACTGTGCCCATCTGCCCAGCCTGTCCAGGTCCTTCTGCAGAACCCTCTTGACCTCTAAGAGATCCACACATGCTCCCAAGTTGGTGTTGTCTGCAAACTCACTGATGCTGGACTCAATCCCCTCATCCTGAGCATCAATGAAGATGTTAAACAGGACTGTGCCCAGCACTGATGCCTGGGGCGCACCACTAGTGACAGCTGCCAACTGAATGTGACATCATTCACCACCACCCTCTGGGCCTGGCCATCCATCCAGTTCCTAACCCAGAACAGAGTGCCCCTCTCCAAGCTAAGGGCTGCCAGCTTGATCAAGAGTTTGTTATGGCAGATAGTGTCAAAGGCCTTGCTGAAGTCCAGGTAGACTACATCCACAGCCTGCCCCACATCCACCAGGCAGGTCACCCGGTCAATTGAAACATCATGACTTAAATTCATCTGTTGTTGTTTTGATCTGAGGTATAAGCTGTCACTAAAGGAATTTGAGGTTAATGCCAAAGCAGAGATAATGAGAATCTCAGCTTCTGACAGTTTGGAGCAGGCTTTCCTTTTTGTGTTCAGACTTCCCTTGTTTTGCTCAGCTATTTGCCAACATTTCTCCTCTTTTCTTTTTTTTTTACCCAAGTACCACTTGCTTTTTTTTCATCTCCTTTTTTCTTGCCCTGTGGTCTTCTCCCACATCCTTCCCTTCCTATTTGTTGCAAACTTCTCATTCTTCTTCATTAACATGACACCAAAATGTAATGAGCAGCTTTCATGCAGTCCATTCTTTCAACATTATTCTCAAGGTTTCAATTCACATGTGCTTGAATTCACTTTGTTATGTTAAAAGAAATTACCTCTGTCACGTTTTGGTGAAAGCAATGAAAAAACATTCCAGAATACTGTTGCAGCCTTGTCTCCAAGTGAGAACCCACAGAATTTGCAAGTGAGTGCCTGAGGATGAAAAGGCTTCTGGATTACATTGATGACTCTGAAGAACTGAAACACTGCAGGCTTTTCCATTAGGTTCTCACATTACCCACTGTGTTACATTAGGTGTCTCTAATAAACTAGAAGCTGTTATTTAATCTCTTGAGGGACAAAGTGCCTTGCAGAGGGATCTAGATTGAATGAGAAATTCAGTTATGGTTAATAGGATGAAATTTAATGAGTTCAAGTGCCGGATTCTGCATCTAGCACAGAGCATTGCTGGAAACAAATATAAACTGGGAGAGGAGAGGCTGGAGAGCAGCCCTTCAGAAAGGGATCTGGGGCTGCTGATTGGCATCAGGCTCAGCATGAGTCAGGAGGGCAAATGGCATCCTGGGATGCATCAAAATGTGCAATCCATAGTCTAGATATAGCCTCAGTTAGTGGGCTCAAACACAGTGTGGCAAAGAACTCTGAAATCATAACAGCTCTCAATGTCTGCACCACCTGTCTTCTATGTGATGTCTGAGGAGCAGCTAAAGTGCCATAAAATCCTGCAGATGAACAGGAAGAGTGCTGAGCTGGACTGACCATAAAAGATAACTTGCTCTAAGAATGACAGAATGAGGAGAGCCTGTACAGAATCTCACTAGTTGCTGTCTACAACTACCTGAAGGGAGGCTGTAGCCAGGTGGGGTTGGGCTCTTCTCCCAGGCAATCATCAATAGAACAAGGGGACACAGACTCAAGTTGTGCCAGGGGAAGTATAGGCTGGATGTTAGGAGGAAGTTCTTCACAGAGGGAGTGGTTTGCCATTGGAATGGGCTGCCCAGGGAGGTGGTGGAGTCACCATCCCTGGGGGTGTTCAGGAAAAGACTGGATAAGGCACTCAGTGCCATGGTCTGGTTGACTGGATAGGGCTGGGTGCTAGGTTGGACTGAATGAGCTTAGAGGTCTCTTCCAACCTGGTTGATTCTATGATTCTAATTGCTGGACCTGGATTCTTTTTAATAACTTGGAACCTTAACTTCTGTTTCCCTGACTGATTGTTCCTTCTGAGTTTCCGATCAGCTTGCTTTGGCATTACATCTGTTTGATTAAGTAACTGCATTTGACCAAGTGAAAATTAGAAAACATCCTTTCAGAAAGAAAAAAAATTGAGAGAATATTTTCATCACAAGAACAAACAACACAAAAGAAATTCAGAACATTTCCCCTAGGTCTTCTACCCCCAGCAAAGACAGCCTCCTATTTCCTTTAACACGTTGCCTGGTGAAAAATAGTAAGTACTCCAACATAAAAGCTTTGTAATCATCCAAGTGGTGGCTCTGTAGTACAAATCAAGGCATTAACAACGACTGATTTTACATAGGAGATAGAACAGAAGTGCCTTGGGGCAAATCAAAAGCCAATCTGTACCGCTGTAAAACTGTGAAGCTGAATTTGATTCAGCACAGAGTTTAAACATGCTTTTCACAGTAATTTGGTACCTAAAGTGCCAATTTTATTCTGAGAGAATAAAGCAAAATATACCCTTTTTGTTATTAAATATCACGAAAGGTTTAAACTGACCACTTCTTTCTTTTCTAGAGCCTTCTGTTATGAAGGGGAAATTAATTAATGTGAGATATTTTCCAAAATGAATATTGTTTGTTAGTTTTGATATTCAAAACTCTCACCACCCCCAGCCACTAATTTTAGTAATAATTGGTTCTTGCATGGTCCTGGAAACATTTTACAGACAATAACTAGATCTGGCAATAACTTGCAAAAACATAAACATTAACTGAACTGGAAGAGAAGATTCTTGCAGTCAAATACTGCTTGTGGTCACTATATCTCTTGCCCACTAGATGGACACAAGGAGCTTCTTTCTGCTTATCGCAGAAGGCAATGGTGAATTACAAGAGGCTTTAAGTATTTACTCACAAAACATTATCTCCCATCTTGCAGGGCTAGCTGCAGCTTCACCCAGTACCCAAACACTTTAGAGGAATTCTGTTATTGTCAGCCACTGAGATTTCTGATTCTTCCAGGCTTCAGAGCACTGGGGAAAGGAAGCAGACAATCTCTGACTTTGTCTCCTGTCTCCTCTGGATGATCTGTGTATCTCCTGGACTTCTTGTCTTGGCAGGAGACTTTCAGGTGCAGGCAGGATGTCTTTCCCTGTGCAGTCTCAGCATGATGTCAGGCTGGCTATGCAGGCCAACTGTGTGGGGCCATTTAGAGCCTTTCCCTGGTAAACTCACAACAGTGGAGTTTCCAGGCAAACAGTAAGGCAGCAAGCAATGACAGCAGGCAATGGGAGGCATGAATACATTGGCAGAACATGACAGAGCACGTTGTTTGCCTGCATATCTCTTTTATCAATGTGAGATGAGACTAATGGGCCTTTGGACACAGAATAGCAAATCAGAATGACAGTTAGCCAAGCTTGGTCATATGAAGTGAAACCACAGGCTTGCTTTACCCAAATTTGGGCAAAGCACAGGCCTTGCACAAGGCAGGTACAAGCTAAGCATGTGTACCTTGTTTACCACAGAAGAAAAACATGCCTGGGCAAGCAAATACATGCATAAGTCTATTTCTGGCCCATTAGGCCTACCATGACACCTTCTTTCCATACCACACAGCTATTGCACTAAGGAAAGTGTTTGGTTTGATACCAGTGATGGTTTGTATTCCTTTGTGAGATCTCTTTTTCTATCAGGAAAGAGGTTTAGGGACATCTATAGAAGGGCATGGGAAGGGAACAGAGGAAGGAAGAGGAAAACCTCAGCTGAGCACAAGTGTTGCTGCACCTCTTTTCCCACAGAGATGTGTAAGTTATTTTATGCTCTGACATAGAGAAAGATGTCAACTCTATAAAATTTTACAGTCTGCCACGCTATAAAATGTTGTATATGTTGACATCACTAGAAGCAAAGTAAACTTAACGACACCTACTAAAACCTTTTCAGGGTAATTATTCAACATCTTTCCCCCAGACTCTCAGTACAGTACATCATACTGTGGAGGACTTGCAGTTTGCTTATTTGCTCCTCGTGGTATCAAATAAAGGAAACTCACATAAATAATTCCTTCAAAATAATCAGAGTCAACAAAGCATTTAGAAGTGATTAAGGGAATTAAATTTCGTTGTATGCTGCAATCCTAAGCAAATTTCATACTCACCTGAGCTTGTTTCGCAGCAAATCAATAACACTAAAGACTTTATCTGAACAGACAATATATAGTTTCCTGTCCCTGATCAGTGTGCACATGAAATTATTGCCTTCAGTTAATGAAAAATTTTCCATAAGCACTGATGGGTGGAAATGGAATATTTTGTCCAGTTCTGGGATCCCCAGTTCAAAAGAGACAGGGATCTACTTGAGGACTACAAGGATGATTAAGGGGACTGGAGCATTGTCTAACAAGGAAAGGCTGACAGCCCTGGGACTCTTTAGTCTGGAGAAGAGAAGACTGAGAGGAGATCTGATCAATGTCTATAAATATCTGAGGGCTGGGGGTCAGGAAGGAAGGGACAGAGACAGCCTCTGCTTACTTGTGCCCTGAGATAGGACAAGGAGCAATGGATGGAAACTACTACACATGTTGAGTTCCACTTCAACGTGAGGAAGAACTTCTATATTGTAAGGGTCACAGAGCACTGGAACAGGCTGCCCAGAGAGGTTGTGGAGTCTCCTCCTCTGGTGTCTCCACAGGTTGTGAGGGTTGAGGAGTCTCCACATTGCCTGGATGTGTTCCTGTGTGACCTATGCTAGATTCTATCGTCCTGCTTTGGCATGGGGGTTGGACTCGGTGGTCTCCGGAGGTCCCTTCCAAACCCTAACATCTTGTGATCCTGTGAAATGTTTTCTTTCCTGTAGGTGACTTTGACATCACTGATTTGCCACCAGCTAACTGCCTTGAATATCAAGAGGCACTGTCCAATACCTGAGAAAGCCTTTCATGGTTTCCAGTGGTCTTTGGGAATTTTTCAGTGATTGGATACAAACTAAACTGTGTCCAGTCTGCTTTCATTGCACACCTATCAGTAGGATTAAAAAGCCTAAAAAATTCCCCAAACTAAAACAACAACAAAAAATATAAATGTTCTTAAATATTTTTGTGATATCACTTTCTGAATCAAGTGAAAACATGAACTGTACAGCAAAGGTAATATCATACTGCTGCTGGCCTCCACACTCTCCTTGAGAATCAACATGTCTATAATTTGTGGGGTTTTTTTAACCTCAGGGTGCCATAAATTCCTGCTCATCAAGACTTCCTCAGAAAGCTTCAATGTTCTAAAAGATTCTCTTAAGGAGCTAGAGAGACATCGTAGTGATATCCTAAATGTTCACTGATGTCTCTGCACAAAATAATTGATGAGGGAATATTGGAAGGTTCTAAGATTTCTTTTTCAATTGCCCGTGAGTGATTTGAGTTTCTGAGCCCTTTTGCAGTTGTGCCTTCAAGGAGACTGTTCCCAAACAACAGTATGTATTGAACATTTTCATAGGAAGATGTGAAAACAGAGGTAATCTGCAAACATTAATACAGATGTAACTCTGCAAACATTAATACAGATGTAACAGACACTTAGGCAAAACCAGAGGTTTCTTCAATTATTAATACTGGTATAATGGAGACTTAAGGTATTCTAAATGTATGGAGCATATTTCCCATCACAAGTGAGATGTCAGAATCTGGCATTCTATCAGTACAATACTTTGAGAGTGCAAAAAGGAGTAAGGTACTCAGGTATTATTTTGGGTCTTCGTATCTAGCCCCGGCTCTGGCCCTGTGTTCGCAGGAGGTTTTGTCGTGTACCCTTTTGATGCCTGTTGTATGCAGTTCTGCCATCAACACTCTTTCCCAGGTGGACTTTGATCATTTGCTGTAGCCTTGTGTTCAGCCTGGTCCCTAGCTCTGTCTGCTTTTGCTCCAACCTGGTTTTCCACAGAAGGACCTTGGACACAGCCCATCACTTGCTTCTCTGTGGCTGTTGATGGTCCTGTTACCAGCACCTGCATCTGCCTACTCTGTTCAGTCTGTGTGGGACAGGGTCCTGTTGGTAAACCCCCAGCAGAGACACTCTCAGGCTTGTCTGCTCTTGAGGAACAGCTCTGCTGCTGCTGCTCCCTGATTCACACATTAAAAGCTGCATCTTTCTGGAAAGGTTAAAGCTCTTCTAGTGAAGAGTGATGAGTCCTTTTATTTGTATGTACAGGTGAGCACAGGATTCATGTGAAGATTTAAGCTCAGAGCAGTCACAGAGCATCATGTGGCTCTGCAAGTAAAAAGGCAATTTGTATATCCAGAGTGGAAAAGTAGAGCAGCTCTATTCAATGATAACTGATGAAGAGCAGCATTAAAGGACTTTTTCATAGATAACTTTACTTTGTGCATATGATTAGAACTTGGCTTTTGTACACCTTCAAAAGATAAACAGGAGGGATGAGTTAAAGTCTTTTACCATCAGGTTTATTTATGCACTCCGAAAGCATTGGGAATCTTGAAAATATCTTTAATTGTAATCTTTTCTGAGCTGAATAGGAAAAATAATTGAACTTGGAAAATGTTTTTTAATGCTTTATTTTCACTCATTTCCTGTTAACTGATCCAGTTTAGTTATTAAAAACATAATCACATATAATTATCAGGGCTGGAAGGGCCCACAAGGATCATCAAGCTCCACCGTGCCCACAGTCATGGGCGGGGACACCTCACACTAGATCAGGTTGCTCAAAGCCATATCCAGCCTGGCCTTAAACACACACAGGGATGAGGCTTCCACCACCTCCCTGGCCAAGCTGTTCCAGTGTCTCACCACCCTCATGCTGAAGTACTTCGTAACATCCAATCTGAATCTACCCACTTCTAGTTTTGCTCCATTCCTCCCAGTCACCACCTGTCACCCAAAAAATAAAATCCCTCTCCAGCATTCTTGTAGCCCACTTCAGAAATTGGAAGGTCACAATAAGGTCTCCTCAGAGCCTTCTCTTCTCCATCCTGAACAGCCCCAATTCTCTCAGCCTGTCCTCACAGGAAAGGTGCTTCAAATGGGTATGCAAATACACAAAAAGCTAAATTTCTCCTCCCAACATTCATATTCATCTACATGTGCTAGTTGTTCTATTTTTTAAAGAGGTAGGCATAAATCTATTCCAAATGTGTTCTAAACAAATGCCACTCACTTTTCTTTCCTTAATAAAATCCTTCCTCCTTGGCACCTGCTTGTGACAGTGTGAGCACAAAGAAGCACGTCTGGAACGCACAGGTCAGCCCAGCGCTCTCTCAAAGAAGTAAAAAGAAATCAAATGAAAGAAGAGCCATAAATGAAAGAGACTGAAGGTTCAGTGGGGCTGCAAAGGAGATACTATCCTGCAGTTTATTGCATTCTGAGCCAGGGAACACGGCCTTTATAGCACTATTACCAATGAATTTTAAATCACTCCAAAGTTCAACCTTCACTGAAGCGTCACATTGCATGTTGAAATCAGATGACCATTTTGGCTGGCAAATGCCACCTATATTTCAGAAGAACATCCATGTTCTAATCAAAAATGAATTAAAAGACATGGAAACTTCAAGCACCATTTGTCATCTGAAACTCGTGTTCATTAATATGCCTCTCTATCTGTAACTCTGCGAAAAGCTAAGTCAATTCCCAAATTACCATAGCATTCAAAAACCCAAACAGTAATGCATTTTAAAATGAGTGTATTGAAAATTGAATGCCAACTGAAAATAAATGATGGTACCTTTTAAAATTAAATTACAGCAGGCTTTTTCCTTTGTCCTTTCCCCTGTTGTCATCTTCAGTTAGTCTAGCTGTCCAATTCTTGCCGTATTTACCCTATGACAAGAAGGGCTTGGAATAGAAAAGACAAAGATGTCACAGAATTTCTCACAATTAAATACTTTGGAACAATCTGAACTTGCTGTAAAATATCCATTCTTCATCTTTCTGGTTTCTGTTAGTTCATACACAACAGCTACCCCAATGAAGTTTCACACATACAGCTTGACCTTGTCCATAAGCGTCACAGAATCATAGAATGATCTGAGTTGGAAGAAACCTTAAAGAGCATCTAGTTCCAACCCTCTTGTCTTCACCTGGTACTAGACCAGGTTGCTGAAGGCACCAACCTGGCTTTGGCTGGAAAGGGCCTATTGACAAGGTCTTGTAATGACAGGATGAGGTATAATGGGTTTAAACTTGAAGAGGGGAGATTTAAACTAGATATTAGGAAGAAGATCTTTCCAGTGAGGGTGGTGAGACACTGGCACAGGTTGCCCAGGGAAGTTGTGGCTGCTCCCTCCCTGGAGCTGTTGAAGGCCAGGTTGGATGAGGCCTTGAGCAACCTGTTCTAGTGGGAGGTGTCCCTGCCTATGGCAGGGGGTTGGAGCTGGATGATCTTTGAGGTCTCTTCCAACCTAAACCATTCTATGATTCTATCATTTCCAGGCTTGGAGTCACCCCAGCTTCTCTGGGCAACCTCTTCTAGTGCCAGTAACAGTGTGGCCAGTAGGACAAGGGAGGTTGTTCTGCTCCTGTATTCAGCACCGGTCAGGCCACACCTTGAGTACTCTGTGCAGTTCTGGGCTCCTCAATTCCAGAGAGATGTTGAGATACTGAAATGTGTCCAGAGAAGGGCAACAAAATTGGTGAGGGGTGTGGAGCACAGCCCTGTGAGGTGAGGCTGAGGGAGCTGGGGATGTGCAGCCTGCAGGAGGCTCAGGGCAGACCTCATTGTTGTCTACAACTACCTGAAGGGAGGCTGTAGCCAGGTGGGGTTGGGCTCTTCTGCCAGGCAACCAGCAACAGAACAAGGAGACACAGTCTCAAGTTGTGGCAGGGGAGGTCTAGGCTGGATGTTAGGAGGAAGTTGTTGGCAGAGAGAGTGATTGGCATTGGAATGGGCTGCCCAGGGAGGTGGTGGAGTTGTCATCCCTGGAGGTGTTCAATCAAAGCCTGGCTGGGGCATTTAGTGCCATGGTCTGGTTGATAGGCTAGGGCTGGGTGCTAGGTTGGACTGGATGATCTTGGAGGTCTCTTCCAACCTGCTTGATGCTGTGATTCTATCAAACTCTAAATTTGAGATGGTTAGATCAGTTAGATTTATGAAGTCCCATAAATTAATTTTCTCTATTTTTAGATGTCTAATTTTAATTTTTTTAAACATTCCCCTCTTTTTTGTTATTGTTTACCTGATAGTGCTTATCAAAGCCTGATGTTCACTATTGCTTCTTGTCCATTAAAACAGTAGTCTGCAAAAGTAAGCAAAGAATGAAAAAGAAGCTGGTTTGATTATTATTTACAAGGATTGTTTTAATGAATCTCATTCTTTCCCTGTTCTTCAGTTACATTTCCACTTAATGGATTGTATCTGCTCACGCTGCGAGATTGGCAGATGTTGTGTGCTTGGTGTCAGACTTGGACAATAATCATTTGGGACTGCTTTGGCAGTTTAGCATAGAACATCTTTCTTTATTTGGCATCCTTCCCCGTTTCATTGTGGGCCATATTTTTGAATGGAGCCTCTAATTTCTCACTGGCAATTAATTACAGGTGCAAGTAATTGGAGTATTTAGGTGCCCAGGTACCTGATTGCAAGCACAAATGCTGTAGTTAAACTCCAAATGCTACTGATTGTGATCACAAAATGAGTAGCTTGGTTGAAGTTCCCTTTACTTGTTTGACCCAGCAAATCAAGATGTTATTTAAAGTGAATGGAACATCATCTCTTGTCTTTGGAACTTGTGTCTCCACATCACAAATGTCTGCTGCAGTTTGGGGCTTTTTTTGATTGTTTCTTTGGTTGGTTGCGATTCTTTGGATGGTTTTGGCTTGGTTTGTTTTGTTCTTCTCATAAAATTCATATTTAGTGAGAGGCTTTGTGGTGATTGTGCCTTGTGGACATTTAACAGTAGGGATTTACTGAGGTTTGAATGACTGAACAAATGAATCATAGAATCAGTCAGGGTTGGAAGGGACCACAAGGATCATCTAGTTTCAGCCCCCCTGCCATGGGCAGGGACACCTCACACTAGATCTGCCTGTCTAGAGACTCATCCAGCCTGGCCTTAAAGAATCACAGAATCAGTCAGGGTTGGAAGGGACCACAAGGATCACCTAGTTCCAACCACCATGCCATGGGAAGAGACACTCTACTCTACATCAGGCTGGCCAGAGTTCCATCCAGCCCGGCCTTAAACACCTCCAGGCATGGGGCCTCAATCATCTCTCTGGGCAACCCATTCCAGGCTCTCACCACTCTCTTGTTGAACAACTTCCTCCTAAAGTCCAGCCTGAATCTCCCCACCTGCAGCTTTGCTGCATTCCCCCCAGTCCTATCACTCCCTGATATCCTGAAAAGTCCCTCCCCAGCTTTTTTGTAGGCCCTCTTCAGATACTGGAAGGCCACAAGAAGGTCACTTGGGAGCCTCCTCTTCTCCAGACTGCACAGCCATTAAGGCTGTTGTAGGTAGCTCAGAGTTAGGAAAGAAGAATACAGGGTAAACAAGGTCGCTGAGATGGGAGTCGAAGGTATCTCATTTCTTTCCATGAGAATAACTGATTGTGCTTTGGTTGATATAAGAGGGACTAGGTGCCCAAATCTCCTAAGCTCTATGTTTTAATGTTCTGCTAAAAGGAAAACTCTCTTACCTGGCATATGAAAGAAAGCTGTATTTCATATCCTCATTTAGCTTATAAGCAAGTTTTAAGTTGTGCCAGGGCAGGTCTAGGCTGGATGTTAGGAGGAAGTTGTTGGCAGAGAGAGTGATTGGCATTGGAATGGGCTGCCCAGGGAGGTGGTGGAGTCACCATCCCTGGAGGTGTTGAAGAAAAGCCTGGATGAGGCACTTAGTGCCATGGTCTGGTTGATTGGATAGGGCTGGGTACTAGGTTGGACTGGATGATGTTGGAGGTCTCTTCCAACCTGGTTGATTCTATGATTATAATTGGTCAAAAACATAGGATACATCTTCTTATTCAGCTTCAACTTTTACTGGATTCATAGATCTGCAGAATAAAATGGTTTAAATTGGAAGAGACCTCAAAGATCATCTAATTCCAAGGCGACCTTATTCTTTGTTTTTTTACCTTCCACTTTCCTCCTGTGAGTAGCTACTGTGCTTGCACTGGAACCTGGGTTATTGCTTTAGGTGTAAAAGTGCTGTTCTGAATAGGGATTATTGCTCACACTGAACCATGTGGAGGATTGTCCTTGTGTACAAACATCTGGCAAGAAATATGTTGAGACTAAGACATTTCTCTTCTCAACTCAAACAGATGATTTGCACATAGGCCTCCAGAAGGAAAAGGCTTTAGGTGCCCCTAAACCACTGGGTCACTGAGAGATTGAAACAAATTATAGCTATTAGATATTTTTAACCTTAAAGAAAGAGTAGGCAGATGGGTTTTTCCTGTAACTATATTGGCCACTCTGAAATAAATATGCATGTGCCATTTGGTGGAGAAAGATTAACAGAAGACAAGTCCCCAAGTCAGCATTTAAGGGCTAGGAAAAGGTAATTGTCCAATTACAGATTTACTGAAATGGCTTTGGTCTTATGGAGCATGCCCTGGAGGGAAAATCACAAGATTGTCACATTAGATTAGCTTAGAATTTGGCTTCTATATCTTATTTTGACAAGAAACAGGCACTGGAAATTCTACTGCACTTCCAATGCTTTGCAGTACAGTTGCTAATTCTGAGGCAGCTATTCCAGTTTGGTTCTCCTAGAAATGCTTAGCTCCCGCTGAGCAGGACTTCAAATGTTGCAGGCAAACTGTATTCTGGGTGTTAAACCTTCACCTAGTTTCTGGGATGGCAGAATTTGATCAGAAGATCTTAATCCTTCCTAAAAACTTTTCTAAAAGGAAAATGTAAAGGTAATTAAAATAAAATAAAAAAGAAAGAAAAAAAAACCCCAATAAATCCTCCCAAAACAAACAAACAACACACCCTCCCCCAAAAAAAAGCTACCAATGAAACCCAAACCCCAAGCCCAGCCAAACAAAAAAACCCACAACCAAACAAAAAGCCCCAAACCAACCACCCAAAACCCCAAACCAAACACTTTTCCTTTACTTTGGGTGAAAGGAAACCTGTCTGAGGGGTGATTTCTGCTGAAGATCCTATGAGGAGAGGCTGAGGTGCCTGGGGTTTTTTAGCCTGGAGGAGACTCAGGGCAGATCTCATTGCTGTATACAATGATGGGAGGCTGTAACCAAGTGGGGTTGGTCTCTTCTGCCAGGCAACCAGCAACAGGACAAGGAGACACAGTTTCAAGTTGTTCTGAGGGAGGTCTAGGCTGGATGTTAGGAGGAAGTTCTTGTCAGAGAGAGTGATTGGCATTGGAATGGGCTGCCCAGGGAGGTGGTGGAGTCACCGTCCCTGGAGGTGTTCAAGAAAAGCCTGGATGAGGCACTTAGTGCCATGGTCTATGTGATTGGCCAGGGCTGGATGATAGGTTGGACTGGATGCTCCTAGAGGTCTCTTCCAACCTGATTGATTCTATGATTCACACCTACTGGGTAATGCAGGAGAATGGTGAAATCCAGTGTATTCCACAGAGAAATCTAACCTTAGCTGGGAGAGTTTAAATTCAGAGTGTATGATACAAGCTGTTAGGAGTTTTCTGTTCTAGGTATTTTGTGGCGTCCAATAAGACAGAATCTATTGGAGAATCTGCAGTACATGAGCACGAATGCACTGTCACCTGGGAGACCCTGTTCTGGTCTCATCTGTGAGGAGATAAACTGGTTGCTGTTTTCTGAGCTTTTGAATCACCTACATCTGAGACAGCCAAAGCAAAGTGTGAACTGAACTTGTGATATTGATTACTGTAAATATTGGTTTAGATTAGACAGATTACTTTCAGCAATACTCTGAGTGCAATAGACAGAGGTGGATTGTGCTAGTTTGAGCCTAGCTGGGATATTTCGGTGAGAAGAATTAGAATATAGGCTGTGATAAGGAAACAATGGTGATGTCTGCTGCACTCATAGGCTTGCTGAGATGTGTAAAAATGCGAACATATACATAGATAACAGAGTTGCTCTTTGGCTTTGGCTGCCTCCCTTCTCTCTCTCTAACCTGCTGTCTGTGTAACTAATCCCCTTGCTTCCTACCTGTCCCGGCCAAGTCTCCAAACTCACCTTGAACATAAGACAAAGCCTGCAATAAGATAGAAGGGTGGAAAGGAAGTGGAAGTGTGATTGGGAGCCCCTCCTGGGGACTCTGGTTTCTTGGAGGGTTGTTGTATTTCTGTATTATTTTTAACTTGTCTATTTCTGTCTATAGCTGTATAGATTGTAAATGTCTGCTTGTGTATTGTGCTAAGCTGTAAATAGAAAGCTTCATTCTTTAATTTCCAGCCACTGAGTCTAGTCTGGGTGATATTCTTAAGTAGAGGGAGGGCAGGCAACACTCAAACCATCACACAAGCAAGCAAACAGAAAAAAAAAACCACAAGAGAAGAGATTTTTTTTGTGTCTCTTTTATTTTGTTATTGCTTTATTTTTTTTGTTGGTTTTTTTTTTTTTTGGATGCAATAAGCATAAATATCACACAAGAAATCTGATAAAATCAATGTTTGCACCGTTAAAACTTTCTGCAGGATACAGATTTTAATCTCCAGTCCTCCAAATGAGGCTTTAAATGACCAGAATGCAGAGAAAATTTATCCCAATTAAGGAAATTAATAAATCACTCTCATTAAGGGTTTTGATGTTAATTACTGCAGTAGGGCCTGCCTACTGCCTGGAACAGTCTGACTTTGAGGTGCGACTTCTCTTTCTAACCTAGAAAGCTCATACTGAGGGCAACAAAATCCAAAAGATAACTTGTACAAGGGCAGTGGAATATTATCTAGTTTGAAATGAAAATATTTTTTCCTCTCAAAATCTCTTCATAAAGCTATAAATGATTAAAGCTGATGTGGAAGACACATCACTGCAGTTGTGAAGTAAATCCAGTCTGGGCTTGAGAAAAGAGCTCAAATGAATGTTATTTTCTCAGCTAAATCTTGCAATGTAGGCTCTGCAGTCTTCAAAAATGTATTGCCCCCAACACAAGAAGGACATGGAACTGTTGGAGCCAGTCCAGAGGAGGCCACCAAGATGCTCAGAGGGCTGCAGCAGCTCTGCTATGAGGACAGGCTGGGAGAGTTGGGGCTCAGCAGCCTGGAGAAGAGAAGGCTTCCAGGAGACCTTGGAGTAGCCTTTCAGTATCTGAAAGGGGCTACAGGAAGGCTGGAGAGGGACTCTTTACAAGGTCTTGTAATGACAGGATGAGGAGCAATGGGTTTAAATTGGCAGAGGGGAGATTTAAACTGGATGTTAGGAAGAAGTTCTTTTCAGTGAGGGTGGTGAAACATTGACACAGATTGCCCAGGGATGGATGTGTTCTCTCTTTCTCTCTCTCTTCTCCCTCCCTCCCTCCCTC